>CM052539.1:5080157-5188091 GCA_028533065.1 Trachops cirrhosus | reverse complement strand
ATGGACACTCAGACTGTGATCTATGTTTCTCTTCTATATTCATATTTCTTTCTCTCTCTCTCAAATTAATGACTATATCCTCAGGTGAGGGTTAAAAAAATAGGCAGAAATTAAGTAAGAACAGATGGATATGAAAAGGGACCATTGAAAACCCTAGAAATGAAAACTATAGTCACTGGGATTAAAAAGAAATATCCAGGATAAACTTCAGGCTCTAAATAGAGAGAATTGATAATTGAAGAATAATACTAATAAATTCTTTCAAAATAGAGCACAAAGAGGCAACAAGATTAAGAAGATTAATTAAAAGTAACAAAGGACAGATTACAAGGCCCCAATAATCACTCAGAAGGAAGTTTCAAAGAAGAAAGTTAAGGTAATTGCAAGAAAAGAAAAGCATTAGTCAGATGAATTTTACAGAAAAGATATGTATCTTCAAATAAAAAATGATCTCCAAAGACCAAGCAGGATAAACAAATCTATACTTGGAAACATTATAGAGAAACAGAAGAACATTTAGGATAAAGAGAAATTCTTTGGTCCTACAACAGCCCGTCAGCCATTTAGTCAGCAAACATTTACTTGACACGTCCACCAAACCAAAAGAAGAAACAGAGACACAAATGAAGTGATCTCAGCCCTCCGAACACCCACAGCACAGTGAAAGGGACCACCACGTTCCTAAGTCATTACAGCTGCATGATGTACGCCATTAGAGGTGGGTAGAAACTGCTAAACTGTAGAGACAGTGGAAAAGGCTGTCCTAGTGAACATTGGCACTGAGCTTTAATTCAACATGAATATATGTGGCAGGAAATAAGAATAATAAAAGTAAAAATGTGTCAGGAGCTAGTGGTATTAGCTAACATTGGCTGATGCCTTACTGACGGCCTTTCAGACATGACCTCTAATCTTCAAAACAACCAGAGTTTGTGAAGCCCATTTTACAGGTGAAGAAAGTAGTTTTATAATGAGTAAAAAACTCCCAAAGTCGTAAGGTTCATAAGTAGAAAGTAGAGGTTGTTTCTGCACAAATAACAAAATAGAGACTTTAATTACTTTGAGTTTATTATTTTCTTTGATGAGAACCTTGAAGAGACAGGGCTTCTGTTGAGACAGCACTGAAGTGCTGACTGGTTACTCTCCCTTTTTTGTTTGCTGTGCTCTGTTGTCCCTGTGAGTACACTACATAAAGACCACTGGGACTCCCAGCCAAGATGGAGGCATAGGGAGATATGCTTTGCTTCCTCACACAGCCGAAAGAAGGACAACAACAAATTTAAAAAGAAAAAACAACCAGAACTGCCAGAAAATCAAACAGTATGGAAGTCCGACAATGAAGGAGTTAAAGAAGAAATATTCATCCAGATTGGTAGGAGGGGCAGAGGCAGGCAGCTGGGGTGCAGAGGACACGTGGCAAGGTGGCAGCTGGAGTACTAGGTGGATGAGGTGGTGGTTGGCAGACCAGGCAGTCCCAAATTTGTGTGCAGATAAGCCAGGAGGAACAACTGTCAAGTGAGACAGACCACACAACCCAGGGTTCCAGCGTGAGAAACCAAAGCCTCAAAACCTGTCTATAAAAATCTGTGGGCATTGCGGTGGTGGGAGAAACCCCAAGCTTCACAGGAGAGTTCATTGGAGAGACCCATGGGGACCTAGAATGTACACAAGCCCACCCACCCGGCAATCAGCATGAGAAGGGCACAATTTGCCTGTGAGTAGTGGGGGAAGTGACTGAAAGTGGGGTGAGAACTGAGCAAGCGGCATTGTTCCCTCTCTGACCTCCCCCACATAAAGCACCACAATGCAGTGAAGTGGGTTGCTCTACCCCAGTGAATACCTAAGGCTCTACCCCTTACTGTATAACAGGTGCACTGAGACAAAGAAATATGGTCTAAATGAAAGAACAGATCAAAACTCCAGGAAAAGAACTAAGTGACAAGGAGATAGCCAACCTATCAGATGCAGAGTTCAAAACACTGGTAATCAGGATGCTCACAGAAATGACTGAGTATGGATGCAAAATAGAGGAAGAAATGAAGGCTATGAAAAGTGAAATAAAGGAAAATATAGAGGGAACCAACAATGAAGGGAGGGAAAATGGGACTCAAATCAACAATTTGGAGCAGAAGAAAGATATAAACATTCAATCAGAACAGAATGATGAAATAAAAATTTAAAAAAATGAGAAGAGGTTTAGGAACCTCCAGGACATCTTTAAACATTCCAACATCCGAATCATAGGGGTGCCAGAAGAAGAGCAAGGAATTAAAAACCTACTTGAAAAAATAATGAAAGAAAACTTCCCCAATCTGGCAAAGGAAATATACATGCAAATCCAGAAAGCTCAGAGAGTCCCAAAGAAATTGGATCCTGGAGGGACTCACCAAGATATATCGTAATTAAGTTATCCAAGATTAAAGATAAGGAGAGGATCTTAAAAGCAGCAAGACAAAAGGACAGTTACCTACAAAGGAGTTCCCATAAGGCTATCAGCTGATTTCTCAAAAGAAACCTTATAGGCAAGAGGGGGCTGGAAAGAAGTATTCCAAGTCATGGAAGGCAAGGACCTACATCCAAGATGACTCTATCCAGCAAAGCTTTCATTTAGAATGGAAGGGCAGATAAAGTGCTTCTCAGATAAGGTCAAGTTAAAGGAGCTCATCATCACCAAGCCCTTATTACATGAAATGTTAAAGGGACTTACTAAGAAAAAGATGATCAAATATATAACAGTAAAATGACAACAAACTCAAAACTATCAACAACTGAACCTAGAAAACAAAAACAAAAACAACTTAGCAAACAACTAGAACAGGAGTAGAGTTGAAAAATAGGAGACCACATGGAGGGTTATCAGTGGGGAGGGAAAGGGGGGAATGGGGGAAAAGGCACAGGGAATAAGAAGCATGATTGGTGGGTACAGAATGGACAGTGGGAGGTTGGGAGTGGTGTAGGAAGTGGAGAAGCCAGGGAACTTATGTGTACAACCCATGGACATGAACTAAGGAGGGGAGAGAGAATGCAACAACTGTAATAGCATAATCAATAAAGTATACTTAAAATAATAAAATAAAATAATAAAAATTAAAGAAATAAAGACCACTGTGGGAAGGCTGACTGGACAGGCACATTTAAGTTTGAAAAAGTTATGGTTTGCTTCTCACTATGAATATCGATATGGCTATGTTTGTTGAAAAGGAGCAAAAGGTGACCCAAAATATTCAACTGTTTTAAGCATAAAGGTTTTGTTTAAACTCACAATAATATAACTTTTAACAAAAACAGAACAGGCTTATGACCCAAAGCCTATAATGAAAATTTGTTAAAAGAAATTCATTTGTTCATGAAGACTGTACAAATGTCTGACATAGGAGATCACATTTTTTCATGTACGCTATAAAAGAATTTAGCAGCTTTGTGTTGTTAATTAAGCCACTTCTCCGTGAGCACACCTATATTGCTTAATTAACCCACCACCACCTATCAGATGGGCTCGATGGCTGCAGAATTTTGGCCATTGCTCTGACAGCTCTAGAAAAAAATCGTCTGATGCACTTTGAAGCTAGATTTTCCCCCCACAGTGCTGAGCCACTGCATCATACTGCAGGTCCTTTGTTCATCTGAAACCTGTATGATTTTATTAACTAATGTCACCCAATTTATTCAATTAAAAGAAAAACCTATTTGAAAAAATAATGATGGAAAAGTTTCCTAAACTGATGAAGGAAATAGACATACAAGTCCAGGAAGTGCAAAGAGTCTCAAACAAGATTAACCAGAAGAGGACCACACCAGGACGCATCATAATCAAAATGCCAAAGGTTAAAGTCAGAGAGAATCATAAAAATAGCAAGAGAAAAGCAATAGTTATCTACAAGGGAGCTCCTATAAGACTGTTAGCTGATTTCTCAATAGAAATTTTGTAGGCCAGGTGGATTGGCATGAAACATTCAAAGTAATGAAAAACAGGGATCTAAGACCAAGATTACCCAGCGAACCTACCAGAAGACAAATAAAGAGCTTCCCAGACAAGAAAAAGCTAAAGGAGTTCATCATCACCAAACCAGTATTACAAGAAGTGTTAAAGGTCTCCTTTAAGCAGAAAAGGAAAAAAAGATAAACAATATGAACAATAAAATGGCAACAAATACACATCTACCAACAATTACTTTAAATGCAAATGGCTTAAATGCGCCAATCAAAAGACATATGATAGATGGATGAATAAAAAAATAAGACCCTTGCATATGCTGTCTGTAAAAGACTCACTTCAGATGAAAAGACACATGCAGACTGAAAGTAAAGGGATGGGAAAAGATATCTAAGAAATAAAACAAAAATCTGGGGTAGCAATATTTACACCAGACAAAATAGACTTTAAAACAAAGGCTATAAGAAACAAGAAAGGACCCAGCAATTCCACTTCTAGGTATTTATCTGAAGAAACCCAAACATTTAATTGAAAAGACAGATGCATCCATATGTTCATTGCAGCATTATTTATGAGAGCCAAGATATGGACACAACCTGCGTCTGTCAACAAATGAATGGATAAAGAAGTGGTGCATATATATGTTGAAATATGACTCGGCCATAAAAAAAGAATACAATCTTGCCATCTGCAACATCATAGATGGAGCTACAGGGCATTATGCTGAGTTAAATAAATCAGCAAAAGACAAATGCCATATAATTTCACTTAAATATGAAATCTGAAAAACAAAATAAACAAGCAGACCAGAAACAGACCACAAGCAGACCAGAAACAAAATTTTGAGGGTTGCCAAATGGGTGGGGTTTGAGGAGATGGGTGAAAAAAATGAAGGGATTAAGAAGTATAAATTGGTAGTTACAGAATAGTGGAGGGGGTGTAAAGCACAGCATAGAGAATATAGATAATAATATTGTAATAACTATATGTGGTGTCACATGGGCACTAGATTTATCGGAGTGATCACTTCATAAACTATATAACTGTCTAATCACTGGGTTGTACACCTGAAATACAATATTGTATGTCAACTATAATTGAAAAATTAAAGATTGTATATTTTTAAAAGAGTACAAAGGTACACGGGGAACATGCTAAGGGGCCTGACTCTATCCTGAGAACCAGTGGTTTCCAGACTATTTTGACTACACACACCCTCAGTAACAAATGTTTGTGCATGTATCCACCCCCAATATATACACTCATTTATGTATAAATTAAATAATGCCAAGATCTACTACTTTAACATGTTATACTCATAGGAAACAAACACAAAAAGAGAAATGTGTAAAAAATAAAGATGAAATAAGTAATATTTCCCTCAATGGAATCACTTTTCCTTAATATTTATTAAATAAGTGAATGTGCACCAATGTTATCAATAACTAAGTTATCTTCCATAATCAACAAGTGAATATACTATGTTTATGTTGAAAATTCAGTTCTAACTTGCATTTTTCTTGCTCTCTTGGTGCTAACAAATCACAAGGGTATTTACAAAGTCCAACATAATATACTCATGCTTACTTCTTTGATTCTGAGCTCAACAGTTAATAAATCTGAAAGGCATTTATGACAGTGGATTTAAATATATCCATATACTATATACCATACTTTATACATATAAAAGATATACGTGCATAAATAGGTTTGTCTATATATTTATAACTACATGTTTATCTGTTTTATCTCTCAAATAGGTCATAAACTCTTTAGAACAGGGGCCTATCCTCTCTCTTCCACTAAAAAAAAAATCAGCGTAGTGTTTAGTACAGTGATAAAATAGCTGTTCTATAAAACACAAGGATGATTATCTTGCATTCACTATTCAAAAATTATGCCTTTTAAAAACCTAACTCTTGGTAAAACAAAATTTAAATTAGTATTTTAATTTTTTAAAAATTTAATCCTTATGTAAGTTGACGCCTTTACAATTTCTGGATTAAGAAGCACAGCATGGCCCTGGCTGGTGTGGCTCAGTGGATTGAGCACAGGCTGTGAACCAAAGGGTCGCTGGTTCGATTCCCAGTCAGGGCACATGCCTGGGTTGTAAGCCAGGTCCCCAGTGGTGGCCATGTGAGAGGCAACTACACATTGATGTTTCTCTCCCTCTCTTCCTCCTTCCCTTTCCCTTTCTCAAAAAATAAATAAATAAAATATTTTTTTTAAAAAAGAGAAGCACAGCATGATCAAAACCCAAGAAGATTTTCTCAATTTCATAAGCCTCAAACCTGACCTAAAAAAATAGTAAAAAATAGAGAGGCTATACACCATGACCAAATGGGATGTATGCTAAGAATGCAATTTTCACATATGGAAAGCAATCAATGTAAGACATAATATTAATAGAATAAAGGGGGGCACATATTCATCTGAATAGATACAGAAAAGCAGTTGAAAAAAGTCAACACCCCTTCCTGATTAAAAAAAAAATTCAACATACTAGAAATAGCAGAAAACTTTTCAACCTAATGAAGAGCATCTGTGAAAAATCCACAGCTAACATCATAATTAATGGCAAAGGATTGAAAGTTTTCATTTTTTTTAAATATATTTTATTGATTATGCTATTACAGTTGTCCCATTTCCCCCCTTTATTCCCCTCTACCCTGCACACCACCTCCCACACACATTCCCCCCCTTTAGTTCATGTAAATGGGTCATACATATAAGTTCTTTGGCTTCTGCATTTCCCATACTATTCTTAACCTCCTTCTATTTTCTACCTACCCTTTATGCTACTTATTCGCTGTACCTTTTCCCCCTCTCTCCCCTTCCCACTCCCCTGTTGATAACCCTCCACGTGATCTCCATTTCTGTGGTTCTGTTCCTGTTCTAGTTGTTTGCTTAGTTTGCTTTTGTTTTTGTTTTAGGTGTGGTTGTTAATAACTGTGAGTTTGCTGTCATTTTACTGTTCATATTTTTAATCTTTTTTTTTAGATAAATCCCTTTAACATTTCATATAATAAGGGCTTGGTGATGATGAACTCCTTTAACTTGACCTTATCTGAGAAGCACTTCATCTGCCCTTCCACTCTAAATGAAAGCTTTGCTGGATAGAGCAATCTTGGATGTAGGACCTTGCCTTTCATGACTTGGAATACTTCTTTCCAGCCCCTTCTTGCCTGCAAGTTCTCTTTTGAGAAATCAGCTGACAGTCTTATGGGAACTCCTTTTTAAATAACTGTCTTCTTTTCTCTTGCTGCTTCTAAGTTTCTCTCCTTAATTTTAATCTTGGCTAAAGTAATTATGATGTGCCTTAGTGTGTTCCTCCTTGGGTCCAACTTTTTTTGGGCTCTCTGAGCTTTCCGGACTTCCTGGAAGTCTATTTCCTTTGCCAGATTGGGGAAGTTCTCCTTCATTATTTGTTCAAATAAGTTTTCAATCTGTTGCTCTTCATCTATTCCTTTTGGCATCCCTATAATTTGGATGTTGGAACGTTTAAAGATGTCCTGGAGGTTCCTAAGCCTCTCCTCATTTTTCTGAATTCTTGTTTCTTCATTCTTTTCTGGTTGAATGTTTCTTTCTCCCTTCTGGTCCACACTGTTGATTAGAGTCCCAGTTTCCTTCCCATCACTATTGGTTCCCTGTACATTTTCCTTTATTTCACTTAGCATTGCTTTCATTTTTTCATCTAATTTGCAACTAAATTCAACCAATCCCGTGAGCATCTTGATCACCAGTGTTTTGAACTGTGCATCTGATAGGTTGGCTATCTCTTCGTAGCTGAGTTGTATTTTTTCTGGAGCTTTGATCTGTTCTTTCATTTGGGCCATTTTTTTTTTGTCTCAGTGTACCTGCTATGTATAAGGGGCAGAGCCTTAGGTGTTCACCAGGGCCGGGCAACCCAGGTTGCTGCGTTGTGATGCGGTATGTGGGGCAGGGGTCTGAGAGGCAACAGTGCTGCTTGCTCAGCTCTCTGCTGGATTTCAGTCACTTTCTCTGCTACCCACAAAGTGGGCCCTTCTGGTGCTGATTCCCAGGTGGGTGGGCTCGTGTACATTCTAGGACCCTGTGGGTCTCTCCAAAGAACTCTCCTATGAGGTTGGGAGTTTCTTCCGCTGCTGCCTCAATCCCGACAGGTGTTTTCAATCGGTGTTTTGAGGCTTTATTTCCCGGTGCTGGGACCCCAGGTTACGTGGCCTGTCTCGCTTCTCAGGTGTTTCTCCTGGTTTATCCACATGTGAATGTGGGACCGCCCACTCCACCAGCCGCCGCCTTGCAGGTCCACCAGCGGCCACCTTGCCTGCCCTGGTCCTCCACCGCCACTTAGCCACAGGCCCTCTCCACCCGGCTGCCCGTCTCTGCCCCTCCTACTGGTCTGGATGGATGTTTCTTCTTTAACTCCTTGGTTGTTGGACTTCCATACAGTTTGGTTTTCTGTCAGTTCTGGTTGTTTTTTGTTTTTAAATTGTTGTTGTCCTTCTTTTGGTTGTGTGAGGAGGCACAGTGTGTTTACGTGTGCCCCCATCTTGGCCGGAAGTCTGAAAGTTTTCCTCTTAATATCAGGAACAATACAAGGATGTCCGCTCTTACTGCTTCTATTCAACACTGTACAGGAGATTTCAGCCAGGGTAAATAAGGGAGAAAAAGAACTAAGAGGCATCCAGATTGGGAAGGAAGAAATAAAACCATTTTATTTGTTCATGATATGATCTTGTATGTAGGAAATCCTAAGGAATCTACCAAAACAAACAATTACAGCTAATAAACAGCTCATCAAAACAGTAGGATACAAGAGGAATATACAAAAATCAGTTGATCAGTTGTATTTCTATACGTGAGCACTGAACACTCTGAAAATGAAATTAGGAAAATAATTCCATTGAAGAGAATGAACTACATAGGAATAAATTTAATAAAACAAGTATGACTTGTACACTTAAAACCACAAAACATTTATGAAAAAATGAAAGAAGACCTAAATAAAGGAAAGCCATCTTATGTTCATAGATTGGAGGAATTGATGTTTTGAAGATGGCAATACTCCTAAAATTGGTCTATAGACTCAATGCAATCTCAATCAAAATTCTAGTAGTCTTTTTGTAGATATTGACAAGCTGATGCTAAACTTGATATGGAAATGCAAGGGACGCAGAATAGCCAAAATAATATCGAAAAAGGACAAAGCTGGAGGACTCACACTCCTTTATTTCTAAGCTTACTGCAAAGCTATAGTAATCAAAACAATGTGGCACTGGCATAATGATAGAAATATAGATAAATGGAACAGAATTGAGAGTACAGAAATAAACCAATACATCTATGGTCAATTGATTTTTATGAAGGAGCCAATCTAATTCAATGGAGAAAAATAGTATTTTCAACGAATTGTAATGGGACAACAGAATAGTCACACACAAAAGAATAAGGTTGGAAGAATGAACTCAAAATGAATCCAAGATCTAAATGGAGAAACTTAAATGATAAAACTCTTAGAAGAAAACATAGGTATAAATCTTTGTGACCTTAGATTAGGCAATGATTTCTTACATATGATATGTAAAGCACAAGCAATCAAAGGGAAAATGGATAGATTGTATTTCATCATAATTTAATCAAGAAAATAAAAAGATGACCTAGAGAACAGGAGAAGATATTTGCAAATCACCTATCTGATAGGGCTCCTGTATCAAGAATATGTAAGGAACTAGGAAAAGCCAACAATAAAAACAATAACCTAGTTAAAAATGGACAAAGGGTTTAAACAGACATTTCTCTAAAGATATAATTGGTCAACAAGGACATGAAAAGATGCTCAACAATGAGATACTACTTCACATCCACTAAGCAGGATGACTATAATAAAAAAGATGGACAATAACAAGTGTTGGCAAGGATATAGAGAAATACCCTTACATTGCTGGTGGGAATGGAAAATGGTGCAGCGGCTAAGGAAAACAGTTTAGTGGTTCCTCAAAAAGCTAAAACATTGAATTACCATATGATCCAGGAATTCTATTCCTAAGTATACACCCAAAAGAATTGCAAGCAAGGACTCAAACTGATACTTGTACACTAATGTTCACTGCAGTATTCATGACAGCTAAAAGGTGGAAGCAACCTAAGAATCCATCAGCAAAAGAATAAACAAAATGTGGTATATACATACAATGGAATATTATCTTCAGTTATAAAAAAGGAATAAAATTCTGCTACATCTTACAATGTGGATGAACTTTGAGAATATTATATTAAGTGAAATAAGCCAGACTTTTAAGGGAAACTACTGTATGATTACACTTATATGAGATATACCCAGAATAGGCAAATTTATATAGAGACACACTAGATTAGAGTTAGCAGGGTAGTTATGCTTAATGGTTACAGAGTTTCTTTTTGGGGTGATAAAAAAGGTTTTGAAAACAGTGGAGGTGGTTATGCAGCATTGTGGATGTAATTAATGTCCCTGAATTGTACATTTAAAATGGTAAATTTTACGTTATGTATATATTTTAAGTTTTAAAAATGAATAATATACAAAGCCATAGAATTGTACACTTTAAAAGGGTGAATTATATGGTGCTGTACATGACATAGTCTCAATAAAAACTGTTTTTTAAAAAGTGAAGGGAAAAATGAGAAATGAAGTCTCTCAAGCTATAAAAAGATATGGATAAATCTTAAATGCATATTGCTAAGTAGAAGAAACCAGTCTGAAAAAGCTACATACCATATGATCCAACTATATGACATTCTGGAAAAGGCAAAAACTATGGAGACAGTGAAAAGATCAGTGGTTGTCAAGGGCTGCAGAGGGTGGGGGAGGAGATGAACAGGTGGAACACAGGGTACTTTCCAGGCTGTGAAACTGTCCCATATGATAATGGAATGGTAAATACATAACATTATACCTTTTCAAACCCACAGAAATGTAGAACAGAGTGAACCTTGATGTAAACTAAGGACTTCAGTTAATAATTGTATCAATATTGGTTCATCAGTTCTAACAAATGTACCACACTGATGCAAAATGTTTAATAGGAGAAACCATATGAGGGTAGGGAAGGATACATAAGAATGTGCACTCTGCATAATTTTTCTGTAAATCTATAACTGCTCTTAAAACAGTCTATTTTAAAAATGTATACTTAACACAGACATTGCACTGAATTTTATCCTTTTCTCATGATTCATGAGGCTCTTCACTTTAAACACAAATGATAATTTTACATCGGATGGGAAGTGCTGATTCTTTTACCATTGTAGAAAATCAGGCACTACTGAATCATCTCAGCTCAGTATTCTAACACCTTTTCCCTACTTCACCTCCTCCTCCAGCCCCAACAAAATTATTTTATGACCTAATTTTTTGTATTCATAAAACCACTTGAATCTAGCTAGTCTTTGAAGATTCCAGTCTTTGGAAACTTCCTTACATTTATGCCTACATTCCAATTGAATTATAATTATGAATTACAGTGACATTATTATACCAATTTGCCATGCTTCCTGTTTTATTCACCTTGCTTATTTCCCGTGAGGTATCATTTTATCATGAACCTAAGTGCTGATTTCACATATCCTTTAGGAAAAAAAAGATTGACCTCTAAGGCTCTCAAGAGTCAACACAAAGGATTCAACTGGAAACCACAGCTACCTCAGAGGAAATGTAGCTAATACATTTAAGAACAACTTTTCCCTCATCTTCTGGTTGTAAATGATTCCCTCCCAAACTCCTAATCTTTATTGGCACACTGTAGAAACCTCTTTAACTGTTACCTTGGTCTTTTCCAGCTTCATCTATGTGTTGAAAATCTTTTAGCATTTTAAGGTTATAGAACCCCTCTATGCAAAACTGAATAACTTCCTTTGATCCATTCTTGATGAGATAATCCAATAGCATAAGGGATTTATACACGTGGCGCCAGTTCTTCCCGTGGTCATTTAGTCTCTGCCATATCATGTTCATAATCTCTGAGAGAGAAATTGTGTTGAAAGTCAGGTCACTGATAGCTAACATCAGAGAACTGGAAGGACCCCAAGGATCATTAGAAGTTGCTTCCCTGACTTTTATTTCAGCATCTGAGTAATTTTTCACGAAGTTTTTCACTTGCCTCTTGAATGCCATAGGTAAGACAAGTTTGAAGGTAGGATAGGCGATGTGAGCAATGGAATAGGAGTTTGTTTATAAAACCCATGGTAGGTAGTTGATCCCCATATCTGCTGTTCCCAAATACAAATGATTAATCATCATCTTGATAAGGCATCGATTTCCTGCAAAGAAAAACACAAAGAAAATGTAAGTTACATTTTTTTTAATGTCTACAGAACACCAAGTCAGTCTGAAAAATCTAGCTTCATTTTCTAAATCAGCCCCTCACTTACATCAAACAGAATTGAGGGTTCCATAGAAAAGTTCCCAAGATCATTGTGGGAAAATCTCCCATAAGGGATTGGCCTACTTCATTTAGAGAATTATAAGTGGTCTTTCTAGTCTTAAAGGTTCCTGTAGAAAATATTATTCATCCTCTTTGGCCAGAAATAAAATCATTATAAAGCATTTCATGGGCAGTGGACAACTTAGCATAAGAAAGTCGAACTTGAGCTCTGAATGTCTCATGCTTAGGATTTGTGGCCATGCATAAAAATATTAAGTTCTAAAAATAATTAAGATGGTGAAAATTGAGTCTTAGAGTCACCAAGTAACCCCAAGTAACCTGGTCATATTATTTTTAGAACTGTAAGTCGTTAGAATGAGATCTAAACATGGTCTGCTTTCTTGTTCATCAAAAGGGGGAAGGGTCACCAACTATTAGGACAAGTCGTTCCCCCTCAGTTGGCTCCACATCGGACTCATGGTAACCTAGACCAATAATTTAGTCCTGGTAAGACTAGTAAGTTCAAGGAAGAGGTCAAATTACTTTCTTTACTCAAATTTAGAGAAGAACGTCTGAGTTTAGAATTAAACAGTGTCAGCAGTATGATTCAAACAGTGTCAGAATTTTCCTAAAATCTGGAGTGATCAGCAGTCTCTCTCAGATCTCAAACAAGTATACAAAGAAAAGCCCAGGTAGGTTGATGCGAAAATACCTGAAAACTTAAAAGGGGTATGCAGCTCCAAAACTTTAAATGATGCTTGTGAATGATCAATTTACAAGTTTGTATGAAACTATTTATTCCCTTTCTTCTTTTTCATTATTTTGCATTAGGGTGAATCCATTAGTTTGCAATTTCCCTAGAGATTCAGCACTGATGACCATCAAAATAATGTGCAACAAACTGATTTCAAGCCCCGAGAGCAGCATCTAGACCCAACGAAGACTCCACAATCTATAATCAGTTTTTGCTAGAGAAACTGTACACATATAAAATGGTTAAAATTCATAACAAATGAATTCTTTTTAGTTTTGTTTTGCTTCTCCTTTGACCTTTTCAACTCCCAGCTCAGGCCTGATTAATTTCTGTGTGTGTATTAAAGGAAGACATAAATTTTCAAAAGCATCCTAAATGAACTATCATGTCTTTCTTAAAAAATAAGGGAAGATAGTTAACTTTTTTTTTCTTGTAAAAGTACAGTGCATCCTCAAATAAGCAAGACAGAAAATCTATCAGTTTAAGATTTCTCAGAAAGAGACTATCATCAACGCTGGGAAGGAAAAAAGAAGTTGCATGTTTTCAAATTTTTCTGCTTTTCTCTTGTTTGCACTGCAAGTACAGGCATTCTGATCTGACTCACTACTGCAGCAAAAACTCAATTCATAGTGTGTTTCAGTACGCTACTAAAATTTTCAGTCACGAGGGTTTTCCTTTTCTCTTGCCTTTCTTCTCTATTACGCTCACTCAGTGCAGAGCTACACTGTGACACTGGCTTAGAGCAACAAATATTGATCTGCTTTCTCACAAGTCTATTACAAAAACAGTCTATTAGAATCATAACTTGCTGTAATTGAACAAGTCATTAAAACCCATTTTTTTCTTTTTTGGATAGCTACCTATCTACATTTTAGTGGGATAAAACCCTAATTTTTAGGTTTTTCTGTTTCCTCCAACCTGCATTTTTAAATGTACTTATTCTGCCCCAGAAAACTAAATAATAGCCTTCAATCCAATAAAGTAGTTTCAGATGGATTTTGTTGACACCATACCAAAATAAGTACATTTCCAACCATTAGAAAACCAAAAAGAAAAAGTCTGTTTAAGTGAATTAGTATCATTTACTAATATATGGTACTTTGTGACATGAATATAAAATATGTAAGACACAATTCTACTACTGTTATGTTTTTGCACTAACAAGAAGTTTAACTAATTGTAGTTGTAAATTACATGTTGGTTTACTATGTTTTACACAGCTGACTACATGCAAACGCTCAGTTTACTCGTGCTATCAAAAACTTGAGGTTATTATCATGATGATGAGACAAAATTAGTGCCCGAAAGGGTGAATTTTCACCTATTTGGTTAGTCTCCCTATCTGTGTCACAAATCTATGTCACCTCCTCTGAGAGGCCTTCACTGATCTTGCTAACTACTTATGTCTTCCCATCAAACTCTTTTCAGCACCTGCTGTACTTCCTTCATGGACTTATTGTGATCTGTACATATGTATTTGTCATTTGCTCTTTGGCTTTCTCCACCACCAGACTAGTTCTTGAGAGCAGGGACTGTGCCCGTCTCATTTACTAGCGTAATCCCATTGACTAACACGTACCTAGCCCATAGTAGGTACTCAAGAAACAGGTGTTGGATGACTGGCCAAATGGTTTAATGATTCTGCCTGGGGATAAACCTGCACAGATGCTACATCTTTAGAATAAACATGACATTTTAAAAATATAATCCATGCTTTGACTGGTGTGACTCAGTGGGTTGGGTGTCATCCCACAAACTGAAGGGTTGCTGGTTCCTGGTCATGGCACATGCCTCCGTTGTGGGCTGGGTCCCCCCGGGGTGGGAGCACACAAGAGGCAACTGACTGATGTTTCCCTGACACATAGATATTTTTCTCCCTCTCTTTCTCCCTCCTTTGCCCTCTCTTTAAAAATAAATAAAATCTTATATATATATGTGTGTGTGTGTGTATATTCCAGCTCTTATATAATTGTCAAGTAAAATTCTAGAGTATTGAGCAAATATTTGCAAATCAATCAATATTTCTTGAGTACCTACCATTTATACAGCTTTGTGGGAGATACAAGAAATACATAACAAAACCCCTATATTAAAAACACATCATTAAGGAGCTTTTCCCCTTAAATAATTCCAAAATAAACAAATGATGAGGTAGTAGAAGAGGTCTCTGTTTTCTTTTTAGGTTTATCCAGCTTCCACAATGCTTTGCCAGAGGCTGTTTGCTCCCACAGCTTTACCTGAATCATAACAGATCATTTAGGTTATCAACTGACATTAAACTATTGGTGCACGATTCCTTACCCAAATCCTTTGAGGCCAGTTGAGTTGTGGACTTCTAACTCATTTATTTCTTATTTTACTTTTTACTTTTGAGGGATAATGCCATGTCTATAACGTATATTGCATGACACCCACAGTGAGGTGTAGGGCCACTCTGAACAATCAAACTCATTGGCATGACAGCAGCAAAAACCTGTAACTATGGACTTCATGAAGACAAATGGCTCGTTTCAGACTAGGTCTTTCCACAAGTTATGGGAGAAAACTGGTTTTTCAAACTTTTTTGTGTTAGAATTGAGAATAAGGGATTAAAGAAGCCGAAATGACTTTTACCAGAGACCTAAGACAATGACAACAAACTGCCACCTAAGAGGCTGAGTGCCAAGCAGCATCTCTAGAAAGAGAATTCAGGGCACTGCAATAACAAGGAGAAAATAGCTCTCGTGCTTCGACACGTTCTGCCTGTGGACACGAGCTCAGCCCGGGAGGAAATAAGGTCTGACCGGGATCGTCGTGGGAGGACGATCACAGAGAACGCCATGACATCGGGAGATGCAACTGCTCTGACGGAGAGAGCACGGCGAGAGGCAGAGACGCCAGCTTGTCTGAGCCCCTCCTGGGCGTTCATTAACGAATTCAACTCGGAGTTTCCCAGAGTTTCCCACGGACAGGCCCCCTCCTAGAAAATGGAGAAACAGGTGCACAAGACAGTCACCACTCTCGTTAGTAATTGGCTGCTCCTTACTGAATGCTCGCAGCGTGCCCACATTCGCATATCTCGTCTCATTACTTTAATGAGGACTCCAAAGGCATGGATTTGAGGTCCTGTTCTCCCATTTCCTAATTAAGGGTTACAACTTCTCCGGGCCTGTGCCCCATCTGCAGGAAAAGGACTAATCACGTAGGGAAGACGGTTGAGAGGAAGCAATGAGGTGCGCGGGAAAGAATTCTGAACATGAACGGTGGAGGCTGAGCGAGAATCGACTTCCAGCAACTGCCCTCTGATAGCTCACAATTTACTTGCAGAGGGAGGCTGGGCTCGGAGAAGGTTCTAGAAAGCGGGAGCAACAGGTTGGTGACACACAGCAGGGGCTTTCCCTTACGAAGACAGTGCGGGCCTCAAGCCCTGTCGCCAACCGGCACTGGCGTGGGACAGGGGGCGGGGCAGCAGGCCCCTTCTGGCCGACCTCCATTACCAGACCCTCCTCCTAGAGAGCGGCTACCTGAGGAGAAAGTCCTGCTCCCGCGGCGGGGCCTTTCCCCACTCCAATCCAAGGCCCCTGCTCCCTAGGCCTATCCAACTCCTCCAGGCCCCAGTGCCCGCGCGCCCCCACTTCCGCTTCCTCACTTCCGGCCTCTCACTTCCGGCTGCTCCCTGGCCAGGCGCGTTCCTCTCCCGGAGCCTCAAACAACAGGGGTGCGAGGGGTGAAAAGACCCCAGCTTGGGGGTAGTGAGTGGATTGAAGGTAAATGTCCTCATTTAACAATCTGTTCGTCTGTGGTGCTGCCTTAACTCTCCTTTCAAAGCGTAAGGTTTTACAACCTGTGTCGGTGTAATTTTAACTGACTGGAAATGCCATCCGCCCTGATTTGCACCTCAGAGGACAAAGAATGGAGAAGTGGTCCCTAGAGATGAAAAGAGCGGTGTGTGTCATGGGCAGTGACGGCCTCAGGTGCCACTGACCCGTAGTCGTCGAAATATTCAGCCGATCTCCGGGCACACCCACCAAGTGCGGGGCACCCCACCGGGCGGCGAGGACGCCGACGCACCACGAGTCCGGTGCGCAGTGAGTTTCCAGGCCGTCGGGAGTGGAGGCCACAGCCACCGGCACGGAAGACCGCGACAAGATAGGCATGGCGTGATAATTGAGGAGCAGGCATCTCATCCGGCCCAGAGGGACTTAAGGGCAGGTTTCACAGAAGAGTGTACATCTGATCTGAATCTTAAAGAATGACAGGGCGTTCGTTGAATAAGCAGCGTAGAGGAGGCCATTAGAGGCAAAGGACTCATCATGGGTAAAATCTTGAAAGCTGAGAGGGCTCATTATCTCGGGAAAACCGCCAGCACCGTACTTCCAGGGCTGTGGCCAAGGCTCTCAGCAGAGCGGCGGAGGGAGAGGAAGCGGCAGAGGAACGTTGGGTCGCAGAGGACCTCGACCACACTGCCAGGTGATTTTATCCACGGAACATATAATCAGACCTGTTTGGAAGCGTGTTGGTGCTGGAGTGGACTGTGGCAGCATTCTCCTGGGACAGAGGGAAGAGACTTAGAGACTAGGAAAACGTTTGATAGAGGAAAGTAACATTTGTTTTTAACGCTTTCTACTTCAAGTATGATGATGATTGTAAGAGCCCACATTATTGATCCTGGCATGAGGATAGGTAAGTGTAATAAAAATGATAGGTGGTATGAAAGAAGTCGGTCTGCCTGAAATACTGCCCAGCCGGCTAAGTGGAGTAGCAGCCAGAGGGAAATGGAAAAGCGGGCCTGGAAAGAGATTGTTCAGGGGCTTGAATAACATGTTAAGGTGTTATTCTATCACGTGTGTTGGGGGGAGGGGACAAACAGCAAGTACTTTATATATTGAATTATAGCTTGAGAAGACTTTTTTTTTCCTAAGGATATCTTATGCAAATTTCAAAGGAACTCTGAAAAGCAGGCATTAATGACCCTATTTTACATACGAGGCAGTGAGTTTGGAGAATATGCATTCACTCTACAGCGTGGAGCAGCCCGCTGTGTGCCCCGCATTATGCTGAGCTATTGGGACTACAAGGAAATTACAGTCTAACAGTCTCAGAGGAGACAGAAATAAATTAGCAATTATAATAAGTTGCCATGACAAAGGCAAATATAGAGCGATGTGGGAGTAAAAAGGGGATTTGTCTAAATCTACACAGTTAGGGAAGTCTTCCTGGAGTAGGTGAACTTGGGCTGAGTTTGCAGGAACAAATGGATTGCATGAATTGCTTGGAATTATTCAGCCATCAAGTTATTTACCTAGAACTTGAACACAAATCTGCATTCAATGCTGTGCCCTCTCCTCTACCCTAAGGATGGTCCTTGACATGGAAATCCATCGACATTCTCCATCAGAGGTCTACCTGTTGTATTTTGAGAAAGTCAGAAATCCCATCTTTTTCTTTTTAAACCCATTCATTTCCTCCTTTTAGACTGACTCTCCGGATGAGTTTAACAGGGAGTAGGTTAGGCTCCCCACAGGTGTAATGTTGCCTCCTTAGAGGAATTAACTCTGTTAAAGTGACATTTTGTAAGAGGTCCTTTTTCTCTGCTTTCTTCCATTTGGGGGCACCATAATTTAGCTGCAATACTGTAGCCGTCACTAAATACAGACTTTGTTTTACAATAACAACTTGGCGTAGTCCTCCCCCATCCCCGGAATTCAGAGTTTTATGAAAGGAAACAGTTTCTTCTCTTGGCTTCTAGGGCATCACACTCCTTCTCGCCTCTTTGGCTGGTTTCTTCTCGTTTCTCTGACCTCTCAACTTTGCAGGGGTCTGTTCTCTGCATTTCTTCTTCAGGGGGTTTTATCCAGTCTCATAGCTCTAAACACCCTCTTCTTTCTCAACAGCTCTCAACGCTTTATTATCAGCCCTAATCTCTCCTGACTTCCGCACTGGCACGTCTCCTAGACATCTCATATTTAATATGTCCAGAACCAAACTCTTGATCTTCCAAACCTGCTCCGTCTCAGTAAGTGACACATCCTTGCTTCTAGTTTCTTAGGCCATGACCTTGGAGTCATCAACTCCTCTCTGTCTCTCACACCACACATCATTCTCCATCAGCTCATCTTTCATACAGCTGGCTGCCAAGTCTGGGTAATACGTGTCAGTAGGTAATAAATGGTTCATCAATGCCGCCTTCTAATATACAATGAAATAATATCTATGTTTCCAGACTTCATGGTCACCCTGTACATTCGGACTTAACTACTGCCCACAACCTTCATTTCCCGTCCGTCCTAAGTTGCCATCATCTCTTACCAGGACCATCGCAGGAGCCTCTTGTCTGGTCTCCCTGCTTCTGCTCTTGCTCCCTTACCATCTAACCTCAACACAGCAACCAAAATGGTCCTTTTAGAACTTAAAATCCAAGTCAGATCATGTAATAACTAGCAAGGCCCTAAGTGTTCTGGCTCCTGCTCTCTCTAACCTCCACACTGACTCCTCTCTACCTCATGCATCAGGCTTGCTCCCACCTTAAGGCTTTGCACCTGCTGGTCCCTATACCTGCAAAAGCTGTTGGCCCAGAGAGCTCTTAGGCTGGCTCTCTTGCTTTGTTTTAGACTCTGCTCAAACAAACGTCCTTTGATCTCCCAGTGAAGTCACAACCCCCCACCTCAGTCACACTTCCTATGATTCTGGCCCCATTTTACGGTTCTCCATCGTAGTACAGCCATCTGACATACGTGTTGTTTTTCCCTGTGCCAGAAGGTAAGATCCAGGAGGGCAGGGGTTGTTTTGTTCACTGATACATTCCCGGCATGCAGAAGAGCTGTTCACACATTTTTACTGAATGAATGAAAAGGGAGTGTCTGGATCCACACTGTCCAGTGAGAAGCACACATATCACCATAAAACCAGATTAAACACAATTTTGCACAAGAAGTTCTGATATTAACAATGATCGCCTTAGAAGGCATTGCTGAAAAATTTTAACAAGTACGCTTTTAAAAGAAAATTTCTCCATTGTAGATAAGTTGAGATTTCATGTATTCCTAAATCCTCCCAGTTTTGCCGATATTTTTCTGAGCGTCCCTGACGGTGCGGACTGAAATGCTGGTGTTCTCACGTGACAGCCTTTGTTCTTAGGTTTTGCCTTTGCACTTGTTCAATTAATGCAATAAAGCACTGAGATGGCTTTGCTTCCTTCCCAATACACTCTAGAAACACATCTGCTGATCATTCCTTACTACTGCAGTAACTCGTCTCTGAGATTTTTCTGTTCTGCACTCTGCTCCACACTTGTAAGGGGAGGGGTTATGTTCTGCTCCCTGGGGTGCAGCACCCTGTGGAAAAGTACTGTATTTTTTGGACTGTAAGATGCACCTTCTCACCACATTTTTTGCTTCAAAAATTTTTTTTCCTATTTTCCTCCTCTAAAACCTAGGTGAGTCCTATGGTGCGGACCCCAGATGAACCTAGGTTTTAGAGGAGGAAAATAGGGGAAAAATTTTTGAAGCAAAATATGTGGTGAAAAATGTGCGTCCTAAATACAGTAGTAGCTTCCTCATTAGGGTTCAAGCTGAAAACTCCATGATACTTCCTGGAGCACTATTCAACTTTTCCTCCTTCTCCCTGCTCCCCAGCCATGGCACTGTAGGGGGCTCAGTGTTTGACCACTTTAAAATTGCTGACTCCGCCAGAATAAGGACTCGCCAGAAGATTGTAGGGTTTGAAAACTGGCAGTGGAACCCTGGGTGTAATGATGACCCAGGTCCTTGAACCATGAAGACTAAAGAATGCTGAGGCCGACCTTGAGACGTCATTGTTTTAAAATGACGCAACATAGTCCCAAGCAGTGTGTCATCCCTGTACTCCAAAAGGTGGCGGGTTTGATCCCCAGATGGAGTGTGAATGGGAGGCAACCAATGGATATTTCTCTCTCACTCTCTCTCCCCCTTCCCACCTTCTCTCTCTCTAAATTCAATAAACATTTTTTTAAATTTTAAATTGGCCACATGTTTTATCTTGAACTTTCCATCTTTATAACATGGAAATAATGATGACCCTGTTCAGACACAACTCGAGTTTAAGAAAATTCGACAAGCTGGTATTATTAAAAAGAAAGTCCTTCTTTAAAGAGTTAGGAGAAGCAAATTGCTTCTCTTAACTCATTTAACAAATATTTACTGAGCACTACGTGCTGTGAGCAAGGTGCTCTGTTGATTCTACACCAGAGTCTTCTTTACTATTTCAATTTTAAAAAGGAGTAATTATAACCAAAGAGAAGGTTTTTTTTTATTAAAAGGGTAAATCTTGAGCAAGGTTTAGGTATAAAGGGGCAAAGAGATAACATTTCACAATATAGAATAAGTTTAACATTTAGAACACCAAATCTCGTCTAATATGTCCTCCTTCTTAGCCTCCAAGGGATTAATGCTAGGAACATCCTGCGAGCCAACATTTTCCTCTTCATCTTGATGCCATTTAGTGAGTAGCAACGTGTCTAATTTTATGTGAAAGATGCAACGTTGCAATCCATTTTTAGCAAGAGCAAAGAGAGGAATAGGCCTTCACAAGTTGCACTTGTTATGGGAGGCAGGAACTTGGGAGGGTAAGTTATAAATTTGAAGGTAAGAACTAAGAAAGTTGAAGGTGACGGCAATTTAAAAATCCCAGAAATCCTTTAGTCCTACAAGCTCAAGAGAGAGTGAATCCCAAACCCAGCTCATGTCTGACTGTGGCAAAACTGGGGCTGGAACACATCCTAGCTCAGAGCCTTTCCTTTTTTTTTTTTTTTTTTTGGTTCAGGGTAATATTATGGGCTAATTGCACTAAGAATGCATTTTCCCTGGGATTTTAATATTGTGAGTGATTCAGAGTGGTATTAAATAAGTTCTAAGAATTCTTAATGTTTCTCTGGTTGCATGGCTATACTAAGGGAAAATGAGAGTTTTCCTTAAGACCAGCAGCAGCCTGCCAATGCACTATCTCAAGGATTAGAAATTTTCTTATGTGAACATAATGGTTCAGAGGGGAAATTGTTAAAACTGAAACCAAGCATAAAGAAGCAAAAGTGTTTCAGTGAACCTCTTGCATTTTAGTTCAACTTTGGCAGCAAGAAAACAAAACCGCATAATCTAAGGCTCACGCCCAACTCTCTGAAGCCCCATGTCTGCTAGTTCCTGTGTGGTTTGCCTACAGACTGCAGTTCTGACTGGGGGTGGTTTGGAGGAGGGAGTAAGAAGTTAGGGAGGAGGAGGCACTACTAATGGATCTGTGATGTGAACCCTCTTTTTAGTGTGGTAGTTGGAAGACAGCACAAGGAGGATCCATACTCTGAAGTGGCAGTAATTCGGATGTGAATTCATCTTCCTTCTTGCAAGAAAGGATTCTAGTAGCTCAGTGTCAAAGCCAAGCCATAGACTCAATCTCTTCTCCTTCAAAAGGTATGTCGTTATGCAACATCAGTCCACATACTCTAGCGGTCCTGAACAGTTTTATCGTTTGCAGAATGCTCTCTGTGAGTCAAGTCTTAATCCCACGGGCTTTCCAAATATTGCTTTTAAGACATTGTCCCATCTCTTAACCTTTTGCTGTAGCGATGTCTGTGGTAATGAGATTTGACTTCTAACTAGCAAATGAACTAGGAAAGGACTTGTCTCTTACCCAGCCCATTACACAAAAAAAACTCCACTGATGGCTTCTGAGGATCACAAAGGTGAAATTCCACTTCACCATAGTCAGCATTTAATTCAAACTGGGGGATTGGGGTGAGGGGCTGAGCTACAATGCGTGAACACTAGTATTCTGAGGCTAGACTTTCTCTCGTTGCTCGAATTTCTACTTCTGTTAATGTTTATGTCACCTTTACAAATAACTCCAATTTGGATCCCTTTACAAGAAGAAAACTTGGTGTTGAAATAGATTTTGAGAGGGTGTTGCCTGTCTTTGTCTCTTTATTAACAGTTGATGCTATATCGCTAAGACTGTCTTTAGTTTAGGCATTGTCTTAAGACAACTCCCCTATGCTCTTTGCCTCACCTGTTCCTGAAAACAAGAATTGAATACATCTACCCAGGGTTTTACTAACTTTAAAATATTGTATTTACATATCCAAAATTGGGCCTTGTTAATAAAGCATATACTACTTAATTTGCATATTACTGAAAATGTGCATACTCAGATAAATTAAGAGGGAAATGGTCAGGATCTAAAAATCCAAGGGCAAAGATTGCATGCTGCTCCCATTCTGTCATCTGAGAACGGGAAACCTCGGGTTGAAGACTCTTTTGTTCCATGCGACTGCATCTGCAGTAGATTATTTAGTTCTTTTGTGCCCCCCCTTTCTTTCTTATTTTTGGTTTCGAAAGAACATTTAGTGTAGGTATATTCTGCTTTAACAACCCAGTATTGTTTGTAAAACTTCATATTTATAAAATAATTTGTAAGTGATTCTCTTTACAAAAAGACCCATCACTAAGTGAAGAACACTACATAAATAATCATGTAAGTGCATTTAAAGTTCAAGTTTAAAAAAATTGATTTGTGCTCTTTTTGAGAACTTTTTTTTGTAAAGAGAGATAGCTCTATATCATCGAATTAAAATACCTTTTTAGATTGACTTTGGAGTGTCTCCCATGTAATAAACTGTAATATTATTCTCCCTAAATTGTAATAGATTTTTATCGTTTTAAAATGACTTTACTGAAGCAGAAGGGGAGGAGGTGATCAGTTTGTTCAATATGAAGAAATGTCTTTATTGCTAATATAATATCCTTTTCAATATCTTCTATATCTTAGGTCATGATGAAAATCCCTTTAATTTTTTTATTTCAATTGTTCTATGTCTATGTTATAGGGATATTGTGAGAATAAATGAGTCAACCTAGATAAGAAGTGCCTTAGGAAAAAGGGCTATGAAAATGCAAAGTGGTATCATTGTTAATTATTTCTTTGAATCTTGATCATTTTCTTTCCATCTCTTATACAAAAGATATCTATCTCCCTTACTGCCTGCGCCATGTCTTGTAGAGCCACTGCCTTCTGGAAGAGCTGAAAGTGACCCTAGTTCGTGCACATTTACTGATTCTCAGAGAATAACAACCACTGGTGTCGGTGCCTTGTAGGGTTCGTGCCTAAACTTGAACAGCACTTGCCTCTTTTCGTGGATCTAGAAAAGTGTACAATTGTTCAAAAATGTGTTATTAGGTATGATTCCTTCAGGATGTCTTAAAAAATAGTTGTTGCTTCTGGTTTAGTCCTAGGCACACAGTGTTCATTTTCATGCCCTTGTAAAACAAACTCAAAACTTGGTCAAGATTCTTTATGACCTATTGAATCAAGGGCAGGGTCAGTTGGTCCCCACCTTGTCCATCTCAAGTATTTTGCCAGCATACCTGGATCTGTAAAGAAATAACACAGCCTCATGCCTCTATCTATCTGTCTATCTGTCTGTCTATCTATCTGTCTATCTCTTTTTTTTTTTTTTTGCCACTTTACAATCCTCAGGAAAGTATCGTACATAAATAAATATTTACAAACATTTATTGGACATTCATTACATGTCAGGCCCTGTATTAGGTGCTGAGTTCTCTTCAACAATGTTGATACCAGTTTAATAAGCTTGAGCCAGTAGGAATTTAGTAAAATTTTTTAGTTTTCTTTTTAAATATGAATTCAGAGGCAAACATTTTATAGAATTTTTTAAAAAGCTATTACTAAGTACATTAAAATAAAAGTCTTATATTAACTCCGAAGATGAGGCATATATCTAATGAAGAAAGTGAAGAAAATGTTCAAAAATAAAGATGAAATATTAGTACAATGAATACCTCTACACTCAGCTCATAGATTCAACAGTTGTGAACTTTTTGCCATATTTGTTCCATCTGTATGTACTTCTTTCTGAACAACTTGTAAGTTACAGACAAAATGATGTTTCACCCTAAATAATTCAGTGCTCATCTAAAAATAAGGACATCTCCTACATAATCACGATGCCATCGTTATACCTAAGAAAATGAACAGCAATTCCTTAACATCATGTCATAACTAGGCCATATCTGACTTCTGCCATTTGCCCCTTAAATGTTGTCTATACCTTTAAAAAAAAAACTTGATCTGATTTTTAGAAAGGAAAGCACATTTTTGCATTTGAGTTTTATGTCTTTTTATTTGACATTGAATTTTTTTTTAAAGGTTAAGCCAGTTATTTTGTGGAATGTTCCTTGTTCTGGATTTGTTGTTGCCTCATGGTATCATTTGTTTCTTCCCTTACCGCTTATATTTCCTGTAAACTTTAATTTAGACTAAAGCATTGATTCGATTCCGATTGAGTATTTGTTACAAGGTTCCATACTGCGTCTCGGCAGGAGGCACATAATGCTGGATTGTCCCTCTGTTTGTGATGCTCAGTCTGGTCGTGGCTCCAGGCTGTGATCTCACTCCAGGGATCTCTCTTTTGCTAAGGTTCTTTCTTCTCCTTTGCAATTAACAAGTAATCTGAGCAAGTGACATTTTGGGACAGTGGTAATATACTATTTCCCAGCAAACTATCACCAGTGACTTCAGGTGGTAACCCTTGCCTAAATCAACTATTCCGTTAGGGGTCACACACATTTTAGTACACTTTGAAGGAGGGTTAGACATACAAATTCCTCATTATCAGCAGCAACAGCAGATATTTATTGAGCGTGTAAGTGCAGGTGATAAAAACTATAATAATAATAACATTTAATGAATGCTTGCTGTGAAGCCAGGCAGTCCAGGTTTGAAACCAATCCTTCAGTTACTGACTGGGCCATCTGGGATAAGTTACTTACTCTTCCTGTGTGTTCGTTTCCTAAGCTATAAGATGAGAATAACAATGGCACCTATCTCATCATATTGTTTTGATTAAATAGTTGATACATATAAACTTCCTATAATAGCATCTGTCATCTGTCAAGCGCTTTACAAGTATTAATCATTTGCTTCTCATATTGGCACAATGAATTAAGTGCTGATCCTCTCCTTCTTTCACAAGTGAGGAAACTGAGGTGCAGAGAGATTAGGTAGCCTGCACAAGGTCACTTACCGAAGTTTTCAGACTGTAAGACACGCTGGATCATAAGATGCACCTAGGTTTTAGAGGAGGAAAATAAGGAAAAAAATTTTTGAAGCAAAAAATGTGGTAAAATACTTAATAACATAAATAACATAGGCCGCTGCCCCTCGCAAAGCAAGCCAGGTAAGCTACATTCGGACTATGAGATGCCCCTTTTCCTCCCAAATTGGGGGGTGCGTCTTATAGTCAGAAAAATACAGTGACTAGCTGAATTTGAACCCAGGCGGTCTGATTCCAGAGTATTCTCTGTGAAGACTGGCACACGTAATGAGAAGTGACACAAAAGGAAACTGAATGGAAATCAGTTTCATTCTGAACAGAACCCTCTCCCACACCCCAATCACCACCACCACCCAAGTTTTAAGTTGTTATTGAAAATCTGAGAGTGTTGCTACCAACATATATTTGTTTTGTCTCTCTGAAGTACAGCACTCTATTGAGCACAGATGAGTTTACTTATTGTATTTCTATAGCTTAAGAATCTTTAAACATGAAAGATAATACTAGGACCTGAAAAATGTAGAGAACACTGAAGGAAGAGGAAGGAAAAAAACTGAAAGGAATAATAGGAGAGAGGGCTTAGAGACCTCAGAGCCTGAGGGCACAGGATGATACTTCGATGTAGTCAAGGGGGAGGAATCCCTCTCATTTTTCACATCCCTGTACTGCACGCGATTTTACCTCTAAAGCACAAGAGCGCAGCCGTTATCAGATTTATGAAAAACCCCATGAGATGGCGGGTGAGTCCTGCGGGAAGGTAACGTTCCTAATTGGTTATCTTGCACGTCAGATGTCCTGTAAATCAGCCTGTGGCTTCCGAAACGCAACACAGAAAAGGCCTCACAAGCTGGTACTGGTCACTGCCCCGGCAGGGACCTCACAGACGGGTCCCAGCGCTGGCTCCCTCGCGCCTTGGATGGCCCTACAGAAAACTCTCACGTGCAATTTTCTAAACAGAACTAAAAGTAAATGAGAAAAAATCCAACCTTAATAATCTTTTCATGCATTTCTAACACAGTCATTGCTAAATTGGTTCCGCCCTTTTGTGTTGTTTTTCTTTTAAATGAAAAGCAGCCTAATTGATCAATTGGTCATAAATATAAAAGTTTGTTTTTCTTCACACCTCCCAGCCTTCTAGAATCACAGGTCTAACGCGGCAGCCTACAAATGGTTTACGGTTTGTGTCTTTTGTCTGGTGCTTTCTGAGAAAAGACTGGAAACAACTGGCTGAGAGCTCAGAAGGAATCCAGGAAATAATAAGTAGATAGTTTTATTAAATATGATTTTAAAGAAAATTTTTTACGTAACTAAGAAATATTACTAGGGAAGTACACAAGTAGAAAAAATCTGGTTGATTTGTAATTTGAAATTGTATTCATCATTTTATAGGTCACAGGTTTTTTAGCACTTTATGAAGCAAAATGTGAGGTTAGATTTGCTCCTCTCCTGTAAATAGATTTATATTCTAAAAATACGGATTACTGAGTCAGTAAGGCTATCAGGAAGATCTCAACCATATCCTAAATCTAGGAAAACTGTCGTATTTTAATACGTTATTTGAACTCTTTAAGTTGATCATAAACACGTTGCTGACCAGGACAGCACATAGGTTCTTACTGGCGGTGGTGAGGTGTGGGGTGGAGGGGAGTGGCAGAGACACATTTACGGAGCTCAAGAAAGCTATAGAAGCTCTCCCCGGGGAAACAGCGGGCCCAGCTCTCATCACACGCTCCTTTACACAGAACTTCCAGTGGGCCGTGATCCCCGGGGTCCGTCCCCATATCCTCGGCAGGAGAAATGTCCTTTACTTGGAGTTTTGTCTTATTTTTACCCTGAGCCTTATAAAGCTTTAAAAAGAGAGTTTTTACATATTATCTCATTTGATCTGGCTGTGATCTTTGAGGAAGACAGACCACATATTTTAACCTCTCGTGTTGCAGAGTAGGGAAAGCAAAGCTCATGCGGTTAAACAACTTGCTCGAGGTAACTTTGGTAATTTTGCTAATGTCAGCCCAGACAGGACCAGAGCTGGTGAGTTGTAGCCCAGGGCGCCTTCTACTACACCGGTCGGGGCACAGCATTCCGGGGATGCATCAAGGAACCGTTAATGCGGCTTCTGGAAATCTGCATTCTGTCTCTACTGGAAACTACCGTGTGACTTTGAACAAGATGTTATAACCTCTCTGGGCCTCAGTTTCCTTCCTGGTCAAGTGAGAGTTAGGCCATGTGCTCTCTAAAGCCCTTTGGTTCTGTTGCAAACTCCCTGGGGCTGAGAACAGAAACGACTTGTTCTGTGATAGATGGCAAGACCTTTCAACCCTGCCCTGTAGGTCATAAGAGCCAGCGTCCAATTCATGATGGGTCCCTTCGCAATGTCCAAATCCTGTTAGAAACTATAAACGTCAATAGTGCTTTGATGGGCTGTTTGTGTGTCGTTCTCCTGGTCGCCGCATTTCTCTGCAGGGCTGCCTCACCGTGATTTGGGTCTAACTCTGCTCTGCATCAGGCAGACTTAACACAATCTATTTTTTTCTCTCTTGGGTAGTTCAGAGTATAATATGGAAATAAATAATGCTGATGGACTTATTTTGGGCTTAGACCTTATCCTTCTAAAAACATTATTCCTCTTAAAGCACCCAAACCTTCCACCTGATTTTTCATTATTAAGAGTTATTTTTATATTTCTTTAATATCCCTGAAATTGCTTGGAAATTTGAGATTTATGTGACGGCCTGCAGCACTGAATGCAGAAGCCTTGAGACAAGAAAGATGTGATAAGCTTTTGGAAGTATTTGGAGAATCTTTGAGTCAGAATAATTAGGACACATTTGTATGTTAGCATTTGTTTCAGATTTATAAAGTGTCCAGAGCATATGCTACCAAGTACACAAATCCATGCTATAGTCCCAGTTTAATTCTGAGTCTCTCCGGGAAGCTAAAACAAGCAGAAAATTCTCGTGCTCCATATGTCAGTAAACTAGGGTTTCATAACACCAATTATCAAATAGTGGAACTGCAAAAGCAAGGGTCTGCTACACATTGGAGCAACGCGCCCCCCACCCCCCCATGCTCTAGGCCTTTGGATCGACCCGAGCCAAATACCGTTAGCACAAACAGACTGGCTTCCTCAGTAACCAGGAAGGCGGCAACTCTGTTTGTGATTATCGGCTGATGATAGGAAATCGGGCCCCTGTTTCTCAGTCATTTTGCTCTTTGAATTTTCTAAAAGAATTTCAGGCTGGGGAATGGAGTTATATCAACCTCTTACAGAGAAGGGCGCAGTTTGCTCTGCACTTTGTCAGGTCATCGGACTGTGGGCGGCAACGCTGTCCGGGGTGACAGTGATGGAGCATGAGCTCAGGCAGGCTCGTGGGTGACTCAGTGTGCCTCACGCAGTCCTCTGTCCTCGAGTGAAATGATACTGTTCTTTAACCTGCTTCTACCCAGGAGACTTAGGGAGAGGCAGGCATTGTTACCCTGAGAGCATTTTTTTTAAGATTTTTGTTTATCTTTAGAGGGGAAGGGAAGGAGAGAGGGAGAGAAATATCAATATATGGTTGCCTCTTGTGGGTCCCCTGCTGGGAACTGGCCTGCAACCCAGGCATGTGCCCTGACTGGGAATCGAACCTCAATCTTTTGGTTCACAGGCCCTCGCTCAATCCACTGAGCTACACCAGCCAGAGCCTGAGAGCATTTTTATATCTTTGATGTAATATAAACACCTAATACTTCATTTATAAAATGCATAACATGGTGATTTCTTATTTAAACAAACCCATTTTGTGAAATTTCTATCTTCTAGATCAATAGTGTTAAGAGACCACTAACTCATATCATAAACCATATACTGTGCAATGTGGCACCTCGACACTTAGTACCTACTAAATATCCAGATAATGAAGGAGAAATTGCGAAGTTAAAGAATCCCCCAGCTGGAGACCTGGAACAAGCAAGATGGAGCTCTTAGAATGTAAACTCTGTTTTTCTCTAGCGTGGATACATAACTTTTATCTTAAAAATGCAAGCTGTAGGGAAAAGTAAGTTTTACTACACAGCCAACTCTGTCAGCTCACATTATTTTATAAAGTGAAGGTTCAATTAGGTGTTATTATCATCAAGAGAGCAAGCTGTAAGGCTTTGTCATGTAGACACTATAAAAAATTACCTGTCTGGTTACTTTAATTCATCTCCTGGCTCCCGTCAACAGATGGCCCCTTAGTCCCCAGTTCACTGTACCCAGATGTACTGAGAACATTTAAGGTAATACAAACAAAAACAAAACAGGGTCCTTTTCCCTAAGGAGCTAACAAGCTATTAGGGAAACTGGGACAAACAAAAGAAAATGCTACTGCAGTGCAAAATTCACGATGAGGACATAGAGTAAGTGGCTCAAGGCGGTGCTTTGTGGAGAGGGCTTTCTGAAGGAGGTGCACCTGCAGCAGAGGGAGGTGGCTTGTCGAAGAGGCATAGAGGCATCCACAAATTCGCACATTTCAGGAAAATCATAGGAGGAACAGGGTCTTCTTCACTGAAGATCTGGTACTTTGCAAATGACAGAGTGGAGAAGGCTCCCGTGATTTTTTTTCCTTGGGGATCTAAAAGTTAAATTTCTGCCACCGGAAACTGTACCTCAAGCTCTTTTCCCAGAAACACTGCTCTGCTCTCACTTCCAGTTATGCCCTTCTCTAAGTCTTCTCTTTCAAACACAAATATCCTTCATTCTTTTGACTACTCTCCTATGCTGTGGCTTTACAAACTCTCATCATTTTAAGTGTTCACCTCCGCCAGACCTAAGGCCCCTCCTAAATCATGGTGCCCAGATGGGACAGAGCTCTCCAGGAGCAGTCTGATATATGCAGGGCACCATGGAGTAACAGCCTCCCTTGATGTATACCTCATACTCCTATTAACACGGCCCAAGATTGCATAAGTCTTTTTGGCTTTGATGTCACACTGCTGACTCATAGTGAAATTGTGGTCAAATAAAACCTGTGAGTTCTCATGCTCCACTGTGAAGCCAGACCTTCCTTACCTAGGCACAGAGGCTTAATTGTAGAGAAATGTATTCCTTTTATACATAGTCATATTGGTAACAACCTAACAAAATATTTTAGAACCAGCATATTAGTTCTCCCTCCCAGCAGATGAGCAGGTAGTTATTTACTGTGAGGAGATAACTAGTCTCCTGCTGGATCCCCGGTAGGGGCCTCTAAAGGGTCGGGACTCAGTTATCTCCTTCTTGTCAATAAATTGTCTGCAACCCTGGACAAATCTATTGTACGTCTTTAGGCTAACTAGTGAGCCTCACCCTTTGTAACTGTAAAATAGAACCAAACCAGTATGAATTTGCATATCCCAAGGACATACAACAATGAGTCAGACGTCTACAAAACTCGAAGTAAAAGTTACTCAGAGGCAGTATATATGAAAGAAAGAAATTCTTATTTTAAGCCCTTGGCAGCTTTCAGAAGATTTTATTATCCTTATCACTCACTATATGATACAGTAAATAGCATTCATTTTTGCAACTGTTTTAAAGTTATAGTTGAGTCATCCGATTTGGGGTTGCAGTGACATCATGTGATGTCAGTATAATTTCAGTGCACAATTACTTGTAATTTGTGTAAACACCATAAGGTACAGTATATCTGTTGTATTACAAGGCCCTGTTTAAAGTGGTTCTCCTCTCTCCATCCTCTGCCCCACTGCCCCAGCCCCATCCTCAACCCCAGCCTCTTTCATTAGTAAAATGAAATAAAACAAGGACTACAAAGACCTTAAGTTTAGGTTTCCGTCAGACCTTTGGAAACCTCTAAAAGTCTTGCCAAACTGCAATAGCTCAGCAGTTCGTAGGCTTTCAGTCCTGGCCAAAGCAGGGAACTGACAAGTGACTTGTATAATATTTATAATTTCAAGCTAATAGGAATGTCACATTTCAAAACACATTCTGTGAGCAGTCTCATTCATTATAGAAAGGTGCAGGCGATGTCCACAATGCAAATTTTAATGTTGCTCATGTCCTTGAATCATTAATATTCAAGCCCCGCCCCCACCCCTCCCCAGTGATTTTGCCCAGGGCCTGGCTCCGCAATGTGAGGTCCAGGGATGCGCAGCGCTGACGCCGCCTGCGTGCCCGTTGGAAGTGAGGACTTCAGACCCTGCCTCTCACCTGCTGAGTCAGAATCTCAGCTTTAACAGGACTCCCCTGGTAACTCTCATGCGCAATCAAATCTGGAACTGACCTAGGGTGAAGGGATTTCACCCCACGTTTCCCATTATCTACTTGTGTCATAATACAAAATTTACAAAATTCCATTTGGTGCTTATTAACAGTTTAGAGTTGTTAAAATTTTATCGGATTTAAATATTCTATATAATCCATCTATTTCTCAAAGCATATATAACTGGCTTTAAAACACTTTTGCCTTTCTGGGTTCCTGTAGAGCAGGGGTTTCAACAAGGGGTGGTTTAGCTACCCCCTCCCCACCAGGGATGTTTGTCAGTGCCTAGAGATGTTTTCATATTTTGGGTTGCCCCAGTCGGAGATGGGGGAGGGAGTGCTGCTGGCATCTGGCGTGTAGAGACCAGCCAGCAGCGCCGCTAGTGATCCTACAATGCACTGGGCAGTCCGCACAGCAAAGACTTAACCAGCCCAGATGTCAGTAGTAACAAGGTTGAGAGGCCCAGTTATAGAGGTAAATGGCTTGCAGAGAAAGAGTCACATGTGCAGCATGTACAACAGAATGTCATAGGAAAATGGAGCCATGCGGCATGACAGGCTATGGCCAGGCAGAGCACAAATAGACTGGCAGCTGCCTGAGGGGTGATGGCGGGGGCTTGGGAGGAAGGAGAGGCGTCTAGGACCGATAGTAACCAGTGCTCTGTGCACAAACACAGTCCACATTAGGGACCAGGGCTGGGGCCAGAGACTGCACGTGAGGCAGGTGTGGGCTAGAGAGACACGAGGCTCCGAGAGTGGGTACTAGGTGTGATCTCAAAGTCATGTGAGACCTGGAAGTCAAGAAAGGATTCCAGGTGTTAGCATAGGGGTACGCGGTGGATTTCAGGTAAATCCAGGAAGACGTGGATTTAGGAGCAAAGCAGAATCCCACTTGCTAGAATTGGGACACCTCAGAACCAGGCCAGGAAGCAGCAGGGGATGAGCGCGCACAGAGTTAGCTGAGCTTGCAGCTAGAGTGAGCTTCTTAAATCCCTCCCGACCGTTGAGTTTGTTTGCAGTACAGTTCACTGGCAGGAAGGGGTCAAGTGCTTCCAGCTATGGAGGTAGGAGGGCAAAAAGCAGTCTAGTTCCTGGCACTGGCTACTGAAAAATGAAAAATCACAGGATAACAACTGGAATAGCACTGTAGGGGCCCTCCAGGTCATTTCCCTACTGCAGGGCACCTAAATCATTTTAGAAGGAGTATCTACTCTTCAAATGTAAAATTTCCCGGGAAAGATTGCTTAAGGACCTGTGTTGATGCCTAATCCAATCTAAACCAAAACTTCTTCCACATTCCCTAACCCTAAGTCCCCTGCTGAGAGGTAAGTTGACTTTCTTTTATCTTACCTTGCACACAGGGTACGTGCTAACACTCAATAAAGGTAAATAGCCCGAACTACCTCCACAACTGCCAGGCCCAGCCTTCCCTTCTCCGGCTTGAGAGCCTCAGTTCCATGAGCACGTCTCCCTGAGTCTCAACCTCGTATCCCTTCGCTATTCTCCACGCCTTCCCCAAGGTTTGTCAGCTGGTGATAGTCACGACCAAAATGTATTTACTAAGTATATGTTGTGTGTAGACTGTCCTTTGACCACAGAAGGCAAAGGGGGGAAAATGTAAAAGGATATATGTGATCTGGTTGGTTTTTATTAGTCTCTCTTCTCTCTCCAAGTGGTCGGTCTTTGCCAAGTTCGTAGTCCAGCTGGAGCAATAGTCCTCAGGCTAAGTTTCACTGTAACATTTTGGTTGAAATGTTACAGTGAAAACATCCTGCAGATGCTTTCACTGTGGCCCTCAGCTAAGGACAATAGAGTGCACTATCATATAAAATAGCTCTGATTGAGCATAGCTGTAAATGAAACGGAAATAAATGTACTTGCTCAGTTCCAGAGAAGACATTATACTGTCACGTGGATTTTTTTTTTTTCAAACGAGCTGCAAAACCAAGTTCTCTTCCACAGACGGGGATTTGTTCAACAACTCACTCACTTTGCTGCAACTGGATTAATTCCATTTCACATCATGTCTCTAAGTGGAAATGTACCGTAAACTGATCTGCAGCAGGCTAAGTGGATATGTTGATGTGCCCAACGCCAGTAAGATTTATGCTGACGAGATTACAGCCATCATGGTGGGCTGGTTGTTTTAGCTTCTGTAAAGTAGTTGCAAAAGTGCGCCACTTCAGTGTGTGCATTGAAAAGGGCTTAGCGAAGTCACAACAGATCGGCGATGTTGCGGAATGAGAGGGAACGCAGATGGGCAAAGTGAGATGAGCCTCCCTCCCCTTCCTCGTGCTGGAACCACTCTTTCCGCTCCTCAACGCTATTAAAATTTTATATGTGCATTTTCATTTTGTCCCATACCCGTGTTCTAAAAGCCACCATTTTAGATTTCTGAATTGCTCCACGTGGCTCTGCTGAAGATACACACCCAGCCCCACTTGCAGTTGAACAGCCTTACTGTGGCTCAGCACTGTGCTAAGTGCCACCGGGCAGTGGACCGCCACGCCCCACTCACCCCACCCGCTACCCTCCGCGGCACACTGTCCCTTCTGCATCACTCACCGTTTCCACAGGCACCGCCTCATCAGCTTCCCCGGATTCTCGGTCTCGGCCTTGGGACGCTTCCTTTCATTTCTCTCGAATTGCTGCTTTATCCTGGCTTGCACTTACACAAGAAGGCTGCTAGTAGCAATTTGTCTGATTTCTATAGCTGGTAGTTTCTCTGACTAGTAGTTACTTTCCAAGGAAATAGCTTGTGGAGATGAGCCTGGGGTGTCACGGGGCTGTTAAACGAATCAAATGTAATAATGTGTATCAAAAAAGCCAGTAGTAAAGTGTAACGTGCTCTCCAAATGTAAATTATTTCTGCATTTTATGATTTTAGGATTGAAAAGCAGCTGGGTGATATATTTATTAAAATTTAGTAAGACTCGATAGCACAGTTGAAAAAGAAAATCAGGAAAGCTGGGGCATTGACCCCTCCACCCACAAGCTAGAGGCCTTCGACATTTCTCACAGCCAAGTGCATGCACTGCCCTGAGCGCGTGCACTCTGGGCCACGGCCCGTCTGCTCACCGTCCTGGAACAAGGCCTTCATTCTGGCCCGCGCTCCCCCATTCCCCACACAGTCACCTTCCCAAATCCCCGCCAGCCTTCGAGGGCCAGCCCCAGACCTGCCCCTTCTCCCGAGCTCTTCTCCAGACAGAATTCATCTTTTTCTCCCCAGCACTCGTGGCAGCCTTATGGCAGAATTATTTATGTGGGTATTGATCTCCCTGAATTGACTGTGACCTGCTGAAGGGCATCTTCCTGGCCCTCCCCACCCTGCGTGAATAACAACAGCTCAGAGGAGAGTGGCCAGAGGATAAAGGAGAAAACTCCACGGACCAAAAATGTCCACGAACAGGTTTTCTTCCCAGAGGCTGGTCTCAGATATGGAAATGTCCTTGGGTGAGCAACGTCTGGGAAGAAAGACCCCTCTGAAATGGAACAGGGTCAATTAAATGGACTCATAAAAACCCTATGGGTACATGGAAGCTTCTATTTCTTCTTCTCTGTGCTCTTCTGTACATTTAAATGCTTTCTATTTAAAAATGATCTTAAAAAGACTGCATCCTATTTAAAAGTTAGTGAGTTGAGTAACTTTCTAATTTGATTTTCAAGCCTAAAAGTTCCTCTGTAGTTTAAATTACAAAGTCATTCTTTGCCCCCAGCTTACCTGTATTTATCTACTGAATACGGTCCCCTTGCAGCTGGTAGTTCTTAGGCTGTGTTTCACACAACGAAGGTTACACCGCACCTTTATTGAAAGGAATTCTTTGTGCAGGGTGTGGGGCTTCTGGAGGATGAGAAGTGCCACTTTTTCACATATTTTTAAAAATCCATGAGCTGATTTAGTATTTTAATACTTTAGCAGAGCAGAACGTATTTTTTAGGAATCATCTCTGAACAAACCAACCATATAACTGTTGACAAGTACATAATAAGTGCTCAGGAAATATTTTTAGAATAAATCAAAATGCTCTGCACTTCTGAACAAAAGACAACTTCAGTCATTTAAAACAGAACCCAATGGGTATAGTTTCCCATTGCTGCTCTTTTATGTTCGTTAGAAATCATAGAAAAATGGGAACTTGGGGAAAAATTAGTCACTGTTATGGAAACTGTACTGATGCGAGCAGATTGTATGTTTGTTTGTAGTGATTTGATACCCAATTATTTGAGGGTTTTGTTGTCATCTGTGTTGTTACTATAATGGAAGATTGGCCCACAGCCCTCATCCGATGCCAGACTCTCTAGCATCGCCCGGTTCTTCCCGCAGCAGCCCAGGCCTTCCTCTCTCTCACTCGGAGCCCTGAGTCCTGGCACAGACCCCTAACCTCAAACTTGGCCAGCTTCCCCGACGACGCCCTTCCTCCCCTCCCCCTGACAGAGGCTTCTTGTCCTCAGACATTACACCCTGAAATTGGGAGCTTTCAGTGAGTTAAAAAGGGAAATAATAGAATTACCTGGCTCTATCGGTGTTTTAAGTGTTCTTGTAGACTGAAATGAGAGCTCTTGTATAAAACCGCTGAACTCTTTCTTAAGATATGCTAATTTTTTTCTCTCCCTGATTGAACTGTTGACCTTCTGGATATATGACTAGTTATTACCTCAAGTATGTTTGGAACTATTCTTGCTCTACCCATTCTAAAATGTAATTAGCGTGAAGACACTATTGTAGGAGCACATCACCTGGGGCTGGGATCTCATTAGACAGCACAAATTGAGCAAAATTGAGCATGCTCCATGCTTTAACAAAGAATCTCCTAAAAAAATCCGTGGCGCTGGAGGAAAAGTTAACGCTGTCGTGAGCCCTCTCTTGCTCATATATTGATTTGTGTAAGAATCCAAACCGAGAGAGGGTCGTGGCTCTTCTGTTTGAAAAATGAAAGCAACTCTGTTTTCTCAGCAGTCTGCTTTTACGACGCGGCCGCTGTCACAGGGTCAACCAAAACCAAAATAATTCCTTTTAGAGCTCAAGCTCTTCCCCTCGAGACATGCAAAGAATTTTAAGATATAATATTTATCCTTTCAACAGCAGATGTTACAGAGAATGAATATTCTCTAGGAACTAGTTAACAAATGTGGGAAAACCGGGGCCCATGGAGGCACACCCGCTCCCCGGTTATTTACGCTGCCCCTTGAACACTGCCCGTCTCTTCCACCGTGGAAGGAGCTCTTATTTTCTGGACCGAAGACCATTTCACGCTGCCTGCTCAGCTATTTCAGTGTGTACGCCTAAGTCTGGGACCAACCCCAACGGTTATTAAACCTTAAATGAATAATAATGAAGCTCGTCATCCTGGGATCCCAAAGCTTACCATTCTAGTTCATTCCAGGATGCCCCAGTTGGGCCCTAAGTGATCAAAACTGTGGGGAGAACACTTGCCTAGTTCTGTCATTCACCTCATTTGTAAGTCTAGAATGTGTTTTAGTGCACAGAGATGCATCATATAAACAATAATTTCTCATTATAATAACATTTTTGTCTAATTGCACAAATATTTCTGACCTAAATTTATTCTTGTCATGGCCGTGTGCGCAAGCAGAGTCTAGTTTGTCTCTACAATATATTACTACTGTATTAATTAGCTTTCCAGTGCTGCCCAAACAGGAACAGAAAGGCTCTGTCTAAATCATGAAACATGAAACAAAGCTAACACTCTGTTAATTGTATTTTAAGGGCAGTCTCAGCATTAGGTCGTGCAGCAGAATGGAGGCCTATTTTTAAGAGAAGATAATAGAAAACACTACTCAATTAACAACACATTTGTTTATCACCTACCGTGCACAAACTCTGAGAGGCAAAAGAGGCGAAGACAAATAAAATTGGCCAATTTTGCTCTATGGCCATAATTAAAGGCAATAAAAGGCAAGTTAATACGTGTTTTGATTTAGTGTCAGAATAACTGACATATAGCAGACAGAACCTTATGAAATTGACAGTGTCTGACAGCTTTTTACCAAAAGAAGTTGCAATTCATGATTTGACCTAATATGAAGATACTGTTGTCATGCTATACCAGTTCCTAAAACATTATACTGTTCATTTTCTTTCTGTTTTTTAAATTAAACGATTCATTTCAAGTTTAAGCTGTCATTAGACAATCAATAGAAGGTAAATACAGGCCAGAGATTTGACTCCTGTTTTTCATATTTATCTTTGTAGACTCAAAAATAACATATATATTATAGTTTTAAAGTTTTTGATTACATGAGATACTGTATTGATTTAGAGTCAGAAACCTGCTGCCTGTTCTTCGTGTGATACTCCCCAACTTCATGTGATACTCCCCAACTTTGTGTGATACTCCCCAACTCCGTGTGATACTCCCCAACTCATGCCATTTCCTTCACGATCCTCACACAAAACTGGCTTCTCTCTTCCCTTCTTGTCTGCAGAGATGTTTGGTTGTAGAGCACTCCATTTATTTGCAAATACTTCTCTACAGGAGAGTAAATCTAACATCCAGTCTTGCCAGTCTGGTTACTGAGAAATCAGAACAGGTTACTATATGTGTATTCCACTAAACACATTCTTCTAGTTCCATCAACAGTTAACAAATATTTACCAGGCACCTATTTTGTGCCAGCAGTGGAGTCGGTCCTCTGCCAAACATGAAATTGTATCAACAAAAATGTATGCATTAACGTAAGTCCAAACTTTGTGCTAACTGTACAGACCAGACACTGCTCCAAGCACCTGATGCGTATGAATCTATTTAACCCTACCCAAGGGGGTAGATTTCATTGTTTTACTTATTTTGAAGGTGAGGAAACCTGAGGCCAGAGGGGTTAACTGAGCTTGTAGAGCCCAAATACTTAACCAAGACACCAAGAATTTGTCTGGTTATTGTGGGGGACCTGATGTTAGAAAACAAGTGCTTTTCCCAGACCATGAACCAATTAGTGTGACCAGTTAGCAGTGCCTCCTAATGCCCTAAAGTAGTAAATACCAACCCAAGCCAACTTGTGTATAATGTCAGAAGACTCGTGAGCCTATCACACTGGGTTTACTCCCAGCTCAGGACGCTAAGACCCTGAGACCCCCGTGAGGCCCCTAACACACACTGGGATGCAAGCCAGCGCACTGAGCAGCGCCTCCGTGGAGAGTCACATCTTACCCCAAATCTTATCACAACCCTGCAGGAGGCTGGCACTATCAAGAAAATGTTCGCTCATTTTCCCGTTATGCCCAATGTGTGAACACTGATAACACATCTAAATTCGAAGAAAATCAACAGAAGTCATCTCAGTCAACCTGAAAAGTCTAGTGACTCATTCACAGCCTTTTCACAGAGCTCCTGCTGGGCCGCCCTGGTTCTCCTGGACCGGCCTCCAGGCCTCCTGCAGCCGGAGTGCAGCTCAGGGCTGATCATCTGCACTGCGGAGCGGACGAGCGCTGACTCCCTTTCGCACAGGCATTTGAGTTGCTCAGCAAGCTGCCCCTGTTTCGTGCTGACAGTGACCCCACTGCTTATGTCCCCAAGGCAGGCTGAACAAGGTCGCCTTGGAAAAAACAACAGGGAAGAAGATGCTGGCTTTTTAGCCCCAAGAGTAAATTCCATCTCTCTGAAGGTAGTAAACATAACATCTAAATTTGACTCAATTTATGTCGTCTTATTAATACATGGACACATATGGATGCTTAAACCATGTATGCAGACTGCTAAAAACAAAACAAAACAACATACTGCCTCATTCATTAGAAAGATAAGAGCGGGCAGGCCGGCTCACCAGAACAAAGACAAAGGGGTGCTCCTCTACACGTGTGCGCACACATGCTCTTTGGTGTGGGGAAGTCCACAAGACAGTTAGTTGCCCTGGCAATGAAGGGTAATTAATGTTTTCAAGGATTTTCGTGTTAAATTTAAACTAGTCACATGAACTTACTGAGCTCTTGCGAGCTCAGCTTTAGGCCTCCATCCTCAGATAGAGGTCTGGCACCGATTTCAGCCTCCCTGGGAAGGCAGTAAGCAGACGAGGGAAGGGCAAAGGCTCAGGCGCCAGGCAGCTCAGGCTGGAATTTCAGTTCTGCTGTTTTCCAGCTGAGCCACTCAGCTAAATTACTTAACCACTCTGTGCCTCCATTTGCTCACCTGTACAATGGAACTAATATCACTAAAATGAACCCATTTGGGTTTGTTATGGAGATTCCATGAAATAAATGGTGAAGCATTTGGAACAAGGCCTGGTTCAGAGTAAGCCCTCAACATATGTGAGTTATTTGTTGTAGTAACGAAGTGGGCTCACGTGTTCCAGTGAGGACATCATCGAGCTCTTTTTTGTTTTTAACTTTAATCTTTTAGCACTTCAGTCTCATTTCTTCTCTTATGTGCATGCAGAAGGAAGATGGTTAGTCATCCTTGGAGTACAATCTTTTATTAAAAACCCTTATTAAGTCTCTTCAAGTTTCTTTTCTGCAGTAAAGGATACAGATTACTAAATTATTCTGTTTTACATGCTTTAATCACTTATTTGACCTTCTCAACCATCTCCAGATTTATAGTATGTGCAGAAATATTATCTAGGAAATTTGGCTCTGAAATTTCTTATCATCTGTATCCATTAGCTCAAATATTTAAAATCTGTTGTTCATAAGAACAAAGTTAAGTTCTTTATAGTATTGGTTAGTTACAATATATTGCCATAGTCACCTTGTTTTCAAATGCATAGTTTAGCACAAGCCAAACCGGAAGAGACCACAGGTCACTCATCCACTCATCAAGTATTTATTGTGGGTCTACTATGTGCTACATGTCAGATTACAAATAAGACACTTCCTGCTTGGAGGAGCTTTCAGCTTAGGAAGGAAGACACAGATGTAAGCACACCATTGCAAAATTCTGCCATTAGATGCTGTACCTGAAGCTAGAAGGTGTCAGGATAACCTGGGGGGAGAAGGGAGGGAGAGTTCAGCGCTGCTTGGTGGGAACAGGAAGGCTACGCAGAGAGGGTGACTTTGGAACTATATGAAAGAATGGCAAGAATTGAGAGGAAAGGAGGACGAGAGTATTCAGGAAGAAGAAGCAGTTTGCTTGTTGTATGGCCAGGACCTTCCATAGTGAAGGTATGAGTGGGGCCCAGGATCTAGGAAGGGTGTAGAGATATAAATCCGCTCAGGTCAGCTGGGGTCAGGCTGGTAGTGACCAGACCAAGAAGCCTGAGCTCCACCTGCAGGCATAGGGAGCCAGAGGAGGGCATGTTTTACAAATCACTCCGGAAGCAATGAAGAGGGGACACTGACTGGAGCATTTGAGCCTAGAATCAGGGAGAAGCAGGTTGCAGCGGTCGTGGAGAAAAATTATAAAGCCTGCATTGAGGAAAGGGTGATGGAAAGAAGGAAGTTGATTTAAAGTATATTTAAAATATAGGGTTTAAAGACCCAGGAGAGAGGGCCGCTAGAATTGGATAAAGAGGAAGAACGAGAGGGAGAGTTCCAGAAGGAATTCCAGGTTCCTATGCAGACCACAATGGGGGCCACAGTAGAACAGGCACAAGTTGACACAAATCCTTCTCCTGAAATGTCCCTCAAAGACACATGTCCCATTGCAAGTTGGTGGGGACCATCAACATCACATGCAAGGAGCCGTATATGGGTTATTCTTTCTAGAATACCCTTTAATATAGGTAACATACGAGCTAAAATAATGTTTATGTAGGGCTCTTAATTTTTAATTGTCTGGAAATTAATTTTCCAAATACAGTGTTCGCATTATCTCAGTTACCTATGCATGCCATAGTCTAGATCTGCTTGTTTGCTTACTTTTTATCTGTCTCCCCAGCTGAGAGCAAGCTCCGTGAGGTCAAGGACTGTGCTGCTTTTCTTCGCCCCTTCATCCCCAGCCCCTAAAATGGTATTTGACTCATGATTAGTATTCAGTAAATATTTGTTGAGAAAAACAAATTAATTTCCACATGGGTAAAAAGAAACAATTCTATCCTTTACTAATGTGGAAAGAAAAGAAAAGAGGAAAAAAACTTGGGCTTAAAACAGTTTTACATGAACAGATCTAATTTGCAAAAATGGAACTGGAGTTTAAAAGCTATCTTTCTTCCTGAAGCTCTACTTCTGGGAAAATCACAGCTGCCAGCTTACGTGGCGGTTTTAACTGCCCGGTTCCAAATTCCGCGCAGTTGTACACATTGGCAGAGCTCAGCTTCCTTCAGTGTCGTCGGATCAGCAAGGAAGTGCTGATTTTCCTTATTGATTTAATGCCAGTTCCTCTTTTGTGCAAAATCCCATGTGCTGCTCAATGGAACAGGGACAATAAAAACTGAACATCGGTACCAGAATTCAGTCACTCGTGTTCCTCTCCAGTCAGGTGACGTTAAACCATTTCTAATTTCAGTCTGGAGTGTTCAATCGTTTTCCCCTTTAAATTTAGCAGCGTGATTATTCCTCCTGGTGGGTTGCACATATGCTCCTTTTGATTTGTGAAATAGCTCATTCCTGGATGAACTTTAAGCTCCAAAGTAACGCATATGAAATACTGTTTATGAATCACGGAGAAATGTTTCACAATCTCATTACTCCAAAATGGTTGCACCAAACCACTCTCTCCAAGTTTCTTTTTTTTTTTTCGAGAGAGAAAAAAACCTTCAGGCTACAGCACTATGATTATAATAATAATCATCCTTCCCATGGATTTTACTCAGTAGTCTCATAGAGGCTACAAGGTGGAAAATGTATTAGCAGCAAATATTTCCCGTGGGCAGGACACTGTGCTAGGTGCATAGACTACCAAGAGGGGTGAGGTGTGGTTCCTATCCTCCTGGGCGTCCACATTAGCTGGAGATGTAAGACACAATCCACAAAGTGCAATTAATAGTCACAAATGAATGACAGGGTCAGTAGGTATCACACAGGGTTCAGAGAAGAACAAGGTGACCAGAGAGCTAAGGAGATGGACTTGAACTCGAGCTGGACCTTAAGTGGGGGGAGTGAGAAAAGGCACAGCGGTGGAAACATTCATGGATATCATTGCTAGGGGTCCCATGTGGCTGAGCCAGAGGTTGTGGCAGGTAAGGAGGCAATAGCTTGGGTATGGCCTTGAATGCCACTCTAAGGACTTTGGACTTGATTCTGTAAGTCAACTGGAACCATCGAGAGTTTTTGAGCAGAAAGGATGTGAACTAAGCAATGCTTTACAGAAACTAAATCAAGCAGAGATCTGTGCTATGAATTTAATTGGGGTTGGCGGTTTCAGAATTGAGATAATGAGGCGCTGACCCAGGCTGGGGCAGTAGGATATCTCCACCATACATTACATTTCTGTGAACCCTTCTCAGGGGTTCCTATAAAACTGTGTTCGGTGTGCGTAGCTGTGTCCACACTCTAAGACAGTGAAACCGTGATATTATTGTGTGCTGCACAGAGCCCCGCGGTTTGTGCATGGAACGGGCCCAGGTGTGGTCTACGTGCAGACCTCAGAGTCTAGGCAACTGGCAGTACGAAAGCTGGGAGGAACCTCAGAGCCTGCAAAGCCCAGCTCCTCTGGCTCGCCAGCTCAGAAGCTGGCCGTGCTCAGTTCACACAGCTCACCGATGACAGAGCCAGGGCGTGTCCACATCTCCTTACCGCACTCCAGCAACGCGTCCGAAGTGGGTCCAAATTCTGCTTTGGGGTGTGTGTGTGTGCGTGTGTGTGCAAATTCTGGCAGAATCCAGAAGGGGTTTTTGGCCCCCTAACTGAGGTAGTTGAAATCCTTTTCCTTTACTCTCCCCAGACCCCCCACCCCAATCCAGTCCCTCCCTGAGCCTGCACTGCATTCCTGCGCACTCCCTGCCTCTGTGCTGCCCTGCAGTACCTTCTGGCTTCTCGTTCTCTGCTTACACCCTTTGATTTCTTGTGGCCTCCCCCTGACTGTGCTGTCCTCTTTGTCTAGAACACTTTAAGGCCCCAGCTTAGGGCACACCACCTTCAGGAAATGCCCCCTGGCCTCAGCACCTCCCCTAGGCAGACAAAGGTCTCCCTCCATGGAGCTTCCACACTACACGCACAGAGTTCTATCACTGTGTCTCCATGATGTCTTATAATTGTCTGTTGATGGGCCTGCTTCCCTCCTGTCCTTTAGCCATGAGCTCCTGGAGGGCAGGAACTGTGCAGCTGCATCACTGAACACCCATATGTAGCCCAGTGCTTGGCACATGCTTGCATTTAAACGTCTAATGAATGAATGAATGAATGACATTTGCCTTCTAGTTGTATTCATTCATTTAATAAATATATATTGAGCAATTACTTATAATCGGCACCTCAATAGTCACACTTAAATGTCAAAATATACCAATGCACTCAAGCTCCAAATTATGCATGCATCAATTATGCATGTAGGGTGTTAACACGCACACGCAGCAGGAACTGCGTACATAACCACACATACCGGAGCTAGCAAATGCAGTAAACTGTGTGCCAGATGTCCCTGTAATTTACAAAGACCCAAGAACCAAAAATGACAGTTAGCTCCATAAGCCCTCTAAAAGAAAAAAGAAAAAATGCAAAAGAACAAAAGAACCTCAAGCAGAAGGAAGTGGCTATGTTTTTTTTCTGTGCACTCGAGCCAGGGGGTGGGGGAGATTTATCAAAGCTTTCTATGCTGGGCAGGTTCATGTAAGTCTGAGTTCCTCAAGGGTTGGCTTTAGGAGCTGTTAGGAAAATTCATTGCCATGCAGGAGTCAGGGGACTGGTTTTTATTCCACTGGAAATTGTTAATGGGGACGGCATTAGCGGCCCCTTATTGCTCTGCCTGATAGAGAGACAGCAGGTTTACCCAAGCAATTCTGGAGCCCTGATCACTGCCAATTAGGGGAGCATTGTCTGGCTGACATAATCAAGTGAGTATAAATATATTTATTGTGATTAGAATGGGGGAGGGAAACAGCAGGAAGATTGAGGCAGAGACCGCCCACCCCCCCACCCCGCCCTCCGCCTGGCTTCAGCTTGTATCATGCTCAGCATGTCTGTCACTGGGGACTCAGCTAAAGCAGCCGCGGGCTTTCTAAGGTGGAAGGCACAGTTGAGAATTCAGGACTAGAACTGGTTTTTCCCAGAAGGGGCCCTGTCTGTCTTTATTTTTCCTCCTTGCTTCTTCCCTTTTTTTCATGTCCGTTTCTGCGAAAGCTGAATAGAGAAGAGAAACCAGATGCCACGTTGATCACATTTTAATTCTGCCCTGTCGTCCACGCCGCCCCCACTTAGCTTACCTGCAGCTCAGAGTGATCGCAGGATAGCGCTGTGACAGGACTTGCCACCCTCTCTGCCTGCCTGGCTGTGCAAGCCTGTCTGGCTCGGGGTTTAATCTCACTGTGGACTTGGGGGACTTTCGTGGGAATATCTGTGATGTGTCTCAGAGCTGGGGTTGAAAGAGCCCAATAAAAACAGTCCCCTGCGTGGACTAGATGTGGAAGGACTTTCTCACATTTTAACAGTTAAAAAAGGAGGGCCGGCGTTTAAGTCCCATCTGGTGGCATTTTTGTCTGACTGGAGACTGGGGTCTGTTTAAGCATCTGCACACATTTCAAAATGCAGGCAGCACCTATTCATCCCCAAACAAATGGCCGAAGGCATTGTTACAGAGGGATCCATGACTGAATTTCAACTCATGGCTGAATTTGAATTCTGGTCAGCGCAGGGCCGGCCCATCAGACATGCGGCTTTTCTCTTCTCACCCTTGACTGTTAACAGCAGTTCTAGAGCTGAGTCCATTTCAGCTTCTTTCCCCAGCCCCTCTCGTGCATGCTGCTCTGTTCTGCCCCTGAGGGCCGAAGGTGCTTCCCAGCGGCTAAGACAGAGTGAGGAACCCCCGACCTTGTGTGCCTCGCTTCCCTGGGTCCTGTTCCCTTCAGTTTGTCTTCACAGCTGCCAGTCCCGCTCAGCCTGTCTTCTTGAATATTTCAAAAACTATTTTATTACTGGTAGCAGAGATATAATTTGTGACCATATAAGGGAAGGTGTAGATACACAAAATAATAAGGGGCCGGTGTAAGAGAAATGTCATTTGTACAGATCACTCAGCCTGAAGACATCTGACCACTCTTATTCAGCCTGTTCCCGCTAAATATTTCCTTCTTCAGCTGCTCAGAAGTTGTAAGGCCAAGCTCTCCACCCAGCTACCCGAAAGAAGCATTTCCTTTGTTTTTCAGATTATTGTGGACAAAATGCTTCTTTTTTCTGTCTTCCACGACTTGCCAGATATATTGTTTTTTGAGAACTAGAGCTCATTTATCTCCAAGGCAGAAAGAAAGTCATATTCACCCATTAACAAATTACCACTTACAGTGAAAATACAGAGGAACTCTCTCACTTTGTTAATAAATGGTTTATTCGCCTTGGCTGAAGCTTGTCCACTGTTCCCTTCAAGTTGGGTTAATTTTCTCTCGTTGGTTTTTGTTGACTTAGAGCAAATAGAATTTGGTTTTCTGTTCGATTCTGCTTTTTGAGGAGTGGGCCTGCCTCCTCTGGGTCTGTTTGTTTTGTGAGTTGGTTGGATTAACCCCCTAACATTTATCAAGTAGCCTGTTGTGTTGGGGGTTCTGGGTTCCTGTGAAACACTCCCCACTTGGAAGCTGGATGAAGTCACACATCTGAATGTTAACTCCCTCCGAATCCATTATTCCTTTTGCTGTGTAGATGGGGGCATGCAACAGCCATCGACCAAGAGACTGGGGGGTGTCATAAACCGAGCTTGAGTTCTGTCGTCTGCGAGACCTGCATTGAACAGCAGCACAACCTTGGACTCCTTGCTTCTCTCTTTTGGTCAGGCACTCTTTGTTATGAATGCGATGGGAAGAACAGAACAGCCTAGAACAGTCTGCTCTTCTCTGCCGTTCTCCATAATGAGACCAGTGTTGGTTGTCTTACAGACAGCGAAGAGCCTGGTCTGGCTACATAACGATGGTTACTTACACAAATTGCTGTCAATATGGCTGTCAGAAGGTCTCTTTGGCCTGAGTGTTTAGGTGACATTTTGTGTTGTATTTGATGCACACCACTTAGCTAAGGGGACCAAACCTCTCGGACACACACAAAGCTCTTGATCTGGTTGGACATTACATCTTACATCATTTTGATTCTTTTTACTTAGGGTACTTCTTACTGGGGAGTGGTAAAAGAAAAGATAGCAGTCCAGTTAATAGTACTATATGTCAGCTTACTGGTTTTGATACTATACTATGGTGATGTAAGATGTCACCATTAGGGACAGCAGGATAAAAGGGTGCAGGGGAACTCTCTGTACTATTTTTGCAATTCCCTGTGCATTTGTTATTATTTCAAAATAAGAAATTAATGAGAGAATAAATATGAATGGGACTGCAGTCGGAGAAATGAGAGCTCATCTTGGTTTTAGTCCCTCCCTGGACCATCATGTACATTTTGTTCACCTCTTCCTTGCCTTTTCACGTATCGAATTTGTGAGCAGTCGGATGAGAGCCAGGGCTCATTTTTCTGTAGAAGAGAAGAAAGAAGCAGAATGAGCCCAGAGAACCCCTGCCAACATCTGATTAGCAGTCCTACTTCCTGCCTCTCCCCACCCCCTTTACCTACACAAACTTGCCTTCTGCATGCACACTCACCTGTCCTTCCTTCCTTCCCACTCAAGGGGAAACGCCTCACCCGCTGCTGCAAATGAACTCCTTCACACGTGCACAAGGCATCCATCTGTTCCTGCTGTCTCCGAAGGCTCAGTCCTTCTACACCATCTCCCCTTGTGAGTTCCTCCTTACCTGGGGTTTTAAAAGCCACCCGTGTGAGAATAGCCCCCAAATTTATACGTCTACTCAGACCTTTTTGCCGAGATGCACACCTATATACTCAACCCCTGACTGGGAATCTCTCCCTAGGTGTTTCACATTTTCAATTCCTTCCAGTTCATCTTTTCTTCCTGTATTTCCCATCTCTGAAAATGTCATCGCCATCCACCGTATTGCTCGCGGCACAAGTATAAGAGCCATTCCCAGGCTCACGCTGCCCCGTGTGCAGCCTCTGGCCACCTGTGCAGTTAAGTACTTCAGATACGGCTGGTCCAAGCTGAGATGTGCAGTAAGTGTAAAATACATACCACAATTAGTTCAGAAAAAAGAATACAAACTATTTCAATGTTTTACACCGATTTCATGTTGAAATAATATTTTGGATATATCGGGTCAAATAAAACAAATTATTAAAAATAATTTCCTTTTGCTTTTTAATGTACTACTAGAATGTTTAAAATTACATGTGTGACTTTCATAATATTTCTGTTGTATAGTGCTGCTCTAGATGTATCTGCCTTTCAGCCACACCCAATTGGCCAGAAGGTCATAGTGATCCTCTTGAGTCAAGTAAGACCAGGGACAACATTAGTTAGGTGCACAGGCTGAGTTTGAATCCTGGCTCCACCTTTTTTGATGCATGTGAACCTTGGCTTGTGTTTAACCTCTCTGAGTTTTGGTTTTCTCATCTGCCAGGTACATATGAAAATAGGTCTTACTCCTTAGGTTCTTGCAAGCATAAAATGAGATGATATGTGGAAAACATTTGCTATGGAGATCAAAGCATGTGCAAAGGCGCAATGTGTCAGGAGAAAGAGAGTGATCTCTCACTGTCACGTTTCAGACCCCCATCAGTACTAACCAAGGTTACTTACAATAGTTTCTCAATCTCCAGTTCACCCTGCCCTCCCGTTCCTCACACTGCCACCAGATTAAACATTTGCATTATCAAAATTTTTAGTTATTCCCTATCACCTTTGGGATAAAGCCCTAAGTCTTTGGCATGCTATACAAGTCCCTCTATGGCCTGCCCTCACCCCAATCACCAGTCCCACCCCCGGCAGTCTACGATGGCCACAATGAACGTGACGCGCTCCCCTACTCCTCCTGGCACGTGCCATTCTCCCTGTCTGTGATGTACATGTCCTCTACTTGTCTGCAAGGCTGAGTCTGTCACCTCATTTGGGAAACTCCCCCGGCCCCTCCTGCACCTGTGCCCATCCAGGCTGGAGAGGAGCCATTCCCTCAGGCTCCTCGACCACTTGAGGTTTGGCTCCGTCGTCACACCGATCTCCCTTGTCCAGCCGACTGGTCTGTCCTCCCTACAACACTGCAAGCCAGCTGAGGCCTAGGGCGGGCCTCGCGTTCCCTCTGCATCTCCCTGCTGAGCACGGTGCCTGGCACAAAGAGGGGCCTAGTACGTGTTTGTGGAGCAAATGCGTAAAGTATATAGAAAACACTCCTGAGAGAGAGAAGGAGCACGAGAGCCCAGTGGAGTCATGCAGCAGAAGACCTGAAGACAGCCTGCCCAGGGAGAAATCACTGCTTCTTTGCCATGCAGATGGAGCTGGGAAAGAGGGAAAAAATCTGGGCAAGGAGTCGGCCATGGGGGATTTGAAGTGAAAGACTCTAAAAAAGAAGAAATCATGCAAAAAACGGAACCGCATTTCGTACTGCTGGTGGTTTAGTAACTTCCTCCACCGTGGTTCTAGGAAGAGACAGGCTCTAGGAAGGCACAGACCATGTACGGAAAGGACGAGGTATCAGCAACCGATTTGAGGATTATTTGTCATCAGGACAAATACATGGCGATACAAGTAAATGTCAGCCTGTGTCCATGTGACGAGACTAATAATTTACTGGGGTTGCTGCCCAGGAATTTTCTACTGTGGTGCAAATGCCAAGCATGGAAAAATTTGACAAGTTATAGATATGAGAAAGCAGATAGTGAGTTTGAGAAAAATGACATGAAATGCCAGAGTAATCACAAGAGGAATATCTGAATATGTAAGAGGGCTTAGAGGGTTCCTGCTTCTCCACAAGTTTAGATTACAAGAAAATTCACTTATAAAAACAAATTTCAATATGTAAAACCCACTATCAAAACACGTAGTATTCCAGAGTACATACTAGTAAGAAGACGCCTTTTGACCTACACAGTATTAAAGTAACAAATAAAACAAGAAAGGTGGAGAAAGGAGTAGGACATTTTGAAGCTCATAGGATAGGTGAATGAGAAAATACATACCTCTGCGTGCAAACCATAACCTTCGCCAGAACACCCGGAAACTTCACTCCAGGACCTCGGGTCTCGTGCCACAGGTTAGCCCACTTCCCCGTTTCACGGAAGAGAACTTGAGGGACAGGCATTGTGTGAGGTGAGGGGCGGCAGGCAGGCAAAAGTCAGGATGGGATGTTGAAAAGATAAGATGATTCCCTGCCATAATTCTTAACACTGAAATTTCCATCAAAAAGGTCAAAATTTGAGATCTACTAGAATACTATTTGTTGTGTATTTGGATTCTACTGAATTTTATCCAGCAGGCCTCCTTAGTGGGGTAGCACTTTGCCATTCATGCTTCCTGAGAGCCCCAGCACGTCTCAGTTATTGGCTACCGGCGCACAGTGGGGGAGAAGTTAACACCTACTGAGTGCCCACTATGTGCCAGGTACCATGCTAAGACTTTTAGATGGATATTTCACATATTATTCACAAGAACGCTAGGAGGCAGGTACTATTGTTATTCCTGTGTTAAAGATGAGGAAACAGAGGCCCAGAGGGTTAAATAACTTGCTCAGGGCCACTCAGATAGTGGTAGAGGCAGAGCTGGGATTTGAACTCTGGCAGCCTGACTCCAAAAGCCCATGTGCTTACCTACCTCATCTGACATGGCCCCAGCACCACCAGGGGTAGAAACATTGAGTCCCCCAGAAGAATAAAAGAGAAAGAGCACAGGGAATGATGGGCAGGTCCTGAGTAAGGCCTTAAAGGAGCAGTTCTGAAATTAGACTAGGTGCCTTTGTTTCCGTTAGAAAAGTGCGCCCCTAACTTAGATGCAGTCCCATACCAGGACTCACAGCTTGAATAGAAGGCAGCAGACGGACTTTAGCCCCACCGCAGTCTGAGCCAGGGGCCCTTGCACAGTGAACGACCTGCATAACTGCGTAGCAGCCTGCGTTAGGTGGTGGAAGAGAAACCAGCGCAGAGGCAAAGATGCAGATGGGGCACTTAGAGAATAAGTAGGAACCATCACTAAAGCACATTGCATGGAGTATGTGGTTTTCTGAAGTCAGTTTAGAGAGATGCGATGGGGGCGGATCGCTGAAGGCCCGAAACGACAACAGGAGAGTCCCGAGTGGATCTGGGAGGTGGTGGATCGGACGGGAAGATGACCCCATGGACATGTATGACGGAGAGCTTCAACACACAGGGGTCTTGGCTCCATCAAGCAGGGGGAACAGGATGGGAATGCGATGTGGTAGGTAAGGTGACCGCAGACTATTTAAAAGACATTGAAAGAAAACTCAACTGCCTGGAAAAGAGGACAAGAAGTGGGGAACAGAAGGCACAAAGGGGGGAAAGTGAGTGAGAAGATAAATGCCTTGCACTTTGCATTCTCCCCAGGACGGCCCTGAAGGAGGGGCTGCCCCCGTACTGCTGCGCTTTCTTCCTGAGAGGGTTATTGGCCTGGCAGACAGGGAGAGGGCCACAGGCGCACACTGAGAGCAGCAAGGCGTCCCGTTCCGTTTGTCCTGACATCCGAGAGAACAAAGTGCAGGAAGCAGGCTGAATGATGACTACTTAGTGTGGTGTGTTTGGAGTCCATACTCCAAGTAGGCTGATTCAGAGATTAATGGCACCCTGGAGGGAGACTTTAGGGAAGGAACTGAGTTCGGAGACGACCAATTTGCTTATGATCGCGCAGCAGGTGAAGGGAAGAGTCAGGATTCAAACCCAGCTCTGCCTGACTCCAAGCCCATGTTCTACTTATTATGGAATAAAGACCAAAAAAGGCAGTAAGTTTGCTTGTGAAAAAAAAAGAGTTGGAAGAGATGACCGGAGGGGAGGAATGCAAATCCGTGCCAGAAAGAATTGTGGCTGACGGAAGAAACTGCCAACAGGGAAGGACAAAAACAAGATGAATGTCAAAAAGATTAAATGCGAGCCTCTTGTTTAGGTTTTCAAACCCCTCTGCAGGAGCGGAGAGGCCTGGCCTGACGCCTCTTCACAGTGGGGACACTTGGGGTTTTGTCATAGCTGTTGAACTCCCTAACGGCCCAGAGTGTAACACATCATTAAAAATCTACTGTCCAGATGCGTGGTTGAATAGTCTGGTTATACTCGGTCCAGCTCAGACCCCCGGGTTCAATCCCAGGTAACACGTTCTGAGAAGAACATTGAGAAACCGCGATGCAACCTGAAGACAAGGCCCAGGAGAGCAAGGAGTCTGAACCTTGTCATATGGAAGGCTGTAGAGGACCCTGGGGACATTTAAGTTTATAAATAAGAAATCAGAACTTGTGAGCATCTTCATATATCCAAAGCTTTTTATTTCTTAGGGCAGAATTCAGACTGAAAATTAGAGTGAGCCATTGTGGTTCCCTATAGCAATTCACCAAGTTATTCGTCCCCTCCCAACTCCACCCCTCCCTGTGCCCGTTCTCTGACATCTCAATGAATTAGGGAAAGACTGGAACAACTTTCGGGGTCACTTCCAACTTTGGGAACCTAAGATTTAGGGTCCTTCTTGCTGTAGGGCCCCAAACTCAATAGCCTGGAAAAGAGGCTAAATCAAAACTGGCTAAATTAAAAAGAGAACTACTTTAAACAAGGCAAATACAGGTGTTCCTCAGTTTAAACAAACTCAGATTAAGACCTCAATTTCCAATTGATGGAAGTAATTTGCACTATCCTTTTAATTGGCAGCTTTTTAGTGCCTTTATGGGTGGCTCAATATTTTAAAATGTAATTATCACCAACTTTTCAGGACAGACATATCAGAGGAAGCAAGGGAAGCTGTTACATGGGTTAATGTCCACTTCTGTGAATTTTATGCACAGCAAACTGAAAAATGACCACATTCCAATAATAAATGGGTGCTTGGGTATATAAATAAAAAGTGACAAGAAGATTAAAGTGGTTGTGGTCATTCAGTCATCTACTGTACCCTTTTGAGCTTTGCCCAGATAAGAATTAAGGCAGCGCAGATGGTGAAGAAAAGGAGAGAGGACACCGAGTGTATGTGCAGCGTTCGCAGATGACTTTCCAGCCCTGGTGAGACAGAGCAAGGCCACGAAGGCTCTCAGATTTATGAGCAATGAGCCGTGCTTCCCGAAATCAATAGAAACAAACATGAAAATCAGTGAAAACAAACACGGAACGAACAGAAGGAGAGGAAAGGGAAAGAGAACGTAAAGGCACCATAAAATCCCGGTGACGCATGTGAGGGGAAGTCACAATGTGAATAGAAACTAGGAAGTGAAAAAATCAATGAAGCCTGAAAATTTGCAAAATGTCTGTCTGTCTGTCTGTCTGTCTGTCTCCTTCTTGCCCTCCACTCGCATCCTCCGCCACCCCTCCCACCCTTCTTACAGGGCTCATTGGGTAATTTCTGATTCTGGGCGGGTGTGACTAATGCCTCGCTCATGTTGGGGTTTTGACAGCAGTATTCATGGTGTCTCTGTAGACAGTTGTCATTACTTTAGGAAGCATGGAGGGTAAAATGAGGGAATGGCAAGTGTCCTATCGGTTCCTCAGCAGAGCGGGGCTGGCGGGAGCAGCTCCAGCCGGGTTGGTGGGCCCTTTCCATTTCACTTTTCTTGTGTTGGATGGATGTTTGCTTCCGGTGTCACTTAAACAAGCAAAGTGGAGGAGATTTAAAAACAAAAGCATTTTAAATATACTTTTTTTCCCTAATTAGATTATAGTGAATAATGTTTTGAGGAGGAAGAAAAAGAACTTGAAAAAATATTATGGGGATAGTTGATGGTGGGAAAGGTTAGAAAAGCATGAGAGAGAGAGAGAGGACACTGAACAGAAAGGAAAGGAAAAGAACAGTAGCTTGTAAGTTTATTAACTGAGATTGTTTCCATTCCTGCAATTGCCTTAAAGCAGTTGATTGCCTGGCCTGAGGTCAGCCAAGTTTATTGCAGTCTTTGCCTCTTTGGCTGAGGAGTAATGGGCTCGGATTTTGTGGGTATGTGAGAACTGTTGCCGTCCATTGCTTGGCTGAAGAACAGCGCTCAGGAAGGGTGAGGGGCCCCGAGCTAGTTGGTAGTTATCCCGAACTAGCGCGGGACTCGCGCCCCTTTGCTAGGACTGGCAGAGGCCCCGCGTGGAAGCAGAGCGCACAGCCTTGGGAGCCAGCAGACAGGTTGGCTCCTCTCTCCCCTCAGTTTCTCAGCTATAGAATGCAACATTAATTTTAAATGTGATAGTAATAACAATAACAATAATAGTGGTAGACGCTGTCAACACATGGAGCTTAGTCTCAGCCGGTTGTGCCTGGATGTAGGTGAGGCTTTGTTGCGTGCTGTCCCAGCGCGGCTGCCCAAGGGCTTCCTGTTTAAAGACGGCTGCCCAGTGACTGAGCTCTGGGCCAGCAGCGCGGTTTAGAAGCCCAGTCGGTGTTCTGCTTCCCGGCCTTCCATTTCTGCACCCCCCTCTGGTCAGTGGCATCTTCTCTCTTTTCTTCCCGGATTGTCTTGATCACAGGGGCGTTGTAACTTCTGATGGCTTTACGACCAGCACACGGTGATGAGTGGAGAGATGCTGGCACTGGCACAGGGTGAGCAAGGGAAAACGGGCTTGAAAAGCTGAAAGGAGTGTATGCATGGTGGATATACACTTTCTAGAAAGTTTTGACATTTTTTCTCTACGAGAAAGGACGGTGGATAGCAGAGATGCAAAAATGCTTTAGAGAAAGACGCTAAACTGTTGAACACCAAAGAAGAACCGAGCATCCTCCATCCTCTTCCTGACAATGTTGTGGGGTGAGGATTATGACTGGATTCGTGATGAGGAAACTGAGGCACAGAGAAGTTAAGTTTCCCCAGCTACCAAGTAAGACTCGAGATTTGAAACGGGTCCCTCTAACATCCTGGCCCCATGAACCCCCCAGTTGCTGGCAGCCTCACCTTGCACGGAGTGGCCAGTCAGAAAGAAAAGGGAAGAATTTGCTTGAGTTTGATGGGACATATACATTACATTTAAAGAAAAAGATATTTTTCTTACAAAAATATTGAGGACAAGTAAGAGTTTGTGTGACATCCTTTGGACTTAGAAAAAGTTGTTTTATAAGCCAGACTGGGGTTGATTGAAGAGTGAGGCAATAAAAAATTAGAACAAGGACTATAATATTGTAGGTCAACTGTGCTTTAACAAAAAATAATTTTTAAAAACTAAACCAGAAAAGGGAACAGCAAATGACCCTTCATCTGGACATCACTCCACTTATAAGGCTGGGGAGGGGGCCTGCACAGGGACAAGCTCCTGATTTGTTTTCTTTCCTCTTCTATTTTCTCTGCTCACTATACTGCTCCCCACTCCCCACCCCACCTCCGAAAAAACAAAAACAAAAACCTTAGGCAGGAAAAGAGGAGCTAATTTAAAAAGAGGGAAGCGTCCTCGTCCTCGAGACCAGTGAAATCTCCCTAATCCACAGTGACAGACAGGGACCTGCAGAACCACACTTTGATTAAATAAGGATATGCAGGGTTTAGAGGGACTCTCCAGTCGTATAAGGTTTGTAAGTCTTTGAAATATATTTGTTTGGCTTCCAAACCGAGAAACCAAGTGTCTTCTAGCTGGAGGGATGGTTCCCGTTGGGAAAATAGGAAGAAATCTCAAGGCAGGGCCAAAGGGTGGGGCTGACACTCTAGGGGGCTGACGGAGAGGGTCTGGCAGAGAGAGCTGGATCAGGGGGTGTGAAGCCAGCCTCGCCGAGGGGGCCTCTGGCCTCAGCCTGATGTCCAGGGAGAGGACAGCACACCGCTCCTGCCCAAGGTCCCAGTTTCACTTGCAAACCCCCTGCCCTTTAGGGACTTGTCACCAGAGACAGCTCTGTTGCTGTTTTCCTCAGAAGTGAAGTAGCCAGAGAATGGTTGCATGTGGGGGACACACCTGCACAGAAAGATGGGGAACGCCCTGAAGGCTTCTTTCTTAAGCCACCCCCGTGCAGTCCCCACAGCTAGCATCGGGTCAGCACGAGGAGTTGCTGCTCTCAGACGAGCTGCGGAGCCTGTCTAGCTCCATGGGTCCACCCCTGCGTGTGGTGCTAGGGGATTTATGGTTTCCTGGGGCTTTGGAGGAGGAAATAATGAGTCACGTGGGGACAAGAGGGAGATAGCAATGCCCTGTGTGCATAAAAGCATACAAAATGGAGGCTCCTAGAGGGTACTAAAATCTCAGCCAACCAACCAGAAATGGTTTGGTGGGGTATAGTTCACTTGTCTTGACTTACTCTGGTTGCAGTAAAATCAGAAATGTTTGTACCCCATGGAGAGAGCACCTGTGGAAATAGGCCAGGTCCTCCTGAGAAGGCCATTTATTCCTCTGGAATCCTGAGCCTAAAAGGAAATAATCTTGCATCTGACTTGGGAGGTCCGAGGTCCAGAGAAGCCTAGGAATTCTTGGTTGGAAATCTTTTAAAGTGGTGGCCCCTGCAGGCCACTCCCAAGTCCGTGGCTACCTGTAAGCGGGGTTGTAGCTGCCATGATTCATCGCCCACCTCACCCTCTGCACCTGGCCACAGAGGTCAGTTTTCAGAGAGCCCAGAAGAAGGATCTTACCAGAATAGCATTTGGGGGTCTCTGTTTCAGAGGATGAGTTAGAAGTAATTCAAGACCAAGCACGGTTTGTTGTTTTTTTAAATGTGTAAGCCTTGTTAGACAGTTCAGGGAGAAGGTTGACATTTCTAATATGGCCAGCTGATTAAGAGGCCTGCTGTAGCAGGGATTCTGCTGGTTTAGAGCAGAGCAAAAATGTTGTCATATGAGAACCCGAAGTGAGGAAAGGCCAGCCCTCCATCTCTTGGCCATGCTCTGTCTTTTGCTTTCTTCCTTTTGCTTTCCTTTCTAGATCGGATGGTTTGCACCAGAAAATGTTTAAGCAGCAGCAGATAGGTGAATTATAGGTAGTTGTTCATCCTATGCTTACAGATTTTTGAGACTAATGATTTGTGTTTGAAGCCCCCGCTGCATGTTTTTCTTTTATCTGAACCTACAAGTGTAACTGGAGCCTTTCTGCCTCAGTTTGTCACCTTTTACTGGGCATTGGACAGGACAGGACACTGAAATAAACTAAGGCAGAAAGGTTCCAGCCACAGCCATAAGCTTCAGACACACACACACACACACACACACACACACACACACACACACTGTAGGGGTTTCAACACAAACCACGGACCCAAAATCAAAAGCAGGAGTGAGGGACCAGTCACTGCGAGATTAATAGGGACCCCTTTTCGGGAAACTCAGAGGGAATTTAAGCATCAGGAAATGTGTAGGAGCAGATGGTTTCCAATCTTTTCCATCTAAGCAATTCTGTATTTTATGGGTTTTAGACTCTGAAATGTCAAAGTTTATGTGCCTTCAAAGGCACAAGAGACAATGAGGACAATCGAGAAACCTGTCTAGATAAAGGTTGTGGGGCTTCAAGATACAAAGAAAAGTTGCAAGATGGAATCCACGGTTTGGGGTGCACCGTTGCCCTCTATTGGATTAAGTAAATCAGACGTTTAGCATTGGTGTGCACTTCATTATCTCTGGCTGAGTTTGCTGAGAAGTCAAGACACCTTTGAGTGGGAAATTAATTGATCCTTGTAAATGGGTCCTATCTGCTGCCCCTTCCCTGAGCAAATCAATGACGATTGTAACTCTGATGGCAGGTCATTTATCATGTTTTTATTCACTCAGCAAACATGTCCAAAGTGCCTACTAAACACTGGTTAGGTATTATAGGGAATCTAAGAACAAATAACAGCAGCTACTATTAGCATTTATTGGATACCTACTGTGTGCCAAGTTCTTTATACACACTAACACACTACACCCCATGCAGTAAGTGTGGCCACCCCTGTCTTATGGATGAAGAAACAGGACACTTGGGAAGCAAATGGCACATCTGAGGTTCAAATCTAAGTCCATCTACTCCAAAGCCCACACTCTGTTCTCTGAGCTACAACCCTTCTCCTTAAGAAGTTTACAAACTACTAGGAGAGCGGGGATACAGATATAAATGTCTATGCCAGGGGGTGGCAAGCTGTGGCCAGTAGGCCAAATTCAAGCCATCACATAGTTTTGAGCGTGAGCTGAGATGGTTTTTCCATTTGTAAGTGGTGGTGGAAAAACCAGAAAACCAATAATATTTCATGGCATGTAAAAATTATGTTTAAATTTCAGTTTTCATAAATATAGTTTTATTGGAGTGTAGCTTCTCCCATTCCTTTACTTTTCTCTGCGGCTGCCTCCCGGCTACTGCAGCACAGTGGGGTGGTTGTGGCAGAGACCATATGGCCACACAGCCAAAAATATTCACTCTCTGGCCCTTACAGAAAAGTTTCACTGACTCCTAGTCTGTACTCCAAGTGAAACATTATATATCCACAGGAGAGGTTTTTCAAAGGCTTTTGAGAGTTAAGAAGAGGGAAAACTAATATTTACTAAACCCAGGGTGTGAGGTGCTGCAAGGTTGTACAGGTGTGCTCTGTTTTAAGACTCAGTGCAGGAAAACCCAGCCTCTGAAAGAGATAAATTAAAAGGTAGGGATTTGCATAACAATTTTTCCTTTCATTTTGTAAAAGGATTCACCACAGGGTTCTTTTATGCAATGAGCTTCCATATGCATGCTAATATGATTCCATTTACAAATACTCTATTCATAATAACTTTTCAAGAACTTATCTATTGTGTACAGTGAGGCTTGGCTATAATCATTAATCATTTTCCCGGCAGGGTAAGGGAAATGGCGATCTGAAACGTCACTGAGCTGACCCTGCAGTTGCAGAGGGCAGTGGGTGCTTTACCTCCTCATGGTCTGCAGGAGGGGCTTGGCCTGACAAACAGACAGGCTGTGCGTCCAAGTGCCTGCCTTAGGGGAAGGTCAATGGTTGGCATAACTTCACATTTTTAGCCAAATTCCTCTTCATAGCTACAGCCAAAATCCTAAAATGTTAACTCCTCGCTATTCTATCACTTTATTTCACGCACAAGATAAATTCATAAAAATTACATTTGTTGCTAATGTCCTGATAAATATGCTACCAGCAATACAGCTGGTCCTGGAACAGCACAGATTTGAACTGTGCCAGCTTACTTATGCGTGGGTTTGTTGTTTGTTTGTTTGTTTGTTTGTTCCCGTAAATACCTGTGCTGTTTTCAGTCTGCGGCTGGGAGTGCCCAGAGGTGGAGCGCCTACTGTATACATCACTTTCAGTGAGGAGACTTGAGCAGCCTCGGATTTTCTTGTCTGTGGGAGTTCTGGAACCACTCCCCCAGAATACCAACGGACAGCTAGGCTTTCGGGGAGTCAAAAGTTATACGCGAGTTTTTGACTGAGTGTGGGGTCAGCACCCCTCACCCCCATGTTGTTCAAGAGTCAGCTGTACTCAGAAGGAGCAGTGTTTCTCTCTCTCGCTCTCTTTTTGCCCCCAAAGCATTATCTTTCCTGAATTACAACATGAACTGGGACAGTCATATAATCTTCAAATTAGAACTCTCCCCAGAAAAATGGGAAGCGGTGTCACTGATTCAGTTTAGGCTCCCTCTTCTGATGGGTCCTGAGCCTGAATCTCCAAACAGCTTTCTGATGTTATGCAATTGCTCTTTTTAAGAGATGCATAAAACAGAACCCTTGGCTATTCATAGCCCACTTAGGAGGAGCTGACATCTTTCAAGAAGTTTCTTGCCTGGCACCCTTTTGACGGTAACTATGTGTTTCTGAACACATTCACTTAATCTGGCTTTCAGTTAAGGATACTTTTTTTTTTATAAACATGTAGTTGTATTTTAAGTCAGTTTGGTACATGATACAGATTGGTTTTGCAGTTTTTAATGAACTGAAATCAAAATTTTTAAATACAGAAGTGTCTGCCTCTGCAACAAATACCTTAAGGAAAAATAAGGTATTTTGATAGAACTACATCTGCATGAACAAATCAGATGAAAAATCTGAAAAGGTTTCTATATACCTTCTGGATTTTTTAAAAAAATTATTAATGGCTCCAGATACTAAGTTGCTGAAGGAAGGAGGGGGAAAGGCTGTGAGTTCTGGTGTAAGAGCTCTTCTTGCACAATCTAACTAATTTCGTATTATATGATTTTGTGGTTAGAGCGGCATTCAAATATACAGGCGAGGAGACACTTCATCAACTACATTTTCACAAAAATTTCTGTGTGTTGACATTATGTGTGACAGGTATTCAAATCTAGGTAAATGACACCAATTAAGGATATTTTAAAGGACTGTCTCATGGCTTCTGTTTGCATCCTCTGTGGTGACTGTATTTTAGAAGTAGGTAAGTGTTCCTGGTATATAGTCTGAATATTTTTCAGGTCCTTTTACTGGTAAAAGAAGCTTAAATGGAAATGCAAGGGCAGAGAAAATCGTGCCCCGGGAAGTCCTGTGGGGGGTTGGTTGCCTTGTGGTGAAGCAGGTCTGTGTCGCAGGGCTGCTAATGCGTATTACGTGCAATTCATGAGTGGGGAGTGAGACCGTGGAGGAGGGCTGGTGAGAAGCGGAGGGAGCAGTGGGGACAGGAGCCCTTTGCATGGTTCTGAGGTGGGATTTCTTGACAAATGGCTTTGTCACTGAGTCAAGGTAGGTACAGGGAGGCTGCTGGGGGCGGTTTCACTGCCCTTGGATCCGATCCCTTCTCACTCACATGCTATGGCAGGTAACATTTTAGCCATTTCTAAAGCTGATCACTGACAGAAAACCACATCTAATCCATCTGGGAGGTTCTCTGAGTAGGTGGCCCTGACTTCATCTACCCGCAAGGTCAGAAGCACTGTTACTGCAAACAGCATCGAGAAGGTGCCCTGGCATTCTCGAATGTAGAGACGACTGCTCTGTCTGTCTCCTCTTTTCTATCTCGAAATTGTTGCTGCCATGTTTTATCTCCATCATACGTATTTTGTTACCCAGATGCAGTATGCAGTGTTGAAAGGTATAGATTGCAAAACAATCGATAAATACTGAATAAACTACATTAGTTCGGTTTTCTTTTTCCATGGTGGCAATTTTAAACTTTTCAAAATTAAAACTAATGGCCCTGGCCAGGTGGCTCAGTTGGTTAGAGTGTCATCCGGAACACCTAAAGGTTGCAGTTTCGATCCCCAGTCAGGGCACATACCTGGGTAGCAGGTTCAGTCCTCATTTGGGATGCGTATGGGAGGCAACAGATAGATGTTTCTCTCTCACATTGATGTCTGTCTGTCTCTCCCCCTCCCTCTCTCTATCCTTGCCTCTCTCTCTAAAATCAATAAACATGTCCTCGGGTGAAGATTAAAAAAACTAATGGCTACAGAGGAATGGGATATAAATTTTCTGTGCAGTTCTGTGATCAAAGAGGAGACTGACCCCTAGGGGTGGCACATTTACCTTCCTCTGCTGTTAGGGAAGCAGAGAATGGTAAATTCAAGGAAAGAATGTGTAAAGCCCTGTGATTTGGACAAAAGCAGAGCACACCCCACTTCACCCTGAACATCTTCCTCCTACCAAACGGCCTCTGAATAGATTTCATTTCGCAAATGGAAATGGGATGCAAACAAATATTGTCAAAGTGATTTCATAAAGAGTAGGCCTGTTTAATTGGTTTTTTTGAGCCAGGATTAATATCGTAAGCTGGGGAGCTCTGTGATGTGCTTGTGTGGTTGGCTTCGCCGTGCCACCTGCCTCCTGGGGGGAAGGCAGAGGAAAGTCCCCCCACTCAGACAAGGCTCTCCTTCGGCCTCGGCCCTTTCCCTGAAGGGACTTACAGCCAGCCTGGACCAAGGCCTGACCTGAATTACATATAATATAGGAAATAGCTTCCCAAGCTCAAGGTCATTATCTAGAGCATGCCTTTAATATTCTTTTCATCTCTAATTTATGTGACTTTCCAATATGTTTAGCATGGCACTCCCCTTGTCTCCCTCCTGCTTATTAAGCTAAATTTGCATAGAAATGGGATGTTGGTTTTCAGGACCATTCACCTGACACTTGATCTCCTGAGGTGACCAGTGTCTGCTGTTGACACCATGAGGATGACCCACAGATACCACATGTTAATGTGGTGCCAACTAGAGGCAAGGCCTTAATTAGGGGACGCTTTGCATGTTAAAGTAATGGGGTGAATCAAATCAGCCAAGACATTTAGCGTTCACTAAGGAGGGCAGAGTCTGCCTTCCTGTTGAGTGGGTCATCCTGGGTCACAAAAATTTTAATTTGCCTTAGATGGACAGATCTTGAAGAAAGTGTACAAAAAGTATACTTTTGGGGGGAGGGTAGTTTTGGCTGATGAGTAAGCTCAGACAGTTAGTGATGACATTTTATTTTGGCTGCTGAAATATTTTTTGCTTAATATCTTTGGGATTGGTAATATTCATCTCTACAAATTGCCTTTGGACGACCAAGCAAATGTGGAAAATCAAGGGAATGAGCCCGTTGCTATCACCACTGTTGCAGTTGGCTTTAATCCCCGGATTTCTGCCACTGCGCCGACCACCAGTGGCCACCTTCCTTATTTACCCAGATCTTGTCACTTGGGCAGAAATCCCCACTGAGGGGACAATTGTAGTTCCAGTTTACCGGTCACTGAAAGTCACTTAGGCTTGGGGGTTACTAATCTAAAGGGTTTGGGACTTAGGCAAATTTTGCAAAACATGAACACCGAACAGCAGCTTTCCGGCTGCGTCCTGACAGTAAGCCGCCTTAGCGGGGGGCCGAGGGGTTTGAGGGTCATGGAGAACAAACATCAAATGTCGCTGAGAAAAGTTTCTGGGAGATGAGAGAAATTAGGAGGAAACTTGGGCTGCTGTTAGCCAGGCTCTACCTTTGCTGAGGATATAATTTGCCATCAAATTATTTTAAAACAAAAATGCTGCTTAGCTTTATCCTCTATGACATTTTGCTCTATTATTTAATTTAATTTCACTTCCTTATTAATTAACTATTACGACCTCCATTTTACAGATGAGGAAACTTAGACTCCAGGAGGTCTAATTACTTGCACAAAATCATATAGCTAGGTATTCACCCACAGAATCAGGTCTCAGCTCTCTCTTACAGCCCCACTATCTCCTACAACCAAAACCTCTATTTCATTTGTAGGCTGACCTATTTATCTTACACGGTCTCATCCAGTAATAGGAGGGGTCAATATTTTAACTCAATTCAGAAGTAATAAAATGACAAGTTTTCAAATGTACTTGGCTTATCCTACATTAATAAAATAAATAAGGAAGCTGACCTGCTGAGCCTGCCAACTCTAAAACCAGAGTGCTTTCTACTCTCAAACCGCCCTGAAGGCCCCGAAGTTCCCCCCTGGCCAGCGCTGCTCAATTCTCTGAGGTGACTCAGATGCAAAGGAGACAATAGCGTCTGTGTAACTAACACTGCGCGGTTACACGGAGCTGCGAGGGCAGCCTTGGGACCGTGGTACAGAACAGCCTTTCCAGCCCCCAGGCCTCCAGGCAGAGATGAGAGCCAGTCTGTTCCCCATGCAGCAGGCCTGGAGATGCCCAGCAACGGTGCCAGGCAAAGGGAGGTGAAAGGAGAGTCAGCCTGCCTTTCATTTTCTGCTCCTGGCATCTAGGGATTCAGAGGAAGATGCCAGAAAGCAGGGCCTAAGGGCTCCAGCAGCCCTTCTCAAAAACGAAAGTCCTCACTGTGCGCTGGGCCTCTCTCTCCGGCCTGGAGACATTCGGCCCCTCGCCTGTCAACTGCTAAGACTGCTGCGCGGCACCCCTGCTCCGCTGCCCTTCTCCCGGCGGAAAGGCACGATGACCGCGCTCTTTTTCTTCCAGCTTCGCGTTACAACATGGAAGCCATCGCCAAGTTTGATTTCACCGCCTCGGGTGAGGATGAACTGAGTTTTCACACCGGAGATATCCTGAAGGTAGGTGACCTGGGCGCAGGGGCTCCACGGGGAGTTTAGGTTGCTCTGCTCACCGAGTTAATCTAACAATCCATGCCTTTGTTTCTCAAGAACTATACACAGTTCCTTCCAAAAAAGAAGTTCACCTCCATCAGAAGGGTTCCCTCCAGCACCTGTGCGCCAGCTGTCAGGCCAGGTGATGGAAGCCCAGTTGGCCCAAGCCGCCATCCTTGCCCCAAGATGCTCACGGTCTCTGGAGGGGAAACAAATCACCCAAAGGGCTGTTACAGATGTCCTTGTCTGAGAGTTTGGGAACCACGGGGGGGAGACCAGCGACCCCACCTTGAAAGATGGGTCTGTAGGCACGTGTGGCAACATCAGTTGTTCAGCTGTAATGAAAGTGAGTTGGGCTTTTAGCGAAAGCTTGGAAATGAGCAAGCCCGTGCAGAATTCTGTGAGCACTGTCAGATTCAGCGTGGCTAGGACTTACAAGAGGAGGGTGCGGTGCAGACAGCCTGGGGAAGGCAGCTGGAGGAGACTCAGCAGAGGCCACGCACACCCAGCCTACACTTGAGTCGTAGTGGCCACTTACTAAACTGACGAGGCCTTGGACCTCTCCCCGATTTCATGCCCCACACTCACGGACTCTGCATCTTAGCCCCTGTCTTGTGCAAAAGAGCACAAGCCCTTCAAGAGGGCACGAGGAGTCTGTGATGCCAACACTCCCACCCTGCCTCAGAGTCCCCTCGGACATCCTTATCCCCGGCCCTCAGCAGCCCTCACGGCCAGCCCAGCACCACCGAGGCTACCATTATCTCACCACTAAAAATTGCGCTTGTTATAGGAAGAACCTTGTCAGTATGTGAGAGGGTGACTCAGAAAGAGTCTGTGGAGTGTAAACCAGGTGATGACTTGGTTTGGAACTTGGACACCCCCAGTATTTATCCTCCTAACTGTTCTCACCTCGCAAGATCTAATAATGTGGCTGCAAAAGTGTGCCTTCAATGTTGGAGCCTCTCAAAGTCGAAATGTCCTTGGGCTCCTGACCCAGGAAAAGATTTCTTTGGAATCTTACCAAGATCACAGAGGGATCTGCCGTTTGGTGACCAGTCTTTCCCTAATTTATGGGGTACATGTGACTCTACGGTGGGGGAGGAGCCAACTCCCACCCCTCATCTCCCATTGCAAACAGAATCTATTATCTTACTTAAGTTTTCCCTGTTCCCTAGAAAAGTTAAAAAAAAAACAACAACACTGCTTTTCTCAACTCTGCTTCTCAATCCAGCTTCCAATTCCTTTCCTCTCTTTGCTGCCAGTACTGGGACAGACACTCTCTGCTAGCCACCTCCACTGCCCCCCTTCCGGTTCATTCCACAGGAACCCTCTGGGATCTGACTTTTACCCCCAGTTCTCCCTTCAAATCCACTGATGATGTCCTTAGTGTGGAATATGAGGACCGCACCAAAATGCCTGTAGAGTGTGACACTGCCCACCGCCTCTCTTCTGGATTTGAATGGCGCTCTGTCTGACATGCAAACACAGTCCTCTGCTCTAAAGATGTGTCTTCCCTGACATCTCTCGAGCACCCCCGCTGTGCCACAAAGGGGCCTGATGCAGTAAAAGGAAACAAGGAACTTTGGAGCCAGGTAAATTTGAGTTTGAATCCCAGCCTACTAGCTGTGTGGCCTGAGGCCGGTCACTTGCCCCCTCTGACCTTCAGTATCTTCTATAAGTGGAGGATCTACCTTTCTTGCAGGGTCATAGAACGGATTAGAAGGAATGTCCCCATCCCAAAGCAGGTGCTCAGCAAGTGGCCACCACATGTTATCAGTGTTACTCACTCCTGCTCTCTGACAGTTCAGACTATTGCCACAGCCCCTTAACTGACCTCATCGCCCCGTGTCTTCCTCCTTCACCCTTGCTATGTGCTGCTCCCAGAGGGAGCTTTCTAGACGACAAATCAGGTCATGCCACTTCCTTATTCAGAAGCCTTCAGTGGTTCCCCATAACCAGCTGGTTGAAATCTAAGCCATCTGACCCCAGCTTCATCACGCTCAGGTGCGTGAGCGCACACACATCTTTGTGTCCTAATGCCCCCGGGTCACGCTGCACTGCGTCTACCATCCTTTCTTGGGCGTCCCCCATCCTCCAAATGCCCTTCTCTCACACACACATATTTGACCACCTCTGCCTCAAAACCCTCACCAACCCCCCTCCCTACTGCCCTGGGGAAATTAATCCTTCCGTCTTCAGCATTTCCACAGCATCCACACACACCTCATTCAACACACTCGAGAGCCCGCCTCACATGACAGGTATTTATGGGCAGGCCGAGCCTCTGTGCTCTCTTGCACCCTGTACATCCACCTTGTATCGCTGCCCTTGCCCCACAGGATCCTGATGGTCATTTACGTGTTGGCCACTGGACAGAGCTCTGTGAGGGCAGGGACCAGGCCTGCCTCAGTGGCTACAGCAGCAGAAAGATGACTCTCGCTAATACGTAGTGAATGAATGAATGGTTGGTTCTTCCACTGGTCTGTGAGCTCCCTGAGAGCACAGCCATGCTGGGGTCGACTTTGCATCTTCCCAGCACTTAACATAAAGCACGACCCCCAAACAAGTGCCCTGGACACATTTCTTGAATTGTTAAATTGCATTTCTGCATGCTCATTTGGAATTCCATCAAAAGGCAAAACTCCTTCTTTTCAAACTGTGCATTGCGATTGTTGCAATAAGGAGAAAAGCAGAGAGGGGCGCTCTGGCCGGGCCTCACAGAATGTCTGCCTTGTGGTAGTGAGTGGCCCTGCCTGTGGGTCTCTGTACGTAGGGTGCAGCGTCAGTCCCTCCCCCCTACCCCAGAGCGGGGTAACGTGCCCCAAGAGCCTCACAAATGTTTTCAAAGCCATCTCTTGACTGACCCAGCAACTCACTCCGGGATGCTCTTTTTGTTTAGCCTTTAGTGCTAAAAGGCGAAGCCAGCTTTTTCATTAGAAGGCACAAAAATGGCTCCCAGCTCACCACCCACCCCCTCCAGACTGTGTGTTCCCCAGGGCAAGGCCCCAGCTCATTCACCTCTGCATTCCCAGCACCTGAGCACAGACAGCAGGTGCTCACTAGATGCCGAACACAGAACGGTGAGCGAGGCGGTGGGCAGGGAACTCCGCCCAGTGACTTGATCCTGCTGCTTCTGCAGGAGAAACACTCGACGGGTCAGAAGTGTGGTGTCTTGTGTCCGAGTCACAACCTGCGGGCCTGCAGCTACACGCAGCGTCAGTTGGACACGTCAGTCATCTCCAAACACATCTCTTGACCCAGTTGGTCTCTGTCTGCTTCTGTAATGTGTCTAGCTCAACCCCATTTCCTCCTACTAAAATAGGGACCTGAAAGCACTAAGAGTTAATCCTACATCATTAACTTCTTCCGTCCTTCACTTTTCTGCTGTGCCTCTAAGAGCCATAATTCCATCCAATTTTCAAATTCTCTCAACTGCACATTTTGTCCTCTTCCCACATCTAACTCAGTCTCAGGCCGTGGGACCCAAGAATGTATTCTGGGAGGCAGCGCCGTGAGAATTAAGATACGGTAAAGTGTCAAACCTCATGTGTTTAGGCTGCACTCCTTGCTCAGGTTTACGTGATGGGGACAAGAGATAGGGGAACCAAATAGATGGAGAGATGAGAACAGGAAGTCAGGGGCCCTGTGCCAACAACGGCAGGAGGAAACCGCCTCCCCCCAAATACTCTTCTTTGCAGAAAATGGATTTTTTAAAACCGTGTCTTCTAGACATCCAAAATAGCCTGTAAATTCACCTCCCTGGGAACACAGTCTCAGGCAGACCGAGTGCCAGGTGGTGGGGAGAAATGGCCAGCATCGTGCAATAGATAATCTTTCAGTTGCTGGAGGAGGTAGATGGGTGTGAGCCGCGATTAGTAAAACTACAGCTGGTTTCAGGTCAGAGAACTAAGGACAAAGTGCAGTTCTTACTGTGAAGAGCCAGTTTCCAAGTGGCCTCTTTTACCTCATCCCTGCTCACTCCCCTACTTGACACCTGCCACCCAGGCCAAACCCCAAATTCCCATGTGGCGGTAGCAAGGAACACCGAAGCCACAAGTCCAGGAGACGGCGTGGTGTGAAACATCCTCGCGCGCTGTATGTGCGCGCCAGGTGCTGGTGCCGAGTTTCCTAGTTCTTCTGACCTAGATTCTCTGCTCCCCTCCCACCCCCCAGCACACACAGGCCCACAGGGCCTCCACGCCAGCTACAGTCACACGTGTTGTTGGAAACTATGAAGTTTTCTTCTCTCAGCAGTTCTAGAACTCAAATATGGGATGCATTTTTATTTCTTCAGAACAAATGATTAAATTAAAAACATGCATATTGAACACGCTAAAGAACATACAAAGCCTTCTGTGTCCCTCAGAGCTGGAGCCCCCCTTGTACGAATGTCACATTGCACAGAATTATGTTTTTGAAAAACAGCGCACACTTTCTAAAGGAATCCCAGGCACAGGGCTCGTTTGATCTTCATATCAACTCCGGGAGGCGTTAGCCCATCTTTCTGTCCCCATTTTCCAGGTGGTCAATTGACTTGCCAAAGGTCACACAGCCAGTGACAGGGCCAAACTAGAAACCAGGTCTTCTCATTCCAAACTCATCGCGATGTCCCCTTCCTTTCCCCTCAGGAGGGATATTGGAAGTAGGTCGTCAGCGCTTCTCAATTACTTAGCTCTCTTTAATTCTCCTTTCATGTCTGGGAGAGAGAACCCCAGGGGACCCATGGCTTCAGCTTCACCCACTTTCCGGTGATTCTCAAATCCCACCCTCACTTCTGAGGCCAGACACACATCTCCCACTGCTCACTGAACTTTTCTTCTCAGATGGTCCCAGGGGCAACGTGGACTCACCCACACACGATCTGAGGTCCGTGAGTTTTTCCTGAGACCTGCTCCTCCTCCTCTGTTTCCTATTTTAGTAAAGGCTTTACCTCCCACTCAGTCTCCCAAGCCAAAACTCCAGAGCCATCCCAGAATCCCCATCCTCCCTTAGTTCCATGAATAGTCATGAAATCCTGCCCATTTTGCTTCCTGATTCCTCTAAAATATGTCCTCACCTCCTCTGAGCCCAGATCCCTTCCGTCTCTCGTCTGGATGCCTACAGCAGTCTTCCTACAGTTTCTCCTCCTACAGCGCCCCCCGCCCCGCCACTGACTTTACCCTTCCTATCCATTTCCACTCTGATGCAACACTCTTTCTTAACTCTGATTCTTACTGTCTTGTTTCTCTGCTTTCATGGCTCATCCTTTAATGGCTCCCCATCAGTTTCAGAATAAAAATCCAAACTTTCGATGTGGCCCACAGGCATTCCCAATTCCCCCTCTCTCTACCTCTGAACCATGATCCAAACTCCCACCAGGCCGAGGCTTTTCACTCCCAGAAGGCGGTGCACTTCCTCATATCCCAGAAGTAGTTTTTTTGACATCAGGCTTCTCCTGGGTAACTCCTGTCATTGCCTAGACAACCCAGATGTCCTCTCTCCCAGGCAGTCTTTCCTATCCACCCTCTGCTTTCCCCTTCATCCTAGCACTTCTATCACTAAATATGGCTTAAACAGTAACAACGGTTTATTATTTTTCATCCAAAGTTTAGAAGTAGTTGGCATCCTGGGTGGCTGATTGCGTGGCTCAATGACATCATCAAGGTTCTTTCCGTCTTTTTGCTCTGCCATCTTCATTCTGAATTATTGTTCAAGTCTATGCCACATATTTTAGATACACTCTCAGAGGGGGGTATGGGCAAGTATTTGTTTTTTAATGGTGACATATTTCCTGAAATAACCAGAAATCACATAAAGCCAAGTCTGGCCAGTCAGACGAGTAATCAAGGTAGGCGATAACATTTGGAATCAAGGTCAAGGTAGGACCATACAGTCATGAGACAGAACTTCTGCTTCCGTCTGTGACCTGGATGGAAAAGCAAGTCCAGAAAAGGCATTCCAGATACCTTGAGTTATGTCCAAGTTGTTTGTGATGCATAAGGAGTGTGAACACAAAGAGTTACTGTTTTCGAAGCTGGCCCCACTTGGAAATTTAAGTTTTAATCTGCTTGTTCCCCAAAAAGAGCTAATTAAATTTTTAAGAGGTTCCTGGTCACGTGGCAGAGAAGAAAAAACACGAGTGGCCGCTCTTGCCGTCTCACCATCAGCCCAGATGATGAGCTTAGATGCTGAGGCCTGGGGCATATAAACTTCCAAAATGAAAAGAGAAAGGGGTTTCGGGAAGCCCCCGAGTGCTGAGTCTCGGAAGCCACACCATGGTGGTGCCCCATGTGTAGGCGGCACTTGTGGACAGAAATAGCTTGGGGTCAGGAAAAGCTGAACTCCGAAGATGCCCCTGCTGCTCCCCCACTAGGGCAGCCGTGTGGTTTCTTTGGTTTATTTTCTCTAAACCCAGAAGGTCACTCTTTGCCCTGCAGACTCTTTCTGTTAGTTCTTTGTGTACTCCCTATGGTGTCTTTGTCCTTTATTCTCTTCTATGTAGATCTTAAGTAACCAGGAGGAGTGGTTCAAGGCAGAGCTCGGAAGCCAAGAAGGATACGTGCCTAAGAATTTTATTGACATCCAGTTTCCAGAGTAAGTATTTCCAGCCTGCTGAGATGGGCCTACCCACACACACTCCCCTTACCTCTCGGTAGTCACTAAAATTATCCAGGCACGCCCAAGATACTGTCAAAAATGGTTGCCTCCGGAGAGAGAAACACACAGCTGAAGGCCAGGGGTGGGAGAGATTTTCATTTCACTGCACTCTTTTTAATTTTATACCATGTGTTCATATGCCTATTTCAAGTTTATAAACTGAAATCATCCATAAGTGTAATCACAGGGTTTCCAAGAACTCCAGTGGGAGAGCTGTTGGCCTCCCCGCTTCAAGAGCTGCTACTTCAGAGCACTTATCTCCCAACCTGGCTTCCGTTCTACCCAGGGACCCCAGACAGCTCTGGGCCCTGATCAGACGTGTGGACACTCTCTGCCATCCTTAAACCATGCTTACACCAAAGACAGAAGTCAGTGGGAGAAAAGGGGAAATTCTCTTCATAAAGAGGAAATGAAAATTTGAGATTGAATCTCGTTGTCTCAAGAATTGACCACAAGGGTTAGATTGAAATCTAATCTCGTCTGAGAGTCGGGACTAGCCCAAAGAGCAAAAGTTTGCTAGAAAACCAAAGCAGTCTTGGTGAGTGCGGGGAAGTGCAGCAGTATCTCGCTGTGAACCGGCAGTGACCACTGAAACACTAACCTCCACCCGGCCTTGGATGCTGCCCTGTGATCTTCCAGATGATGAAATCACACCTCCCCTGTTCCTCCAGCGTGCATCCCCTCCCCCACCACACTCTCAGCCCAAGGCCTTGCTTCCAGGTTCCCCGGGACAGTGGGAGTGACCAGAAAAGCCCCTCTACCCCACCCCCAACCTGACTCACTGCATCCACCCACCTCCTGCAGCCGGCTATGCTTCTAGCAGAAATTCTACCCTCTCTCCCCCACATCAACTTTCTTCCCCTCTCTGCTCAGTCATTCCTGTCGGCAAACAAAGATGCTGCAATTTCTCCCATCCTACCAGAAACCAAAACCAAGAGCAAACAAAAGACTCTGGATCCCAAACCCTCCTCCAGCCACCACTGCACTTCGTCAAAGGAATCGTTTGTATTTATTATCTCCAACTCCTCTCCTCCCACTCCCTCTGGAATCCTCAGACTCCTGGGAACCTGTCAAGGTCACAGTGCACTACTGGTCCCTGGTCCATTCGCAGCCATCATTTCAGCACAGTTTGATGTGGGGACCTTTCCTTTCCATTGAAACGCTTTGTTCATTTGGCTCGGGGACACCCTTCCTCCATCCCGTGTGCTGCCTTCTCCTCATCTTCCTAGTCTCCTTTAGAATGTCCTGCTCCCAGGGAGGTCCTCCCTGTCAAGGTACTTAAAAGCCCTCCCCCACTCCCCATCCCTCCTCCTGGTTTTCATGTCCCCACAGCTCTTACCGTCATCTGACATACAGTATATCTAACTCTTCTGTCATTTACTGTGTGCCCCCGCGTGACAATGTAAGCTCCAGGAGTGCAGGGGTCTTTTCCTTGTCCGTTCTGCTCACCACTTATCCTAGTGCCCAGAAGAGGGTCCAGCACTTCTTACCTAATAAAAGCTGTTAAATGAATGAATAAATATCTTTGGAATGATATGTAATATTGAAACCCCGGCCACTCATTTAATATGCAATGTGTAGACAGCTTGGCAAGTCCTGAAAAAAAGTCACTTACCAAATTCCAGTTGGGAGACAAATGCGTGTTTTCTAAACAATCCCGTCACTGCTTGCTGCCTCTTCTAACACAGTTCCTTTAAGATATGGCTGCTGTGGGGTGTGTCCCATTCTTTGTCCCATCCCCATTAGATTTCCTACGGAAACCCCCATAGGGTTGTACGGCACATACTCTGGCAGGATCTCCAGGCAAATGATCACCAGGACCCTCGGCTTCCAGCCCCTCAGAGCCCAACCAACCTTCCCCTGCGTCCTTGGTCTGGAATAAGGGCACCCCTCCTGCCACCCCGTCTGTTCGGATTCCCAAATGCCAGAGAACACGGGAATTGCTCACAAAGGAGTCCAAGCAGTTCCTGTTGGACATTCACCTTGAAGGGGCACCCACGCTCACCTTCCAGTGGCCGCCATCAGGGCGGCCACCTTGGAGCAAGGGGACCCAGTCCCACCTTTAGCCCTGAGTGACTGCAAACACTTGTTTTGCTTTCCTGTGGTCGAGAGAAGTTTCTGGCCTCCTGCCCTGTTTGCCTGGCCCCTGTGGGGGCCAGGCCCTTTTCCACCCCGGGTCCTTTCTAGTAGAGTCTTTGCCGTAGGTATCTTTGCTGCAAGCATTTTCCCGGTATGACTGGTTGGCTGAACACAACTTTGTTGTTTTTTTTTTTAAATACAAATAACTGGTCGACAATTGACAGTTGGTTTTCCCCTCTGGTTTAGTTTCATTTCTTTATTGATGAATCTACTGCCATAAAAGAGAAAATAACTGGTTGACAGTTTGATTTTGATTTTTTTGTTTGCTTGGTTGGTTTTATTTCTCCATTGATGAATCAATCATTTGCCTTCCACAGGCTTAATCCATTTAAGCTAGTTGTCAGTTTGGTTTCATTTTTTTCTATTGACAAGGTCTTGCAGTTACATTATCGGTAATCAGTATTATCTGTAAATCTTAGCTAGCCCTCTTAAAGGTCTATACAGCGAGAGTAAACACGGTGGTGGCATTAAAATAGCGCTTCTCCCAAAGGATAAAGACTGCTCCCACTGTGAAGCACACTAACTAGGGAGAGGCGGGGCCCTCGTTGGGAGCACAGAGCTGAACCCACATGTCCCACAGAACGAAGGCAAGGGCCTGGGTACGACCCACACACTGAAATCAGTTATCTGCACAGTATTGCTACAGTCACTTTAAACATTTTCAAATAAAGCTTTTTAAATTTTCTGTTCTTTTATTTCTAGTGATTTTAACTTTTTTTACGGCAATTTGCCTTATGGCCAATTAGCTGTGGGGTGAGAATTTGATGACAATATGCTTGCGGTGAAAATACGCCCGGTCTTTTTCAGATGCCACACGCCACAGGCCACCTGCAGCAACACTTCCGGAGGTTGCCACCCTCACCGCACCTCTGAGAGAGCAGTTTCCCCTCAGTTTGTTCTCTTCCACAGCAAAGACTCTTCACAGCCTGGACTTTTGAGGAGGCCCAGGAGCCCGCTGTGTAGGCGTGGTTCCCGGGCCGACGCCAGCTTTGCTCATTTCCAAGGGTGTGTGCAGGCTCCCCGGATGCCTTGCAGCCCCCGCGCTGTGCCCTGAGCAAGGCGAGCACAGGGCCCTGAGCCAGCGTGCAGGGCCCTTCCCAGCTCTGCCAGCCCCCAGGGACTGAAGGGATCCCGTCCTCCCGTCACATCGGATGTCCCTGCAGTTCTTTCCTAGCAACATCCCTCATGCAGCTGCCGGCAGGAGGCTGCTTCCCGCAGCGAGTCACTCCCACCCGGTCCCATCTGGTGCAGTGGCAATTTCCCTGACGGGGCTTTCTGAGCTGCAGAGGCTTCTCCAGGGGGACAGAGGGAGCATCGCACTGGCAGTGCCTGATAACCGCCTGGAGCAGTCTCCTCTGCTCCCTGCTGAACAGAGGCCCCCGCCCTCTCCCTTTGGGTCATCTCACCCCTACTCCCACCTCCTGTCGCTCTGGCACCTCACCAAGACCCTCTGGTCTTTTCTCACCCGATAGGTGGTTTCACGAAGGCCTCTCGAGACACCAGGCGGAGAGCTTACTCATGGGCAAGGAGGTTGGTTTCTTCATCATTCGGGCCAGCCAGAGCTCCCCAGGGGACTTCTCCATCTCTGTCAGGTACTGGCCATCCCCGACACCCTCCTGACCCAGACTGCTAAAGCCATGAGGTGACGTCTTGAACGTGACCTATTGCTCCGGAGCACGGTGGCCACAGGGCCCAGGCACCTTCCCAACTGTGACACTATTCGTGTCCTTCCCATAACACGTGCATGTAACTCCTTAGCGCATTGGTTTGTGGCCAAAATTGTGTGTACACTTATCTGCCCCTCCCCGCCCCGCAGCCCAGGTGCTTCTGGGAGGACAGGATTTTTATCTGCTTTACCTCTGTACCTTTAACAGTGCCTTGTACCCAGTGGGTGCTCGATGAGAGTTTGTGGAAAGAAGTTGGAAAGAATTGTCCACATCCATCTACACTGTAGCCTTTCAGTACCGATGGATGCCTGAAGCAGGGTCAGAGAGAAACAAAAGCCCCAGGGCATTGCTGTAGGGTACACACGGAGCTGCTGCGACCTCGCAAGCAGAAGGGCAGACACCCACAGCTGAGGTGGCAGAGCCAGCCGAGGAGGTGGGGTGCAGGAGGTGAGGGGGGTGGAGCCTGAGAGCAAAATCTCTCTGATGTGCAGGAAGTGACTCAGTCCAGGGACACACATGACACAGCCCCTCGCTCCGAAGCCCCAAGTCTGAACACACTGCGTGTGGTCTGCGTGTCAGGGGCTGCCAGTGACGTTTCAGACTTGGTGACCACATGCGAAAATGCAATAATGAAAGCCGAGAGCAGTGAAGGAGGGTGGCGGCCTTTACAGTGAACCCTGCTGTCAAGCTGGTGGCCAGGAAATGCTGGTCTGGATCATTCAACACATTTTGGAAGGCACGTAGCCTGAGTGCTTTAAGTACATAAATCCAACCTCGGGTGATAAACTGAAGTCACTTGATTATTTAGAAAGAATGGATATTTTAAGGAATAGCTAGGAGGGACTTACGAATAACGGGCCAACCATTTGTGAGCACAGCTGCCCCTGAAGTGTTCACGAACAGCCTGGATTGGGCCGCGGTGCCCTTGCAGTCTCACCCAGACTCTTAACTGTCCTTTCTTTTCCACGGCTTGGGCGATGGTGTGTTTTAGGCCAGGCCAATATTGATGCGTCACAAACTCTAAGCTTGTTAGGCCTTAATTAATGAAATTTTGTACTTAATAAATCTTATAAGTCAAACCTCTTTCTTGAGGGCCCTGATTATAGAATGGACCGAGTAAACCATTAGACAGAAGGGCATCTCTTGCTGCCTTTGGTTTGCATGAAGCTGACGCTGGCTTCCTCAGCTACGAACCACAGTTTATATTTCCGTGATTAAAGTGAATTCTACAAAACAGTCAGCCTTGACTTCTGCCAGAATCTTCCCCTGCTACTGAGGCAGTGCAGCTTCTTGTACAGTGATTATTACCATAGTCATTACCACATACTCTGCAGAAATGGAGTATAATGTATTCCAGAGTGAGATCATTTTAATTCATTTATTTATACATCTGCTTTCTGTCACGAGCACAGATAATTAAGAGCTAATTGTGGTTTCCTCACTTAGCATTTGATAAGGGTCTGAAACATTGGACCTCAGTGTCTGGAGCACTGGGTTGTGGCCTTTTCTCTGCCCCTCCCAGAGCACTCTCTTTCTGTGGGCGCCAGTGACCAAACGCAACCCCGGCATCCACCCTCTCAGCTCATGAGAGTGAAAGGGTTAATGCTGCTCACTCTGTGTTCTTCAGCCAGAGAGGGTTGATGAATAATTATACCACAAGGATACTTCCTCCTCCTCACCCAAATGTGAGGGGTAATGACTATGAGTCAAGCCATGTGGTGTTTGAGTGAAGAAAACATCTGTTAACGGCCAAAACCAAGGCGAAGGCCATGCGGCGATTGCAGAGTGCTGGGTGCTGCCCCCGAGGGGCGTGGCAGAGGTCACCGCGTGCTTCACCTGGCCCTGCGTGGAGCCCAGCACGTAAATGAGGCTGCCGATCAGAATTCCTGTCCCCTCTGCACACAGACCACTCAGTCCACCCCTAAGAAACCTCCATGAACCTTCAGGTAGCTTTACTCTCCTTGGCTTTTGGGTCAGGCAATTGGTACAATTAACATCAGTTAATTTTTAGATATAAATGTATGTCCATTTCACAAGTAAACTTGATATCCTAAAGAGAATGACTTGGAGATATTAATAAAGGCCCAGGGCCCCCTTTCCCAATGAATAAAATCCCATCTCTGCAACCCTGCTACCAATATGCCCAATCCCTTGTGAGTCCAGCTGGTGTCAAAAGATGCCCATCGAAAGGAAGTTAGCATGTGCACATGGTGCAGCAGGCTGGAATCAGAGACCCAGGGTTCTTGCCTCAGCTCTGCCATTCTCCTGTGGTGACCTTGACCAAGGCCCCCCATCTGTTTCCTCAGCTATAACAGGTAGACATAAAGATAAACGATCTCTGAAGTCCTTTCCAATTAAACCTCTACCCTTCTATATAATACTCTTTCCTCAAAAGCTCCGAATGCTCTGCAACCTTATTTATGCAAAACATAAATCAAGACCAAGAGATCTACATAGGGAGCAAAGCGGGACACATTTCTCAAGGTAGCATCCTGCTGTCCAGAACAAGTCTGTGGGCTTGAAGGAGCTGGTTCAAGGTGTTTCTGATAACAGAAAGATAACAAGGGCTTGGGAACCCCTCCCCCTGAGTCTTGGCAGAGCCCTTAGCATAGTACAGGACTCAAGGGTTGCCATGTTTCAGATAAACATTGTTAAAAGGTCCTTGACCTCATAGTCTTTAAAGCTCTTGGAACATTTCTTATAAAAGACTGGCTCCAGTGTCAGAAGACAAATTACTTCTGCTCTGGCGCAGCCCGTGTCCTGAGCGGACCTGTCCCAGATCTGCCCCGAGAGCCCAGTAATAAGCGAGCCACCCACTTCTCCTGTCCTGCCCCAAGGAACTGCCCTCGCTGGATGCAGTCAACCCTGAGGGCGGGGACACTGCCCCCACCTAACACAGTTTGGATTTGCCTTGACCTCTAGGCACGAGGATGATGTTCAGCACTTCAAGGTCATGAGAGACAACAAGGGTAATTACTTCCTATGGACAGAGAAGTTTCCATCCCTAAATAAGCTGGTGGACTACTACAGGACGACTTCCATCTCCAAACAGAAGCAGATCTTCCTGAGGGACAGAACGCGAGAGGATCCGGTATGCTGCGGGCCCAGTCCGCCCAGGCTGGGGACTAGACAGGCAGCCGCAGCCTCCCACGGACCACCAGGGGGCGCATTTGATAGGCAGGTGCTGCAGGCGTCGGAAAGGCAGATTGGCTCTGCAGTCGGGTCTCAGCGTCAAAGGAAGCTGAGCGCTGCCTGGCTGTGCGACTTGGGAAGGCTCTCCGATGCTCCGTGTCCTCTTCCATGACGCTGGGGGGACAGTGATATCCGCCTCGTGGGGCGGCTGTGAAGGCTGGGAGTGGTGTGTCCCCTTCTCGCACATCATCCTGGTGGCACTGCAAGCGCTCAGTGCACAGGAGCCCTGATTGTGGGTGCCACTCTTTCGTCACCACCGTGACCACATCACCGTTTGTGGCCTCGCTAGAGCTTTATGACAGGATTTGGGGTGGGGAGGAGGCGTTGGAGGGGAAAACTAGCCCTGGAATTCTCGCTCTTGGAACAATTTGGAATGCAGAGTATTATTTTCCTAGAAAATGCACGGGACAGACCTGGCTTTAAATCCTGATTTTATCGCCGGCTATCCTCCTCACCTAGCCAAGTGAAGAAACCCTTTCTGAGTACCAGTTTTCCCGTCCGTAGAATAGAGAGAATGTACTACCCCCATCACTGGGCTGCTGTAACAGTCGAATGAGAAAATATACTTACAGCACTTGCCGCAGAGTCTGGTCCGCAGCAGGCTCAGAGGAAATACTAACTTGCCTTCCATAAGTAAATCCACACACACACGCAAACACGCATCCACACAAAATATGTAAAATGCCGTTCAAAGGAAATGACGTGGCGTAGGAGACAGGTCTCAGAAGGGGCATCGACTGGAACAGTGGCAATCCCAGGGCCCGGTTATTTGAAAAGGCATTGAGACTTTCAAAGCAACACGTGCTTTGGGGAAATGAAGAAAACCACCCCTTTCAAGGTATTGGCTCATTTTAAGCCTGAGAAGTTACAATCAAAGGAGAAAAGGGCGTTCCCATCAAGCACACACAGAAGTTCAGAAAGATACAAAGGTAAACCAATTATTTTAACCAGGAAGTGGACAGAGGTATTAATTGCTAGGATGTTCATGCGGAGATAAGAAAGGCAACATAAAACTGCCTTAAACTGGATTAAATGAGTTCATTTCTCTAAAGTGCTTAGAACAGTACCTGGCATGTAGTAACTAAGCCCAGGGCTCTCTGAATTGATAAATAGAAGTAACTCCCTCTGTCTCCTGAAGCGGTTGTAGCATGAAGAAGGCCTTGCTCCTCCCAACATGCCCAGTGCAGGCCCGGTTTCCATGGTGCTGCAAGACTGTTGTGTTTTGGTCTCTTTCACTAGGCTCTGAATGACAGTTCAGAATCATGCCAAGGCAATAGCAGGGCTTATCTGGAGGGTAGGATGTCCAGCGGTGTGGCAACATGCGATAAGGAGGGGTGGCATTGTGTCTGTAAAATAGGATATCTAAGCTTGATTACACAGAGAACAAGCAGCCCCCTGGGAATGGACCAAATGGATACCATGTGGAAAGTGTCAGTCTGTGACCCAGAAACCTGACTTCCCCAAAGTGGGAGAATCTGAGAACGCAGAGGGTCTGAACTGTGGGTTCTCGTTAAGCTGCCCCCACCCATCAGCTGTTTCTCAGAGCTGTCAGGAGCAGAGTCTGGGAACAGCTGCCTGAAGCAGGGGACAGGGGGTGCTGGCCAGGAGATGTGGGAGGAGGACGGATCCAATCATCTTTGTTCTCTCCCAGGGTCGCAGGAGCAACAGCCTGGACCAGAGGGCCCAGGGAGGCCCACACCTCAGCGGGGCTGTGGGGGAAGAAATGCGGCCTTTGATGAACCGGAAGCTGTCGGATCACCCGACGCCCCCTCCCTCGCAGTACCCCCCAGCCCCACCGCCACAGCAGCGGTACACACAGCATCACCATTTTCATCAGGTACCTGGAAAGGATGGAGCAGGGCACCCTTCCCCTGGAGGCTCAGGACACTTCATTCCCACCGCCACTTCCTGCGGGAAAACACCCCACAATGCCGGAAACAAGGGTAGCCAATGCATGCTGGGGTTCTGTTGTGGTCCCGGGGCTGCTGGCCTGGCGCAGCCTCATCAGGTCTCACTACGCTCAGAAAGAAGGTCCCAGGGCCCCCAAATGGCAGAAATAGGCTAGGGAGACTGCCTGGGCAAAGAGGCCTCTGCGGGTCAAATGGCTGCCTGCCTGAACGCGCGCGCGCACACTTTCTCCCTCCAAGGGCTCCGCGCACAATTGCTGGTTTTCCTATCAGCACAATTTCAAATCTATTCCTTCAGCTTAACCCACCCGGCTGCCAGAGATCTACAAGAAAAGCGGATTAACACCTGCCGTGGAGCCTTGCTTATTTATTTATCTAGTTTGTCAGTTATCCGCACCGCCCCCTGCCTGTCCCGACGGGATTTTAGGCCGCTCACCGCTCACCGAGATGGACAATGCGCCAGATGGCCTCGTTCCCCAATTCCCGAGCAGGGCGCCCAGAGTCCTTTGTGAGCTGCTCCTGTCTGTTCCCCCAGCCTCACCTCCCGCTGCCCGCCTCTGCGCCCCACACAAGCCCTCCTGCCAGCAATGCCACACTGCCTCTAGTTGGCAGAAGGGTCCATCGCTTCTTCTTTCACGCCTTCGAGGCCTTTATATACTGTCCCCTCTGCTTGAAAGTCTCCTGGCCAATCCTTTAAGCTGGAGTTCAAGGATCACTTCCTCTATGAAGCCTTCCCTGATTGCCCAGGCAGACTTGGATACTCTTCTCTCTGCTCACGTCAATGTGCATAATTTCCCCTCTGAACTGACGCTCCACGGAGACAAGGGGCCTTCTCTTTCTGCTATGTATCCCGGGTGCTTAGACAATACTGGATACATGGTAGGTGCCTGCTAAACAGTTCTCGATTGAATGAGACCCGCCATCAACTTCGCCTTCAGAATCTAAGGTCCCTTTGTCACACTTCCTCCTCTCACCATCACCTAGGATTTACTGTCATCATCAGCAAGTATTCTGGAACACTGGCTGTGTTTACGGCATCTGAGCACCGGGGGACACTGGGAGGGATGCTTCTGGCCGCGTGGTCACAGGTCCTCTCTTGCATCTGTCTCCAGGACCGCCGTGGAGGCAGCCTTGACATAAACGACGGGCACTGTGGCATAGGCCTGGGAAGCGAGATGAACGTGGCCCTCATGCACCGCAGACACACAGACCCGGTGCAGCTCCAAGTGGCTGGGGTACGTGAACTCTCCCCCTCTGGGTCAGCGGAGGCTGCCAGATGGGTAATTAGAGAAACGGTTATTCCTCCAGGAGAGACATCAAGGTCCACGGGGCTCAAACAGCAGTGGTGGGAACCCAGAGAGTGAAGGGCGGCGGGGGCGGGGCGGGGCGGGGCGCCCCAGGGTGGGGTGGTCCCAGCCCGGCACCATCCAGTCCTGTTCTCGTTCGGCTGGAAGCCTTGCCCTGTCCTTCCCATATTTCTCGGGAAGAAATGCTCTGCTTCTAGTGGAGAGGTCGCTCAGTGCCATCCTACCTGGCTGTGCCAGTGCCAAGGGCTGCTAGTGTGGGCACACTGCCATTCTGTTTGTCACTCGAAGAAAGTAAAAGGACCACCTGTCGAGGAGGGAGAGTAGTTCTCAAGGATTCTCTTGGGACTTGGAGAGTTTCATCTCTGTCGGCCCAAGTCCTGAGTCTCAGGGGTGACCCTGAAGAGTTCTGATGACTTCATGCTCGGCTGTGCAGCCGGCGTCCGCTTTCAGCGGCAGCGGGTTCGAGACGTCCCTGGAGAGCCACACGCAGCCTTCGGGGCAGGCGGCTGACGGAGGACTTTGTCCCGATGCCAGAGCTAGCAGGGTCCCTTCCGTGTGCCGGTCCCAAGGCCAGCCCGGCCAGCCCCCAGTTTAGCGGGACCCCTCTGTGTTTCCCCCAACAGCGAGTGCGGTGGGCCCGGGCGCTGTACGACTTTGAGGCCCTCGAGGAGGACGAACTGGGGTTCCGCTCTGGAGAGGTGGTGGAGGTCCTGGACAGCTCCAACCCGTCCTGGTGGACCGGCCGCCTGCACAACAAGCTGGGCCTCTTCCCCGCCAACTACGTGGCCCCCATGACCCGATGAATCCCTTCTGCAGGGCCAGAGGCTTTGTCTGAGGCTGCCTGCAAGGGCGGGAGCACGGAAGGAAAGCTGGAACTACGTCCACACACACGTGTGCCTATGTATACACACACTTTATAACTAATTTATTGGCAGTTTAGTTGGTTAATTAGCTGATGGGAAAGTAACTCAGGTGGAAGCTTATATTCGTACTTGTTTTCCTACTCCCCTCAGCGGGGTGCGGAAGGTGGTGGGGATTGGGAGTGGGGGGCAGGGACACGGAACCGAAATTCTTCCTGTTCTAAAGGTCCTGGGAATTGTCACCGGGCAGCTCAGCAGAGGTCCCACCCCAGCGTCGGCCGCAGAACAGCAGGGTGGGGTTGGACTTGGCAGGGCACGTTCCGGCTCACCTGTGAGCACTGCTCCCCTCGGGGTGTGCGGGCAGCTTTGCTCCCGTTCTCCAAGGGCGAGCACAGCCAGATGCGGAATTAGGGCGCAGCCGCACAAGTCTGAGCTGGAGCGGCCAGGGTGCGAGGGCAGGACCGGGGCGCAGGCACCCCGAGGCCGGCCAAGGCCGGGACGTGCGTCTCTCTCAGACTTGCTCTTTGGCCAGTCCCCTTTCTTGTGGCTGACACCAGGAAGTGGGGACACTGGGAGGAGCCAAGCACTGGGAAATGGAGGGATTTTTTCACGAGTCTCCCAGTGGCTCACTTGGGTGTAACCTCCGTGTCCCCGGCTTCTAAGAAAATAGCATCCTAGATCCTGTAAAGTGCCTGGAGAAGCCTTGGCCAAGAGAGCCGGACGTTAGAGTCATTATTCTGTGGTTACAACGGTGTCTCTTTGGGGCTCTACTTGTTTTCCTTCTTGGTTTTCTGCGTTTGAAGATGCTTTGCCCAGTGGCACATAGAGAAGCCCACTCCCCAAGAGCACTCACTAGTGATTGGCTGATTGATTGGTTGGACATGACCCCGGGTGGGACCTGGCTTTCAGATGAGCTTCTTGTTTCCCTGGCCTTTGGACCTCTTCTGGTACCTTCTCCACACCAAGAGCTGCACCTGGGGAGAAGAGCCCCATGGCGACCCGTCTCTCCTCAGCACCTCAAAATAGAGCCGTGTTCCTCAGCGCTCATCCGAGCGCGTGAAGCACAGACCAGCCTGGCTAGGAACGAGGAACACTGGAGAAGGAAGCTCAGCGTCGTAGGGGAGCCTGGGGGCACACATCTGCACCGAGGACACCTGGAAGGAGTGTGTGTGTGTGTGTGTGTGTGTGTGTGTGTGTGTGTGTGTGTTCTGAGACATGGAAGAAGAGGTTGGGGCCAGAGTGTTAGTGAGGGGGCCTGTGTGGTGAGTGGGGGTCTGTTCCTTCTTCCCCAGCCCTTCCTGCTGTAAGGAGGGACGGGGGCAGCCACCATCATAGAAAGAGAAAGAAACGTAAGAAAAAGAAAGAGTTTGTGACTCAGAAGTCACTGTCAGTGTAACGTAGGCTGCGTCTCTCTGACTCTGAAATCTAAGATTCTCTGATCCCCATGTCACCTTCAGAGGAAAACAGGAAGAGAAGGGACTCTGTGGTGAGACTCAGGAAGGGAGAGAAAAGAGCCGGAGACAGGCAGGGGAAGTCGAGTGTGAGTGCGGATCGTCTAGCAGCCGGAAGACATTTCAAAAGATGAAGGAGCAGCATGAGAGGCACACAGGGAGGAAGGGGAGCAAGAGGTTAAGTGGGGCAGGCGAGGAGGAGCTGGAGTCGGCAGGCAGACGAGGTGCGGGGAGCAGGGTGGAGGCAGGTGGGCAGGGGGGACTGGAGCAGAGAAACGAACACCAGCAGGTCGGGGGCACCGTCGCCACAGGAATGAGGACAAGAGAACAAAGGCAAAGGAGGCCGAATCGCGTGTCTGGTGCTAGGTGATGCGAACGTGGTGCGGTAAATGAAAGCCAACAGTAATGTTTGATTTCACCGCATTTAAACCATGTGCTTTAAACAGCCCACCAACTCCATCCATTTGTCTGATTACGTGGGAGGATCAGCCCCACTGAGGACAGAGTGAAATGACTTGGTTCCAACCTGGATTTCATGCCTTGAAACACTTCTCAAGGAAGCAGTAACAAAACAAGGGCCCTTGTTGTGGGGCTGTGCCTGGTGCCGGTGTCGCGCCCCCCTGGTGGGGGCAGGGTCCGGGGCCTGCAGAGGCTGCCCACACAGTGTGGGCAGGGCTTTGAGGACCCCTGAACTGGGCCTTCTGCTCCACCAGAGGCCATCGTGGGAGCATTTTTCACTGAGGCGTGAAAACAGCCTGTTCATCACGTGGCTCAGCGCAGAAGGAAGCAGATGTCATCCTGACCGCCCAGAGAACAAGGGCCCTTAGGGACCAAGCTAAGAGGACAAGGACCAAACCGTCCATGCTAGGGGAGGGGCAGCTGGCTCTGCTTGGCCTCTGGTGCTGTCCAGGGGGCACCTGCGCAGCGCTGCCCACCCGACAGCATTTCCACACCAGGGGCTCGTCCACCCAGCGTCGCTCGCCAGGCACACGGCCAGGAAACAGCACACTGTCTCCGAATTCGGCAGAAATGCCCCACATGACTGGGGAGCAGGGAACTTCCAGAGAAGATCCAGTTCCTGTTGGACCAGTTCGGTTTCCCTCCCTGCTTGCTGGGGCTCGCTGCATTTCAAAGATCTGGCACCGTCCCTGCCCACCCACTTTTTGATGGCCTTAGGGTGATCTAAGGCCAGGGTGCTTCTCAAAATAAATGTGCCTGTGAATTGTCTGGGGAGCGAGTTAACATGCGAGTCCTGATTCGGTTCTGCATTTCTACTCATCCAAAGTCAGGTTCCTGGGTCCAGGACCGCACTTCGAGCAGCAAGGGCAAAGCACTTGACAGCGGGCTGCAAAAATTCAGTTGGATTCCTTCTCGGGGGCATGTTCCCTTGTTGCTAACAAATGGGTTGCTTTGGCGGTGGGAGAGACAGACGTGATTCAGAACTGTCATTATGACATCACATCTGCCCAGGTGACTTACTATTTTAGCATCATCATCTCCATCAGGAGTCCGGAAGTTTTAGGGTGAGAGGCATTCAGGGGAAGTGCAAACAGGGATTTCCTGATAGTACTTGTTTTAAACGTGAGCAGAGGTTGCGAAAGCTTTCTCAGGAAATCTTTAAACACAAAGTTGATTCCCGTCAGGTGTGGGCTTGCTAGGAGGCAGGGGAATGGCCCGTGTGACATCATCAGACCCGCTCCAGCCCAGAGCACAACAGGCGGCATGGGGGCCAGATTGGCATGGTGGAAACACCTGCTGTTCGCCTTGTCCGGAATCAGCACTTCAGCCTCTCTGTAGGCAGGCAAGGGCACGAGGGAAGCAGAGTGTCGGTCCTTCCAAGTCCCGCCCCAGTTGCTTCACCTCTCTTCATTACCGCAGCCGTGCCAGCAACGGCTCTCTCTTCGGCAACTGAATTAGCCTCCACGCTTTTCCCCCTGCGTGCCCTCTTGTTCCCACTCCTTTCTCCACACAGATGCCAGAGCGATCTTCGTAAAACAAATCTGATCGCGTCGCTCCCCTGCCTGGCGCACGTGAGTTAAAATGCAAAGTCCCAGCGTGGGCCTGTGAGGTCTGGCCTGTGCCTCCCTCTCCAGCCCCCTCCAGTGCCTCTCCCCTCCATGCCTTCATGCCCCTGCCCCGCTGGCCGTCTGTCCACCTCCAGATGGCCAAGGATTTGTCCCCAAGTCCTTCGCACCTGCTGTCCCCTCTACCTGGAATGCACACCCCCTGTTCTTCACCTGGCTAACTTCCATGCATCTCCAGGACTTGGTTTAAATGTCACTCTCTCAAATTGTTCTTTTCTGACCCCTGATCTAAAGTGAGCCTTCCCATTAGACCGTCTCGCAGTTGCCTGTGCTTTTCCCGAACCGCACACGGCTGGTGGTGCTGGACTGATGTGTGGAACTACTAGACTATACGCTCCCCGGGGGCAGGGCTCACCTGTTCTGTCCACTGCTGTGTGCCCAGCATCCAGCACTGTGCATGGCATACAGAGGCCCAGTAAATGAATGAACAAGGGAAACCCGCCTCATGTCACCTATATCATTCCTTCTGTAGCCCAGATGCTCCATTATAGACCTGTAGGTGCAAACAAGGTGATACTAACATTGATGCCCAGGTTATGGTAGGTTTTAGCCACCTGCCCTCAAAATCTCTAGTTACTTCTGAGAGTCCAAGAGTGGGCGGCTGGTGTTTCTCATGTATTTAAGTATCGGTCTGCTTATGTCTGTCTCCTGCTCGGGCCACGTTTGGTTGCCTTGAACATTCTGGGCCGATGTCTTTCCTGATGCTGTGGATCTGCTGTGCGTTGCGTCTGTCTGCTGGTGAGCTGGCCTGAGCCTTCAGGAAACCAAAGCTGCCCCGCAGTCCCTGTGGCAAGGGGTCAGGGAAGGGGTGGGTGGAGAATGGCCTGCACCCAACTCTGAGTAGCTTTTGTCCCTGGGTCCCGAAGAAGTCCCTCACAATCTTTCACAAGCATAGCTTGTTCCCCTGTCACCGGAGCTATCAACAGGACAGGGGATGTCACCTTCCCCTACATCTCCTTTGTCTGTCTTTCTCGCTATTTCCCCTTTCCCCCTAGGCTGAAAAGAAGTTTCCCTCCACCTGTTCATTTGTGCAATAGATATACCACCAAGGGCCCGAGAGGAAGTGCACCCATTTGTCCAATCTGGGCTCGGCTAGAACTAGTTCATTAAGTCAACAGATACTTACAAAGCACCTCCCAGGGGCCAGACACAGTCAGCCAGCGGGCCCTTCCCATGTCTTGACTCTGCCCTCTCTGCATCCGCTGGTCAGTGCCTCATTTCTAATGCCTCTCACTGCTCTCCCAGGGACAGTCTCAGAACTGGTCTCCCTGCCTCCTGGGTGGCCCCTCCAATCAGCCTGACGGCCAGAGAACCTTATTAACATGCAAAGCAGATGACATCAGGCTTCTGCTTGAAAGCCTTCAGGGACTCCGCAGAGCTTTCACACTGGAGTTTAAACTCCTAGGTTTCCGCACTGAAGGCGTTTTGTGATCTGACTGCTGTGCGTTTGTTCAGCCGCAACTCCCACCCCTCCCCGGAGTGGGCCGTGTTCTCAGACCTCTGCGTCTTCCCATTCTGTTCCTTCCGCCTTTCTCTCACTTTTTTGTCCAAAGGGACTCTCTCAGACGTATTTGCTCGGTCTGATGGGGTAGCCTCTAGCCACATGTGCCTATCAAGTGCTTGCAGTGTGGCTAGGGGGAGTTAATAGCTTCATGTGGCAAGTGGCTGACTTCCTTAGTGGGCAGTGTGGATCCAGACAGCTGCTATTCACTTTGAAATGCTTAGCTCAAGGCTCAAGCTCCGCACTGGGAAGCCATCCCAATTTCATGGCTGATAGAGCTGCCCCACCTTTACATTCCTGTAGCATCCTTGCTCTGTCTGTCCCGAGACTCAGGACTCTGCACCAGAGTCAGGAATTCATTGACCTGCCTCCTCCACTGGACTGATATCTTTGAGGGCAAGGAAAACAGTTCACCCGATACATGGTATATGCCTGGTAAACGGGTGTGCTGGGAGAGGTTTGGCAACGGGCTCTCTGGTGGACGGCCCTCCTCTGTTGTGTTTGCCAAGTCTGTGCTGTAAATATTTCTACCACACGTCAAGAGAATGAGAACCCAAGCCACAGAATGGGAGACGATATTTGTGAAAGACAGCTGATAAGAGACTGTCATCCAAAGTATGCAAAGAACTCTTCAGACTCAGCAATAAGAAAATGAACAACCCGATGTTAAAATGGGCTAAAGACTTGAACAGACACCCTCTGAAGATGTAAGACTGCAAGTAGGCGTGTGGAAAGATGTTCGCCATCATGTCACTGGGAAATGCAGATGGTAACAATGGGATACCACTGCACATCTCTTAGAAAATCCAAGACCCAAAACACTGACAGCACCAAATGCTGCTGAGGACGTGGGGCGACAGGAATTCCTGTTCGCTGTGGGTGAAATGCAAAATGGCGCAGCCACTCCGGAAGACAGTTCGGCAGTTTCTCACGAAACCAAACATAGTCTTAACATACGATCCAGCAGTTGTGCTCCTCGGCATTTACTCAAAGGAGCTGAGAACTCATATCCACACAAAACCTGCACATGAATGTCCATGGCAGCTGTGTTCATGGTTCCAAAACCTGGAAGCAACCAAGAAGTCCCTCAGTCAGGGAGGGGATAAATAAACTCTGAGATATCCAGACAATGGAGTATCACCCAGCACTAAAGACAAGTGACCTATCAAGCCATGAAAAGACATGGAAGAACTTTAAATGCAAGTCACTATGTGAAAGAAGCCCATCTAAAAAGGCTACTCACTGTGTGATTCCAACTATACGACCTTCTGGAGGGAAAAAAAAAAACCCAAAAAACTAAAGAGACCGTAAAAAGATCAAAGGTTGCCAAGGGTGGGAGGCGAGAACAGGTGGCGCACAGAGGATGCTCAGGGCAGTGAAACTGTTCCCTGTGATAACATAATGGCGGCTGCCGGTCATTATACATTTGTCAAAACCCGTAGCACGTACACCACCAAGAGTGAACGCTGGCGTAAGCAGCGGACTTTGGGGGAAAATAGTGTGTTGATGTAGGTTCATCAGTTTTCAACAAATGAGCCACTCCAGTGGGAAGTGTTGAGAATGTGGGAGATTATGCGTGTTGGAGGACACGGAGTATAAGGAAGTCCCTATCAGCTGCTCAGTTTTGCTGTGAACCTAAAACTGCTCTAAAACAAATTAAGTCTATTAAAAAAAAAAAACACCTCCCACCATGGCTGATTTCAAGCTGCCAACATGACATTGCTGAACTCAGTGTGGAAGAGATGTGCGCAGAGGCTCTCCGGAGCAGGAAGGACCAGCTCCAGCATACGGAAGGAAGGAAGGGAGGGAGGGAAGGAAGGAAGGAAGGAAGGAAGGAAGGAAGGAAGGAAGGAAGGAAGGAAGGAAGGAAACACCAGGAATATAAGAGAAACCTTTGGGCTCATTAAGGAGAAATCTATCCATACCTGCAAGAAGCTGGCCACACAGCTGCAGGTCCTATTTCAGTTCCAGCCCAGGATATAAAGGACCAAGGAGTCATATCTTTGATTTATTCAGGAAGAGGGTTTCCTTTGTGTCCTTTACCTTTAATACCACGCCTTGACCAGGCACCTACTGAGGGCCCCACTCAGACTAGTGTAAAGTGAGTGAACTCGAGGCCATGAGGACAAGAGTATCAGGCAGGAGGCTTTTGCTTGCAAGAGAATGGAACCCTGACCGGAAGTATCCTACACAAGGGTTAATGCTATTCCATACAGGAAGCTCAGAAGGAGGGCAGTTCCCAGCTTGCTGAATTCAGTGGCTCAACAACACCTTCCTCTGTGTCAGTGATGTCTCAGTGGCTGTTGCCGTTCCAGACATCACGTGCAGACTGACAATGTCCAGTGAAGAAGAGAGACATTCCTTCCCAATTTCCGCTACTGCGAAAAACCCTTCCCAAGAGTCCTTCCACAGCCGCTCCCGCAGATCCCATTGGCAATGACTGGGTCACATGCGGTTCCTAAGCCAACCATTTCCAAGAGAATAAGCCCACTCTGATAGACTTAGACCAGCGGGCGGGACCCTGCAGGAGACAGAACCTGGGAACCCAGGCAGGGTTCTGCCCACAAGAAAGAAACGGTGGGGGTAGGGTGTTGGTGGGCAGTGGCTGTCAAGAGCCAACCTACAGGGAATATTAGAAGATTCACATATTAAAGGACCAGATCACCCCATAAACATTCCTTGAGACAGCTAAGGAACGCGATGGCAGGTGAGGGCGCACAGCTCCGCAGCTCTTCCCCTCTGCGTCGAAATGCCTACTTGGACACACAGAAGCACAACCACCCACGAGCCCTCGTCTTTGGATTCGCACGTGCAGATGAAGCCGGCACATCTGCGGGGACAGAGCCCATGTCATTCACAGAAGCCAGAACTGCACTACTGAGGCCCTGGGTCTGCTGTGGGGACAGAGGCCCAGCCGGCCAGATCTGTGGCAAGTCCCAGCCGCTCACTGACCCCGGCCTGAGCCTCCCCGGGCCGGGTTCTTCCAGGTATGGCTCTACCCAGGGTCGTTCGTGGACACATTCTGGTGTGGGCAGTCCCATTTCCACAGGTCAGAACTCCCCAGGGTGGGCAGCGCCTGGTGCCTCCCTCCCCCGTTCTTACCCGGTTATTGGGAGTTGCTAGGTATCTGCTGGGCAGCCTTTGCTTCCCACTGCTGAAGGAGGGTTGGTTACTATGGCAAGCCAGATGAGGTGGGGGGTGCAGGGGAAAGGGAGTGCTGGCCGGGGGTTCTGCAGCCCGGATTCTGCCTCACTCTCTCTGGGCCACTGGACCTTAGGGAAGTCTCTGCCCCCCTCTGGGCCTCAGTTCCTTACCAGTAAAATGAAGGAGAGGCTGGGTCTCTTCTTACTCTAAACTGCTGATGTATGCAGCCAGCACAAACTAAATAAACAATGACCCTCAGACTCCTGTTAGGTAAGAATGACTCAGGATAGGTGCAGAAAAGGGATGGGTTGAGTTGTTTGTCTTTGAAATAAAACAGAGAAACTAGCAAGCCTATGTCTCCATTAGGACAAATAAAAGTTACAGAGATTCTCCCTTCTGTTAGCGGAAATTTAGATTCTGGAATCAATATTCATAAGTCCCTGGGGCTCCCTAGGCCCTTTTCCAGATCCAGACTAAGGAAGTCCCCTTAATGGTATGTCACCTTAGGGTCCCGGCTTGCTAAAGTGTGATGTCCTATCAGACAGGGTCTACTGGTTCCCAGGTCACTGGGGCCAATCCTGACTCCTCTAGTGCGGGGCTCTGCACAAGCCTCTGGGATCCGCTGCTTTATGTCATCTTTGTTCTGAGACCTGGCCCCACCCTCTGCCATGGCTCCTGTAAGGAGCCAAGCCCAGACGCTGGGGGACCCAGCTCCTCCTCTCCCGTCTTGTGCAGGCCAAGCACCTTCCCAGAATCCAGGCTCCTCCTGCTGAAGTTTCCTAACACTGGCTGCCATCCTGCCTGTCTGCGTGCCTGAATCTGCAGATTCTGTAGGCCGCTGCTCCCTCCCCGTCTGTGCGGCAGCCTCGCCATGCCAATGACCTCAGCTGGAGCCCCTGGTGCTGCTGGCGGCACGGCACCACCACCGCCTGATGCCCACTGTCACACGTGGCCCCTGTGACCCCAGAAGAGAGGCTGGACCTCACCAGCTACTGGATGCCCCCAGTAGCTGGTCTGTCTTTCCCCTTCCTCCTTGGACTCTGCCTGCAAGGTCCAGTTCTAAGTCTCTGCCACTCCCGGTCCTTCCCTACTGCCACACACATGTGGCAAGGAGGGTATGCCTGAGTGTGACTTGGGATGCTGGAGTCATATCAGGAAACATTCCCCACCCCTACTCAACAGCCAAGTGCCCCCTGATTGGGAGCAGAAGGAGGACTCATGCCTTATGCGTAAGGAGAATCACTGGGGTGTCTGGGTCGCCTTTTGGCTGCTGGTCATGCTGTGAGGCACTCCAAAGGCTCCCAGCCTCGTCCTGGAGTCGTGCACCCCCGGGGTCCCTGTCCAGACTCTGCCACGGCCTGTGTGAGCCTGGACAAGTCACTCCACCTCTCTGAGCTGCTTGGGAGAACCAGAGCCGTGTTGTCATGAGAGGCAAACAAAATGATAGGAGCCGCGTGGTCAGGGCCCGGCAATGGTGGGCAGCCCCCACGCCTTCCTGATGGCAGACACAGCCTCGTTTACCCGAGCCCGCCCCGCCCCCAGGGGCTTGTTCTGGCAAAGGCCTCCTCTCCTTTGAAACTTATATTCAGCTCCGCTCAGGGGAAGTCTCTCTGCACCTACCAAGCTGGCAACTTGCAGATGTAGTAAATCAGCCTTGGGAGAGGTCCCCTCCCTGGGCCTCACGCACCCTCTTTCAGGTGAGGGCTGTCTGTAGTGGTGGCCAGCAAGGGGCAGTGTTCAGGGTGCTGGCTAAATAAAGGAATGATTCTTTTTAAAAATTTTTTTTCAGTTACAATTGACATAAAATAGTATACTAATTTCCGGTGTAGAACATAGTGATTAGACATGTACATAACTTACAAAGTGACCCCCCATAAGTCTAGCACCCACCTGGCACCATACATAGTTATTACAATATTATGGGCTATATTCCTCATACTATGCTTTACATGCCCGTGGCTATTTTTATAACTGGCAATTGGTAGTTCTTAATCCCTTCACCCTTTCCACCCGTTCCACTGACCCCACTCCTGTCTGGCGACCATCAGCTGCAGCATTATTTGCAATAGTCGAGATACAGAAGCAACGCAGGCATTCACTGCCGAATGAAAGGATAAAGAAGATGTGGCACATACGCACAATGGAATGTTACTCAGCCATAAAAAAGAATGAAATCTTGCTATTTGCCACATGAATGAATAACCTAGAGGGTATTATGCTAAGTGAAATGAGATAAAGACAAATGTTTTATCATTTCACTTATATGTGGAATCTAAAAATAAATGAACAAACATGCCCTGTCCAGTGTGGCTCAGTGGATTGAGTGCCAGCCTGCAAACCAAAAGGTCACTGGTCAATTCCCAGTGATGGGGTTGCAGGCCAGGTCTCCAGTAGGGGGTGTGCAAGAGGCAACCACAGATGGGCGTTTCCCTCCCTCTCTTTCTCCCTCCCTCTCCCTCTCTAAAAATAAATAAGAACACGGGGGTGGGGGGGCTTTTACGGGGAGCAGTGCAGGCCCGTGCTTTGAGGCACTCCAAAGGCTCCCAGCCTTATCCAGGGCAGCTGGAGCCACCGCTCCTCCCTCCGGCCAGTCTGGCCGCCTGCAGGCTGTCCGCACTCAGACGTCAGCGCGCCGGGTCAGGCGCTCGCTCCACCAGAAGCCTTCCCCTGCCGTCCTTGGCTTGGGTTCCAGCTGCCTCCCGGAGTGGGAGTGGGGGGTGCAGATGGGACCTCTGGGCTACTCTGTGCCGTGAACCTTCCCCTGCATTGTCCCTCATAGGTGACTGTGCTCTGGCAGGTCCCTCCATCTTGGAATGCCCCTTCTTTCTCTTGACCTCTGTCCACTCCCAGCCAGCCTGTGGGAGCAGGAAAATGTCAGCTCCTTCACAAAGTTTTCCTTGGTTCCAGCCGTGGCCTAGAGCAGCTGCCCCTCTGCTGAAGTCTCCTGACATGTGCTCCTCTGGCCTTGCCCTAGAGCAGGGTGTGTGCTCCGGGCCTGGGCCCCAAAGACAGGAGTGAGCAGCCACCAAGCAGATAAACAAATCCAGCTCAGGTCCCTTGTTTGGGGTCAGAGCTGTTTTAAAAATGTGTCTGAAAATGTTTCAGACACACCCCAGTCCTGGCTCTGCCTGCAGGTGGGAGGGGGAGGAGTTTGTCAGCAGCCCTCTGCCCCCAGGGGGTAAAGGTCGCCAAGCCACCTGCAGGGTGTGCCGCTGCAGGAACCCCGTCTCTGTGCTGCTGCCCGGAGGATCGGAACACCGACATTTAAAAGGGTGAACAAAGGGGTAAGACTGAGTGATGGGGAGGCACAGAAAAACCAGGGAACCAGGGTGTCCGGGAAGCAGGGGCGGTTGCAAAGAGGTCGGGGAGAGGAACGTATGTGTTTTCAAAGCTGCAGATACAACAAAGCAGGGACTTTGCTGTCGCCGAGTCAGGAAGGTCTGGGAACACAGGCACTTGCCCAGTACATAACAGGTGCTCAACAAATCCCTGCTGAATGAAGACACAAAAGCCGCGAGTGAGTCGGTCCGGGAGAAGCTTGGTGTGTTCTTCTCTCCAGGCCAGAGGAGCAGCAGCGACGGTGCCAGATGTAACCGCCTCCTCTCCTTCTCCAGTCCTTTCTGGGAATAGGGGCAGCAAGCACAGATTTTACACAGGTGCGAGAGAGCCCCCCAAGTTTCATAACAGGCCCCCAGGATGCCAATTGTCACAGAGGGAAAAAGTCAGCCCTGGGGAACTTCTCTGAGCCTCTCCTATGAGGTGGGCTATTTTGGGATGCGCATTACACAGGAGGGCCTGGGACAGCAGACGTGTGGGGGGATGAACACAGCCACAATTACTGTTAATTACAAGGTGTCATATCTTTACTGCACACGCAGCCAGCCGAGTGCAGCGGGCTACAGGAAGGGGAATGAGAGCCAAGTACCCGAGCAGGAGGGAGAGGCGGCTGCCAAGGAAGGAGGAGGGAGCAGGAGGAGGCACGGCTTCTCAGGAAGGCGAGGTCACCTTGGCCCAGGTGGCAACTGTGAGGAGCCCCACCTAACTCAGGGGAACTCCAGACCCAAGGCAGGAGGAACCAGGAGGGGGCCAGAGGCTTTCCTCGGATGTCAAGGACTCATGGGGTTCCCCAGGCACAACAGGGCCTGAGCCTAATAGGATCCCTTTCCTGGCTGATAAGGCTTTTTAAGAATCTCAGGAACTGCCCTGGCCTGTGTGGTTCAATTGGTGGGAGCTTGAGGGTTTGACTTCTGTGATTGGGCCACCTACCTAGGTTTTGAGTTTAATCCCAGGTCCAGGCTTGCGTGATTCTGGGTCCGGTCGAGTATGACAGGCAACCAATCAATGTGTCTCTCTCACATTGATGTTTCTCCCTCTTTCTTCCTTCATTGGATGAGGAGTTTTTTTTTAAAGGAAGAGTCTCAGCAAAGATGCACAGAGTGCTCAGCTGTGTGGCAGGGCGGAGGGCCCAGGGCTCGGGCTGCGGGGACACGTCCCATCGCCCTCACTTGCCCGCAGACAACCCTGAGCAGACCACCCCGCTCTCCCTCCCTGAAGCCTCAGTGTGCTCGTCTTTCACACTGGACAGTGATCCCTTTCCCAGGCCACTTCGCCAGGCTGGGCAGGCACATTAGACAATAGTACACAGAGCACCTCCGTCCGTAGCCTGGAGCCTCTGTGAAGGCTGTGGTGTCGCTGCTCAACCAGCTGAACCAAGGGAACCCCCAGGGCAGCTGGCTGTCGGCTCTGAGTCCTCGTTTCTATTCTCGGTGGCAAGCGTGTTACCTAGTACACATTCACTGCGCAACGATGTCGATTGAATAAATAAGTCCTTGGTATGTAAAGGGGAATATTACAAAAAGATCAGAGTTTGTTTTGATCAGTTAGAGCTAAGAAAGATCTTGGCCAGTGTGAACTGTTAATAAAGTATTCTACTCTGGTGCTCACCTTCTGTTCGATTCCAATTTGTGTCACTTAACATTTGTGCTCCTTGAGAGCAAACACCACGTCTTAATCGTTCCACGTCAGTGTAAACTCCACGTGGGCAAGGACGTGGCTTTCCGGGAGCTGCATCCCAGGGCCTCGGACATGCCCTTGTGCTTAGTAAGGCTCAGTAAGAATGTGGCAAGTGAATGAATGCTTCGTAGCACAGTGCTAAGCATCCAGCAAATATTTGTTGAATGAATAAATAATTAAACAAGGGGAACACTGTCTTTTACCAATGTTCCTTTCCAGGATTCTCCACTCCGGCTGTAAAACAAGGTGGGTAGGTAGACAGGCTCCGGAGTCGGATGGTCCAAGTTCTGATCCTGGCTCTTCTAACTCGCTGGCTGGGCAACCTAGAGCGAGCTACCACTGAACCGCTCTATGCTTCAGTGTTCTTCTTCCTCTTCTTCCTTTTCTCCTCAATCCCTCCACCCCCGCTCCCCACCCCGTGCTCGTTTTCTTTCCTGTAAGATGAGGATGATAGTTTTTCTAATAAGATTACATGAATTCACTGGAAGGATACCTAAAGTATTCAGCACAGTCCCTGGCACAGAGTAGTTGCTGCTATTTTAAAAAATGACCTGCTGGTCTATTAATAACCTTCAGTGGCTCCCCTCTAGCTACAGAATAAGATCTAAAGTCCAGGTCCCCACAGTTTATCCCCAATGTCCCTTTTTTCCAGTCCCATCTTCCCACTCCTAAATATTAACTACCCTTTACCAGCTGCCGGACACTCCAATAAGTGATGGACATCCATCGGCTTGTTTCCATTCTCACACTACTCTGTCAGGTAAGACCATTGCCCATATTTCGCCAATGATGTGACCAAGGTTCAGAAAGGGGAAGTAACTTTCCCAGGGACACACAGCTTATCCCAGGAAAGCGGGACTGCATCCCAGCACTCTCTGATGTGGAAGCTCACGCTCCTATTCACCGGCCTCTGAGACCGTCACTACGCAAAGTGCCGTCTATCTGCCAGCACCACCTGGGGGTTTGCTAGGGATGCAGAATCCCGGGCCACGGGAGGTCGGAGTTATTATTCCTTTTTACAGAGGTGAACACCGAGGGTTAAGTGCAGCCACCGGCCACCCTGAGAAGTGTGGCCTCCGGCGAGTCCGTCACTGTGCAAACGTCACAGAGCACACTTCCATGCACCTGAAAGGCCAGCCCAGCACAAGCCGAGGCCGTATGGTCCAGCCTGTGGCTCCTAGGCCACAAGCCTGCACAGCATGGGACTGTACAACACAGCTAGACATTAAATCGAACTTAAGAGAAAATGATACGATCCAGAGACAGTAAACCCAAGATGTCTGAGGCTACTGCCAGCAGGACACACCATACTGGTTTACAGCAAACTTGGTTCTTTTTTATAAGTAGGAAGAGCACACTCTAAAATAACAACAAAAGTATGCTAAATGCATGAGGTAGTAGCATCGTCGTCCATTACCCTTCTCCGGCACCGCGCACCGCACCCAGCTGCCAGGGCTTTTATATTCTGGCAGCACGGCGGGTGGGTTTGTGCCAGCACCGGCTCAAACACACGAGTGACAAGTTGCACTGCGACCTTCCGACGGCCGCGACGCTAGGCTACGGGAACGTTCAGCTCCACCACAGCCTCATGGGACTGCTGACTTCCATCGCTGAACCAAACGTCGCCATGAGGCCCCTGACTGTATCTGGGACTGACCCCGCGTGCCTGATGCCGGCAGGATGCTCTGACCCAGCCTCAACTCCCTCTGCCGACAATGTCCTCACGTCCCCTCCCCCTTTGAGGTTCCACTCAAGTCCGTCCTTGCTGGGTTAATCTATCCACATCCCATTGGATAGATTAATTCCTGGATTAATTACTTCTTCCCTCAGAGTCCCCACAGCTCCCTGCCCATACCTTTCTCTTGGCCCTAATTCATTCACTCTCTCTCTCTTTTTTAAAAGGTTTTATTTATTGATTTTTAGAGAGAGGGGAAGGGAGGGAGAAAGAGAGGGAGAAAAACATCAATGTGTGGTTGCCTCTCATGTGACCCCCACTGGGGACCTGGCCCACAACCCAGGCATGTGCCCTGCCTGGGAATCGAACCAGTGACCCTCTGGTTCACAGCCTGTGCTCAATCCACTGAGCTACACCAGCCAAGGCTCATTGTCTCTTTTTAACATTTATTTTTCAATTACAGTTGACATACAATGTTACATCAGGTTCAGGTGTGGGAGCTCGTGAAGAGACATGTAGGTACCTTACAAAGTGATCACCCTGAAAAGTCTAGGGCCCCCCTGACATCATCCCTATTGTAATCACAATATTATATTCCTTATGCTGCACTTTACATCCCAGAGTCATTCTTTTTCAAAGAAGTCTGTACTGAACACATACTGTGTGCCAGGCACTTAGTAGGCCTCGAGGAAGTGCTTGCTCCCCAGGGCACAGAGTCTGGCATCTGGTAGAGCCTCAGGTCATTAGGAAACAAACCAAATGCTCTCCAGTCTAAAGGTGGAATTGTCTATACTTTCGAGTAGAGCATTACCAGGTGTGAGACCTCCCAATTCCCGAGAGTGGGAAAAGAGACAGGTGAGGTGACAGGCACCTCGATGCTCACCGCCCCGATCTTGGGGCTGACACAGGATGGCAGAACTTACTATTGTCACAAAAGCTGCTTGTATCTGAAAATCTAACCCTTACTTTTTCAGACCACGAAGGGAACCTTGGCCCAGAAACAGCAGGAGACCCCTTCAAATTCCCTGGAGTTAAAATCAGGCCCCAAATTCTGTCATTTCATAAGAGAAACAGAAAGGACAAAGGTGGCTGTGATGTGGGGCAGAGATCTCCGAGACACAGAACCCTCTTTACAGGGAGACCTGTGCAAACCACACGTTTCTGGGACTCAGTTTCCTCATCTGTGAAACGAGGGGTTTGGACTGGTTTCTAAATCGCCTTCCAGCTCTCAGATGCTGCGATATAAAATGGGAGAAATGCGAACTCTTCGTTGCTGTGATCTGAAAATATTTTGAATGTGGAGAATCAAACTTACAGCCGTGCTCGAACAAAATAATACGCTGAGGATTAGGAAGATTCTGTTTAATCCCATGGGGAACAGTGGAGCTGCTGCTGCTGGCGGCGGTTTCGTGCGTGTCTGTGCGTCCATGTGTGTGGCTTTCTTCCTTGAGATCAATTGTCTACTTTGAATCACTAATATAGTAATCAGGCCTCTGGCAGCCTGTCTTGCCACACACACACACACACACACACACACACACACACACACACACACACACCGCTTCAAATTAAAATGGGGGGAAATTCCACCGCGGCTGCTTACAGCTTTGCTGTATTTTGGTGGGGTTTTGTTTTGAGAAATTTTTATCGTGGTGAAGGTGTTGGATCGGATCGACAGCCTCTGGAGGGAGGCCTCTGATCTCAGAACTGGGACGCGTGGGCTGGGAGCTGGTGGTTTTATTAGCATTTTGCTTTCGCACACTAACTGCCCCTCCTCAGCCGTTAAAATCCGGTTTAGCAGCAGGGCCCCCAGGCTCTCCAACTGGGAGAGGTCAAGCCCGCAGCCCCAAAGACGCCCCGGCCAGAGCACGTGCTCCGGGCCTATCTGCGGGGGGCGGGGCCGGGCGATTAACCTGCACCTGCGACGTCTCCCGCTCTGCCCCCCGCAGGGTTAGCTATCCCACCTTTCCGGCAAGTAGGATCGGGGCCGGAAGGTGGAAGCAGGCCAGAGGCCGCACGTGGGTCTACCCACGGCCGCGCTCCATGTTCCTGCCCACACTGGAGCTCCCGACCCGGGCTGGACCCCGCAAGCCTAGGCCCTGCTGTCCCGGGGAACCCCCGAGATCGTCTCTGCCGCTCGCTCCCGCAGAGGCGGAGGGCGAGGCGGCCCCTCCCCGCCCGCCCGACGGCCGCGCCCGCGCCCCGGCCCCCGCCGATTGGCCCACCTCGCGGCCAGGTGAGGTGCCCCGCCCCTCGGCGGCTCCAGGTGCTGCGGAGGGACCCGGGCCGCTGCCGGGGCGGAGGCGGGCGGCCAGGCACCATGGCCGAGTCCCAGCTGAGCTGCCTGGACGAGACCCACGTGAACGAGCGGGTGACCGAGGCGCAGGCCGCCTTCTACTACTGCGAGCGGCGGCGGGCCGCGCTGGAGGCGCTGCTGGGCGGCGGCGAGCAGGCCTACCGCGAGCGGGTCAAGAAGGAACGGCTGCGGGACTTCTTGTCCAGCCAGGAGCGCCAGGCCCTCCGCGCCTCCTGGAGCCCCTACGAGGACCCCGCCCCTGCCGCCGGCTCCACCAACCGGGGCAAAAGCAAGGCCAAGGCCAAGGCCGCGCCGCAGGCCCCAGCAGAGCCCGGCGAGTCCCTGGCCTACTGGCCCGACCGCTCCGACACCGAGGTGCCCCCGCTGGACCTGGGCTGGACCGACACCGGTTTTTACCGCGGTGTGAGTCGTGTCACCCTCTTCACCCACCCCCCTAAGGAGGAGAAGGCGCCCCACCTCAAGCAGGTGGTCAGGCAGATGATCCAACAGGCCCAGAAGGTAGGCCCTGTACCCCGTCGCCTCATGGGTGGGACCCCACGACCAGTCCTTGGGATCAGGCCCCACCTCGGGGGAAGACCGCCCTGACCACGCGCCGGAAAATGGTCCAGGAAACCTCACTCAGGTCGTGGGGCTGTGGTGAGGCCCCTAGAGGATGTTTGTGGCCGAGTTTGGCAAATGACAAAGTAGTGGACTGTCGTCAGTCATCACTGTGGGGTCCAGAGGCACTGGCTTCCATCCGCCATGTCCCTGGTGAGTTTCTCTCCTTCAGGATGAGTGTGGGCTTGTGGGACCCTGTGGTAAAACGGCCACACCGAGGTCCTGATAATGCCTCTGCGCTGCCCAGGGATTCACAAAACACAACCCTGGCCATTTTCTCATACGGGCCGGAACATCCCCAGGAAGCCAGTGCCTTGCCCTCCCCAGCCCCACCCTAGCCATGCTGTTCTTGGCCTTGCTGCTGGGTCAAGGCTCGACCGGCCTGGCCCATTGACACTCCCCACTGGGCCCAGCACTAGAGCTCAAGCAGCCTGGAATCAATGAGGAATGTGTTGTGAGCACCTACAACACATGTGCCTGACTCTGTGCTGAGCACTTGGACAAGACAGGTCGCTGGACTTCAGCTCAGGAAAAGCTCCCCCTTATCTAGTCTGCTGTGCATGGGGGCTGAAAGGAAGGAATGCTTGCAGGTGGCTGATTAGAATAGAGGTGGGGCCGCCAGGTTGTGGGGCAGAGATTTTAATCTTTGCTCTGTGCCCTTAGGTAGGGTTTCCAGATAAAATATAGGACACCTCCTTAAATTTGAAGTGCAGATAAATAACAGATAATTTTTTAGCATTAATATGCCCCCAAATACTGCACGGGGCATACTGATACTATAAAGTTAATCGTTACGTATCTGAAATTCAAAGTCAATGGGCATCCTGCTTTTTATTTACTGAATCTGGCTCCCCTCACAAAGATTTGCTAAGAAGCACCAATAATAGCCTTTGTGTCTGGTTCTGAGTATACAGCAGGAGCGGCTGGGGTGCACTGTTCTAAGTCAGCTCAGTGGAAGTGTTTGGAGTTCGGTTACCCGAGACTGAATGGCTGGCGAGGGGAGACTAACCTGAAAGACCGGTGGTGGAGCACCTCTTCCAGGAGGGGGCGCTGCTGCAGGTCGTTGGTCGACTGGCCACCAGGAGGAAGGGTTAACTCGCACTGTCCTGTGTTTCCTCCCTCTCTAAGTAATTCCTCTTTGTCTGCCTGAGCTGCCTTTGTCTATTGCATCCTGCAAAAGACAAAGGCAAGTTGGAACAGAGGAAAATGGACGTGGGTGACTCTTTTGCAGCAGGCTGCCGCTGAGGCCTGGGATCAAGTCTTACAATACTAACAGGCCTCAGTTTATTAGCACTTATGTGCCTGCGTGTTCTCCTTTGCTTTTTGCGACACCTGGGGGAAATGGGAATTTTCCTTGCTTTTGAATTCAGAACAGTTATTTGCCGAAGATCAGCATAGCTAGTAAGTGGTTGAGCCAGGATTCAAATGCCAAAGTCCTTGCTCTTGACCCACTGTGACACTGTTCGTGGTGAGATAATGGGTCCTCGGTTCCTGTCTCCTTGAAAGATTTCAGTCAAGAGACAAAGTGCAGTAAAGCAAGAATTCATTGGCCTCGGCCAGCGCACACTCAGGACAGTGAAACGAGGGAGGGCTTAGTGTAGAAGAAGCAACAGGAGAGCCCAGGCAGGGCTGCTTTAGCTCAGTGGGAAGTCAGAGAACTGGGGGCCTCGGAGACAGGCTCAGGGGGTGAGCCCGGGAGGAACTGCCGATGTCCACTGCCTCCCTGGTTTGCAAGTTTCATGGGGATCCTTGGAATTTAGGAGGTGTGTGCATGTGGGGGACTAAGAGAGGAAAGGGAAAGGCATGGGCATGCTCCCCAGAGGGCGCGCAAGCACTGGGTCCTCTGTCCTGAGGGTTTTTCTCTCTCTCTGGCAGGCAGGAATCTTAGGGGAGGCCTCAGAGGAGGATCTCAATAGAATATTCATCAGTTTTCTGGGTGTGCTCTTTGTAGGGTCGTGGCTCCACTGATTGGTCAGTGCCAGGGCGGGGGTCATTAGTCAGTGCAGCTGGTCCTGAGGCAGCCATGGCTTGTCTGGCTTTGCTGCCTGTCTGGGCCTAGGTCTGAAGTACAGCTGGGGCCTAGATGTTATCTTTAGGGAGCAAAAGTGAGGGTGTCTAAACTGCATGACCAGTGATAGGAAGGGTCAAGGGGGTCCAAACCACATGGCCAGCGATATGCTAGGAGAGGAAAGGTTACCCTGGGGGCAAGGTCCTTGTTTTCCTAGTTTTGCCCAGTTAGGCACCCGGGGCTTTCCACTCCGGTGACCTGTGCCTGGCTCATCGTCCTCGCCGTGCCCAAGTCTGTCTGCCTGCCTACCCACCGTGCCCTGAGGGTGCCTACCCACAGTCTGGGGGTGGTGCAGCAGGGCTAAACCAAGGAGCTTGAATGGAGTTAGCCCGGTCACAGCCTGTTACAAGAAGGGAGAAGAGACAGGGCCTCTGCCCACTGGGGCTCATAGTCCCACGTGGGATGTCAACAGTCTCTTGCGCAATGGAGTGTTGTAAATTCTTTAAATATTTAACAACAGAAATGTTAACATTTGTGACCTGATCCAGTATTCCAATCCATGCATTTTTAACCAGTAGTTATTTCCAGAGGGCCTAATGTCTGGCAGGTGCTAGTCCTAGGAGGATATAATCTGTGGCTTTTGCTTTCCAAGAGTTAAATGCTGGGGGATGTGCTCCAAGGAAGAGCTTTTGAGGCCGGATGTGCTTAATCTGGGAGAGCTTCCTGAGGGAGATGAACTGCTGAGTTAAACAAGGAGACAGAAGGGAACTGGAAGGGACAATTTCTCCATAAAACACTCAGAAGCAGGAGCAGGAGCAGGAGCAGGAGGGAGAGATTTTTGCTTGAAATCAGCAAGCAGCTCTGATTGGCAGAAGGAAAGAGCTATCCTGGTGGGAGCTGAGTATTGTGTGGGGCCTGGTGTGGGGGTCCTCAAACTGGTCTCAAAGCAGCTGACCACAGTGCTGGAACAAGCAGCTTCTGACCCTGTTGGTGCCCACTCAACTCCCAGGCCCTCTGGGCCCCCACTCTTCATCACTGTGGCTCACACCTGTATAGCACCTTCTTCTCAAAGACCCTGTGAAGGAGGTGGGGCAGGTTAGGAAACTGAGGCACAGAGAAGGAAAGGGGCTTGCCTAAAGGTCACGTGGCTGGTTATAGAAGACACTGATCCCTAGCTTCCGCTCTAAAGGCTATGCCTCTGACCACTGCCCAACCCCACTCTTACCCCGGCTTGTCCAACTGGCAAGCAGCCCTCCACGGCCATTACTAGGTTCCTCCTCCTTCCTTTTCACCCCAGAGCGTGGCGTTTCTTTGTTTCCAGTGAGTCCGGCTGCTGCAAGGCCAGATGGGGCGGACTGTGAGATAGTTCAAGTGCAGAGACAGGGTGACCGGAGGTGGACAGGCAGAGGACGTACGTGTCCAGTTGTGTGCCAGAGTTTTGTATTTTATCTCATTTAACCCTCAGAATACTCTCATAAGGTTATTCCGGAGTGAGAACAAGAAACTAAGGCTCTGCAGCTATGACTTACCCACCACAGCTGCAGAGGCCTGAGGCTTCCCAGCCTGCGCCCAGGGGTTCAGAGAAAGGAGTCTCACGAGGGGACACTTTGAAAATATGATTGGGGGTTGGGGAGGAGAGGCGGGGAGGGCAGTGACCAGTGAGGAAACAGTCCAGCAGGTGTGGAGGTGGGACCCACGGGGAATGGGAGGAGGTCTTTGAGGCTGTCAGTCTTATCTGCTCTCTGGGCCTCTGCAAACAGCAGAAGGCCCTCCGGGTCACACTGGGAAGCCAGCCCCAAACATTCAGCCATGCTTACTTGTGGGGTGGGTTTGTTTTGTTTTTGTTTTTGTGATTTCCCCCCCCCCTTGAGTTATCCACTTATTTTAGTGTCACTGAATGTTGCATTTTGTCAGCATTAACTACAGGCGGAAAGGATGCTTTCAGGATGCCAGAAATGAGTTCCCGGTCTGCCCCACATTGGCAGAAATGTCCAGGGGAGGTTGCTGCTTCTTGGCCTGCTAAGAGCATTGTAACTGCCAGGGGGCGGGCTTAAAGCAGGACCACCTACCTGTAGGCTGGGAAACTCTTGGTTCATACTTACACAGGCAGAGTAAGAGGCTCAGACAAGTCTAGTTGGGATGGGCTTTTGACTCAGAAGGATAGCACACTCATGGTCACCAGGCAAATATTTTGAGGTCTGCTGTGTGCTAAGTACTTTAGTAGACAACAGACATATTAAACTCACCTCTGCTCTTAAGTAGCCTAATAGTCTACTGAGCCATCATTATGATACAGTATGATGAGTGCTTGACTAGAGGGTGTGGCAGGAGGGCCACTCACCAGGCCCCTGAGCCGGGTTGGGGCAGGACCTTTGATGCCGAGGATCTGTCTGCAAGCCTGTCTGAACGCAGCAGGGAGAATGAGATTGCACCAAGCCCTCCACCCGTCCGCCACGCTCCCTGGTGACCTGGTAACCAGCAGCATCCATTTGAGAGGCTGCTGGGCGGGTTGAGGGGGTTTATTGCCTGTGCTTCAGAGACAGAGCCTCCCCAGCCCCCAAGATTGACTTTGACCTCTGCATTCCTGGGCCCCATTTCCTTTGAGCCTCAACCACCTTGTAAGGCAGAGTGCTAGCTTCATTTCATAGATGTCCTCTGAGGTCAAAAGAGGTGAAATGACTTACCTTCAGACCAACAACAGGGAAATGACACAGCTTCCTCAGGCCCCTGGTCGGGATTACCAATGGCCCCACAAAGATCACAAGCAGGACCCCGGAGAGGGAGGCCGCCGGACTGCTGGACGAGGCAGCTTTCATTAACCAGAAGCTGTTCCTCTTTTTGCTGTTGCAGTGGGAGGAATAGGCCTGTCTGGCTGATGCGGACGGAGGGGCATGGGCACCCAGGCCAGGCCAGGCCCTGCCCCATCTCTGCCTGTTGATGGGGTTGCTCCCTTTTCTTCAGGGCCCAACTCAGAAGTCACCTCTTTCTTGGCACTCGATCAAATTTTCAATCCAAAAGTGATTTTTTAAAAAAATTCTTGGATGTGGCTCCTTGTTTGTGCCAGCTGTGTGTCTGGCACACAGCGGCTGCAGGAGAGTCCATGTTGTCCTTGGGGACTGGGGGCTTTGGAAGAGCCAAGACTCCCCCTTATTCCTGTCTGTCTCCTTTGCAGGGCCCACAGGAGGCCAGTGATTTGTTTAAATGATTAGAAACTGTCTCTTATTGGCCACTATCCCTCTCTGTCCCTCTAGAGAAGCAATGTCTCATGAAGTCCCCTGCTGAACTGCACACCACCCGGGGTCCCCTTTAATCGCCACCTAACAAGCTGTCTGGCAGCAGAGAGCAGCTCTAAGGTGGGGGGTGGGGCCGAGAGGGTCAGAGTGGTTTGGGGAGAGGCTCCAGGCAGGAGGCGCGCTTGGCCAGGTCAGCAGCCTTGTTAGAGGTCTGGGCCGCCGATCTGAGCGAGCGGCTGGGTGTACATGCCTGGGGGTGTGGTGAAGTCTTGCAGTCAGCGGCTCACGGCACCAGGAGACTCACCTCTCTGAGAGTGTGCAAGGCAGAGCCTGTTCTGGGGCAAGCTTCCCATGAGGGTGGGGGGAGCAAAGCCGAGAACAAACAAGCCCAGGGTGGATCCTGGCCCTGCGCTGAGCTCCCCCACCCCCGGGCTGAGTCACTCCAGGGATCCCTGTCCGCCCCCACCCCCTGCCCCTCCAATACCTCACCACCCCGAGGCGCCATTAGCAGTCATCTTCCCTGCCTTCCTGTCTTCCTCCCCCTTCTCTGAAATCCCTAGAGTCTGTGGACTTGCTACTGATCCCAGAATCTTAGCCCTGGAAAAGAGGGTTTCTGACTGTTAGTCTCTCTGGCCCAAGTTTCCAGTAATCTGTGAACTTACCCTGGCGTAGCTAGTTGGGTGGTCATCCTTCTGCTGGGCCCCTCCCAGTGCTGGCCGGGCCTCCACATAAACGTCCTTTTTGTTCTGGTTTTTAGCAGGGAGTCAACAGATGGCTGGGGTGGGGTGGGGTGGGGACCAGGGCTCCCTGCCTTTAGGGGAGACTGTGAGTGTCCCTGACTGCCCCGCCCAGGAGGGTTCCCGGGCTGCCTGGGAGCTCACCACATTTGTGCTTCACTCAGCACGTTGTTCTGAGGCCGCACGGTGTGCCAGCTTCCGGAAATAAACAGATGAATGAATGGTGGACCCTGCTCTTGATCCCGATGGGGGAGATAACAAGAAAATCAATGGCGGAACTGTTAGGTGGGTCAATAGCGATTATTTACTGAGCACTTAAATGTGCCAGGCATGTGTCGGCCCTGAAGAATGTATTATTATTTCATTAAATGGTCACAACAATCCATTTTGCAGATGAGGAAATCGAGGGTCGGAGAGGATAAGGACACTCTGCTAGTAAGGAGTGGAACCAGATGGGGACTGCGTTGCATCTGATTCCCCCCAAGCTCCAGGGAAGCACAGGCCTCAGGACCTGGCAGCCGGAGCGGCCAGGGTAGACGGGGAGGGCAGGCAGAGGGCAGGTGTGTGCACGGACGGAGGCCCGGGGACACTCGGAGTCGCTCTGTTACCCTCACTCCAGTGCCTCCCTGACCACCTTCCCAAACCGAACCTCCCCTTGCACCCTCCCCCCGCCTCGGGGGGGCCCCTCCTCGGTAGCGTCACCTGACGGTGGCCCCAGAGTTATCCTTGCTCCTGCTCAGAAACTCCCAGGCGAACTGCCAGCGCCAGCTGTCTTGCTCTGACGAGCCCATCATAAATACCTCAGCAGGTACTCTCTGAGCCCTGCCTTGCTCTGCCCGTGTGTGGGACGGTGCTCGGAGCCCCAGGCCAGCAACCCAAACAGCAGCGGATCCTGAGAATCGTTTGTGTATCTTCATTGGATTTTTTTTTTAAGCAGCTGATTTATCTTCCTAATTATGTTTAGCTTTAAGCTAATGTTAAAATGAGCTTGCATTAGATAATTTTCACTAATTAACAGCAACTTAGTGCAGGGAAAGTCGTCCCAGAAGCACGCCGTGGGGCAGGGAGAAGCTGGCCTAGGATCTTAAAAGGGATTGCCACGCTCACTCCCTGGTGAATCACATACGGTTCTTCACGGCTAAACGCGTTGACCTTGCTCACGCCGGGACAGCCTTCTCCTTCTCTGGAGCGCCAGCCCGGGTCTCTGTAGGTCTCCTTCATCATCCCAGTCTGCGGTATGAGTGGAAAGAGTGATGGCCTCACAGGGTCAGACCAACAGGGGGTGAGCCCCAGGGAGCTCATGACGGGGGGGGGGGGGGGCACGACCCACGGGGTTGGGCACGGAGCCCTGCTCTGAGGCCAGGGCTCTGGGAGAGGAAGCCGCCTGGCTGGGCAGAACTGGGCTCCAGCGGCTGCCTGCCAGTGCGGCGAGGGAGCCTGGTGCTTAATGATGTCTAATTAGTGAGCCTGAGACAATGCAACGTGGCTACAGACAGCTGGGAGGCCTCGCTAACAGCAGCGTGCAGATGTCCTGCTGGTGGGGTGGGGGCAGCCTGGCCTCCAGACAGAGAATAGGACCCCATTGGTCTTGGCTCTGGCCTCTTGCCCGGCCGGGGATCTGGTCCAAGCTGCTTCCACAGTTCCCCCAGGGGAGGCCCCCACCGCAGAGGGATTCTGTTCAGAGCAGTTACTGCCAGCCAGGCCCTGTGCAGGGAGGAAGGAATGACAGACAGGTCTCTGCCCTCCACACCCCCCCCCCCGCCCCCCTAAGTGCTAGGACACAGGCCTGAGCGCACAAGCATCCCAGGAAGGGCACCCACCGCTCTGGGGCTTGGGGACAGAGCAGGCGGGGCCCTGGAACAGCCTCAGGGAAAGGGCGCGCCCCTGCCCACAGGGATAGGGTGATAGTTTAGTCGGGAGGGCAGAGCCTTGTGGGTGTGTTTGGAGAATTTAGTGTTCATCAGGGGCGGGAGTGGGTTAGATGTGCAAGGAGGGCCTTCGGCCAGGCCGAGGGCTTGATTCTGCAGGCAGCTGGGGGCCAGGTGTTCGAGGGAGGATCCACCTGCCTTCCCCGAGGGAGCATGGTCAGGACTGTGAAACTGGTGCCCCGTCAAGCTGACCCTGCGCACCCACCGTGTGCCGACGCCGTCAGCGGAGAGGGGCAGAGCCCG
>CM052539.1:5024037-5079657 GCA_028533065.1 Trachops cirrhosus | reverse complement strand
TAGAGGCAGGAGTAAGGCGCATGTGTGAAGGAGGTGGTGAAAGTGATGGTGATGGCATGGGGGGCACCACGCACCGAGTTCACCACGTGCCAGGCACCGTGTTAAGTGCTTTCACAGTTTATAGGTCTAAGCCCTCGTGACAGCCCTTTGGGAGAGGTGCTTCTACTAGCTCCATTTTGCTGCCAAGGAAACAAGGACTCTGACAAGTCAGCAGTGAGCTGGTCCCAGGCCTGGTCTGTCTGGCTTCAGAGTTCAGGCTTTCAGTTCCAAGGACTAGCAGACGCCTCAGGCACACCGCAGCCAGCGCAGATGGTGAAAGTACTGGGCATTCCACTTTGCAGATAAGGAGGCTCATCAAGATTAAGTGACTTGCCTAAGGTCCCAAAAGCGGAAAGGTCACATCTCCAGATCTCTCTGACCCCAAGGCCTGCCCTTTCTTGTGTGTCTGGTGCACATGGCTTGGGGCCAACAAGAAAACCCTGGCACTGGAGCTGGGGGGTGGCGGCGTGGGGGTGGGGGGTGAGGGGGAAATGGAGGAAGCTAAAGTCAGAAAGGCCGATCTCGATTTCCAGCGTGGAGAATCAGGACTGACTTTTGGAAATCAAGGGTCCTAGGCAGTGACCTTGATTTGAGGACGGAGTGGGATGGTCTGGACACCTGGAGGCCAGGGGAGTCCAAGCTCGCCGGAACTCTGCCCAGGCGGGCCCTTCAGGAAGCACAGGGCTTATCCCTCAGCTCTGCCCTCAGGGAGGCTGCAGGGAGGTCTGAGCGCCCACAGAGGAAGTGGCGTTGGGGCAGATCCGCGGCCTGTGGGAACGAGTCCATTCATTCCGTGCGTCTCCGTGATCGCAGCTTCCTGAGCCCGCTTTTCTCCGTGGGGCACCCGAGCAGCTGTCCTCAGCCTCTAGATCTCCCCCGATACGGCTTCTGGACAGCTGCCGGAGAATCCCTCGGGTGCAGTGGTGGGGTTTGCCAGGGAGGGCCCGAACCCTCTGGCGTTTCCCAGAGCAGAAAGCCCACCTCCCGGGCTCAGATGTGCTCCCCCGCGTGAGTGAGGATGTGAAGAACCCAGGAGAGGTGCAGATGGGGCTTTTGAGTCTTGGCCTCCAGTTACCCCAGGCCCAGCCGGCCCCTCTGGGCCAAGGTGTGTGCCTGTCGGTGTGCACTCACCACGTGCCTCACCAGTGCCCTTCCCCACCCAGGTCATCGCTGTGGTCATGGACCTCTTCACAGACGGCGATATCTTCCAAGACATTGTGGACGCTGCCTCTAAGCGCCGGGTCCCCGTGTACATCATCCTCGACGAGGCAGGCGTGAAGTGTTTCCTGGAGATGTGTCAGGGCCTGGAGCTCGCTGACTTCCGCATTCGGGTGAGTGGTACCACTTGGGGGGTGCGGGGAGCGGGAGTTGAGAGGGAGGCCGCCCCTGCCCCTTTCTCTGCCTCTTCTCCATCTCGGGGCTCAGATGAGCATCAAGGTCTCAGCCACTTCTGTCCAAACCCTTGTCTCATGCACTGATAACCCTAAATTGCATACAAGGCCGCTGAGGCTACGGAGGCAGATCTGGCCCAGTCCTAGGGCGGTCAGCCTGCAGTCCAAGGTCAGCCTGCAGTCCCGGGGCTGTGTGTCTCTTCTGGGGAGCTTTGGGAACAGGCAGGAACCACCCTGAACTTATCTACTCCTGAAGCAAGATTTGCTGACTTCCTCCTGCTCCCTTAACCAGGCCCCACCTGTAAGGGAAGCAGAGTTTAGTGCAGACAGGAGCCAGCAGGCAGGGTCCCGGGGACAAGAGGGTTTCCTTCCCGGCCCCAGCAAAGACCTGGCTCAGAGCCTCGCAGGCCCCAACCTGGGTGACAGTACCTTTCTTCTCTTCTCAACAGAACATCCGTGTGCGTTCTGTGACAGGCGTTGGCTTCCACATGCCCATGGGGAAGATCAGGGGGACCTTGTCATCCAAGTTCTTAATGGTAGATGGTGAAAAAGTAGCCACGGGATCTTACAGGTGAGTTGGGTCAGGTCAGACAGAGAAGGGCCTTCGAGGCCTTTACTCATTGTAGGAAATGTCCATATTCGGGAAAATGCTGGGTTGGAACCTCTGTGGTCTTAGGTTTAAGAGCTATTGTCTGACCTGGTGGCAAAGAAGAACCTCCCGCCCAGTCCCTTCCCTCAAACTTTGTGGCCACTGGATTCTTCCAGAAAGAGGGTCAACTCTTGTTGAACATTAAGCACATGCTTTTCATGGTCCACAGCAAATAGTTGGATTTATTATATTTTATTTTTGACTTGAGAAGGGAAGGGAGGGAGGGAGAGAGAGAAACATTGATGTGAGAGAGAAACATCGACGGGCTGCCTTCTGTACGCACTCTGACTGGAAATCTGCAGCCCACGCTTATGCCCTGACTGGGAACCGAACCGGCGACTTTTTGGTTTGCAGGACGAAGCCCAACCAACGGCGCCACACGGGTCAGGGCAAATGGTTGCACGTCGAGGCTAGTTGTTAGGCGGGACAAGCAGGAAGCAGAATGGACCCGACTTGGGAAAGAAATATGAGGGTGTCGTGTGGAAGGAATGTCTCCCAAATTCTGATTCAGAAGTAAATTACCAGGAACACGAGAGGCTGTCCCTGAGCAGGTGTCTTCCCTCCACGTCAGTCAAAATCTAGGTGCAGAAAAGAGGCCTGGGCGCCTGGCACAGTTATACATGACGTTAGGTCCTCTTACCTGCCTAAAATACGGGGTTGTGCAGACACTCTGTGCTCTAAAACTCCAGCACAGAAGCAGGAAGGAATGGGTGATATTAGTAATAGTAGCAGCTGCAGTGACTCCTTGTTCAGTGTGTGCATTGTGCCAGCTCCCGAGCCGAATATTTCCTTACACGTGTTAGCTCCCTCGAGCCTCAGCACAGCTCTGTGCCTGGGAGCCCCCAGCACAAGGCACGCAGGGTGGAAACCAGGCTTGAACCCAGGCCTGACTTCTCATGTCCTTGCCTGGCACCCACTGCCTGCTTTCTGCAACTGAAGCCAAGACCTGGAGAGAAGTGGGGGTTGGGTCAGTGGAGGGACGGCACCCCGACGCAAAGGCCCAGCGGTGCCTTCCGCCAGGTAGCGAGGCGTCCCGCCTCAGTGGCAGGTCAGGCTGGTGTGGGGACAGCGGGGTGTTGAGATGGGCTTGCCCGGGGGCTGCTGGCGCGGCGAGGTCACTGGCCTGGCACCTGAGTCTCACTTTTCTGTCCCCACATTCCCAGGTTCACCTGGAGTTCCTCCTACATGGACAGGAACCTTCTCCTCCTCCTGACGGGGCAGAACGTGGAGCCCTTCGATGTGGAGTTCCGGGAACTGTACGCCATCTCTGAGGAGGTGAACTTGTACCAGCTGCTGGGCCTGGCAGGAGGCGCAGGCAGGGTCGGCCTCACCTCCACTGTGGCTCGCAAACTTATCAACCCCAAGTACGCCCTGGTGTCCGGCAGCCGCCACCCGCCGGGGGAGATGATGCGCTGGGCTGCCCAGCGGCAGCGGGAGGCAGGCGCCAACCCAGAGGGGCAGGAGGAGGGCAGCAGAGGCGAGTCGGCCCGGCGGCTGGAGACCTTCCTCAATGACTTGTTCACGCTGGAGCAGGTGCTGCCCCCTGTGGAGCCCATACCCTCGGGAGAGCTGCGTCAGAAGGACGGCCGGGTGGTCTCTCACCTGCACGCGGACCTCAGACCCCGAGGGGAGCTTGCCCAAAATGGCAAGGGAGAAGCTGCCAATGGGGAGGCCGCCCCAGCCAAGGCGGGCAAGCGCTTTAGCTACAGGGTCTTCAGTCGCCGGGCCAAGAGGCCTGCAGCACCCAACGGCATGGCCAGCTCCCTCTCCACCGAGACCTTCGACGAAGCGGAGTTTATAACGGGAAAGAGGCCCAACGACAGCTGCAGTACCAGCGCCTCAGGTGAGCGCCCCCAGCTCGGGCCAGGGCGCCCCGCCTCTGCCCTTACTGAAGAGCTTTGCCTTGCAGCTGCAGAAAGGCAGCGTGCCGGCACGGAGAGAGCCGGGGTCTGGGGGCAGACGGTCCTCACTGCCCACGCTGCTCCGGCTCTCACCTACCTCGTGGCCTTGGGCCAGCCCCTGCAGGTCTGAGTTCCTGTCTCCTCTTCTCTGAAAGAGGGGAATGACGCTCGCCTTGCCCAGCTGTTCGGAGGACGTACGGTGCTGGGACAGTGCTGGGCATGGCGTGGTCTGGCCTAGAGGCTCGGAAAGTCTCTCCTTTGTAAGTGAAGCCACAGAGGCCCCGCGCAGCTGAGCGGCAGGGCTAAGGATGGGCCCTGCCTCTGAGCCTAGGGCTCAGTCCAGCAAAGCTTGTTCCTTGTCATCAGGATCTAACCTGGTCAGACACACCCCACCACCTGTGCCCCACCGACACTCTGACCCACTTTCCTTGTTTCTCTTGTAAATAGTTTGCCTTGGTTCCTCCCTGTGTTTGTTTGATAAGTGTGTTTGCCTTGCTGCTTACCTCCGGGAGAGATTGTTCCTGATAGCGATATTTTTCTGGCTGTTTCTCTGGGATCCCCTAGAGGTCCTGGCCTTTCTCTCTCTCTCTCCCGAGCAGTTTCCAGTGTGGCTTTTCCAGAGGCAGGCGGTGACAGCCAGCACTCCTGCTGGCGCCTTTTCTCACGTCAGCATCTCCGAGTCTGAAAGGTTTCCGTCTGGGGATCTCTCCCTCTGTGGCAGTGGGGCCTTGCTGCGGTGAGCCAGGCCCCATGGTCAGCTGGGTAATGACGGCAGGCCCTGAGGTTGTGCCCTGGGCAGCCTGAGCCCTTCCAGGACTCCCGCGCAGCCACAGCCCCAGCTTTGACCTAATAGGAAGTGGCTTGAGTGCAAGAATCTTAATTTTCTTCCCCTCCACGCGCTCCACAGCCCTGGTACAGAGCCTGACATACTCTGTGCTTCTTACAGTTAGGACAGGCTTGGGAGTCTCGGTGAATGTGGGCACAGCACAGCACCAGTGCTGTGCCACCGTTTAGCCAAGAAGCATTTATTGAGCTCCTTCACTGGGTGCTTTCTCTCTCACTTGGCCCTCACAACAACTTCAGTGGTGGCAGATGGAGGCTTGGACAGGTGCATTTAGGGGTCCCCAGGCACAGTACATAGTACTGGGGTGAGGACTCACACCAGGCAAGGGCCTGTGTCCTATCAGGACAGGGGGTGACCAGCCCAGTCCCATTTCCCCTGGGCTCCCTGGCTCCCCCAACACCAGATGCTGCCGCTGCTTCGCACCTCTTTTTGGATGCAGGGTTGCCATGGTGAACACCTGGCAGGGAAGGGGGGGAGGGGCAAGCCCAACCACAAAAGGGGCCATTTCTCAAGTCCTGATGGAGGTGAAGTGGAAGCTTTTTCCTCCTTCAGCCCCTCACCCTGAGATGCTGTTTCCATAGAAACGAAAGGTCCATTGTCTTGTCCCTTCCTGCTGCCTTTCACGAGTCTGTCAGTGTCCGGCTCCCTGCGTGGATGACGTGGACAGTCTCTGCTCAGTTGCTCCACTCACACGGTGCTCAGCGGCCAGCCAAGCTGACCTGGACTGTGCCCTGGACTCCTGAGGGCCTGCCACCCAGAGAGAGTGCGACACTCAGACAGAGAGAGTGAGAAAAGAGGGAGAGAGGACAGCAAACTCAAGAGTCACATAAAGGGGTGCCCAACAAGTCACACTATCCCTCTTCCTTCTTTAGGAGAAACACAGGGTGGCCTCGTCCAGCACAGCCTCTGCCCACCTGGGTGAGTCCAGCACCTGAGGGCCTGACGTTCACGTCCCTAACGAGACCTTGTCTCTCCCTGCTGCTTTCTTCCCTCAAAGGCAGAGCGAGAAGCAGGAACTCCTCTCCTCTAGCTGGGCTGTCTCAGTGCCTCCTCTCAGTCCCTGGGAGCTACGTCACTAGGACTCTGTGTGCCTGACAGCGTGGGGACCCCCCCACACACACACACGCACAAGGGTTGGCACTAGTAATCCTGGTGCACTTGGAATTGTCAGCTGGGAGGAAATCGCTTTGCTGCTACCTGAGCTCCCCCATCTAGAGACAGGCTCTTGCTCCCCACCTGCTGGACACACCCTTTCACACCCCCAGGGCCATTTCCTGGTCCAGAAGAGAGGGGGTGAGCCAGGGAGGGATCCCAAGGTCCCTTTGAGCTCTGATTCCGACCCTGCCCTTCCTGTCTCTGCTGCCTTCTTGGCAAGGGAGAGAGCATGGGCTGGTGACAGGGTAGGTGAAAAAGAAACAGAAAAGCTAAGCACAGACAGCCTGTAAAATTGCTTGATAAGAAGTATGTAGTTGTGAAACATGCAAATTGTGTAAACCCAAGTGTGGTGTTTGGGAGGACCTTCAGAAATCCCTTCCTTCAGGTCTGGGATTGCGAGGGGGTGCAGGGGAGTGGAATGGGTGGTGCTCCCCGATGGTGTGAAGGCCCACAGCTCCCTCTACTGGTGAAAGCTGAGCACCTTTGCCTTCTGGTTCTTCCCTCTGCTGAGAACTTGCTCCTGCTCCTGGTGCACTCTGCACCTTTGCACCTTGGGCGGAGAGTCCGTCCAGGAGCGCCAGACCTGCCCTCCGGGGTAGAGCTCCCTTCCTCAAGGATCGGTGGTCCCCGAAGAGCCTTGTTAAAACGCAGGGAGGGCTCTGTAGCGCTGGGCTGGGCCCAGGAATCTGAGTTTCAAACAAGCGTCCTAGGTGTTTCCATGTGGAGGGTCCCCAGAGCAGCAAATTACTGTGAGTCGGGGCTGCCAGGCTGGGGAAGGGGGTTCCAGGTGACATCCTGAAGCCCCCCTCCCAGCAGCCCCAGGGAAATCACTGAGAAACGGCCAACACTCTTGGGCACGGTTGAGGGAGGGAGGAAAGGCGCAGACGGGCGCTGAGCGCCTGGGCTGGGCGCACGTGACGCGGAGAGCTTCCGCACAGAACTCACACCCACCCTGCCTGGTGACGTCACCTCTGTTTCCATGGTCCCAGAGTGAGGAAGAGTCGGCACGGCCTCCTGCCTCCCAGGGCCCCGTGTGAAGCCTGAAGCCTGTGCCGGAGGGTTGGGGTTGGCAGCCCTACCTACGTCTTCAGAAACTGGAAGGGCCAGAAGCCTGACCAGTGATCACCTCTCCCCTGGCGCCCCACCAGCAGAGGACAAGGAGAGTGGTCCTCCACACTGACCCCTGGGCCACTACCTCCCCAGGTCCTCTGGGCCCACGTTTTTCTTCCCTGTGTTCTTCGAGGTAACTCCTGTGGCAGTTCCCTTTCCAGAACTCTCTTGGGTTCCCCTGATTCACACGTGGATGGGACAACCTGGCTGGCAATGTGGCCTGGCTTCTGGTGATGTGGCTGCTAGGCTGCTGGATGTGGGGACTCCAGGCTCACCTCTGTCATCCCTGGGGGCTGGAGGTCTCATATCTCTCTCCTATCTGGGACGCAAGGTTGGGGATGTGCTTCTGAGGTTGAAAGTTCCATAAGGGACCTGTGGGCCCCTGGTTCCTGGCTAAGTTGACTCGAGCTATCTTGTCAAAGCAGAATTTCAAAATTCACGGTCATTCCTGAGGAGTGTGGGTCCTGACTCCAGCGGTAGTCCCGGGTTCTCAGTCTGAGGCAGGATCCAGGGCGCACAGCACAGGTTGGGGAGCCGAGGGGGCCTCCTTCGAGGGACTGACCCCACCAGCTCTCGGGGAGAGGCAGGTGTCCTTATTCTCACTGGCAGGTGTCACAACCCCCCTGCCATTCTGGTTGCTCTTGGGCCTAACCAGGGCTTGCGTCGCCATCTAGGTGAGTGAGGGCACAATGTCACCCTCTGTTGATACCAAGATTGCACTTACTATTGTTGGTATTGGTAAACCTCAAGTAGCTTGCCACTGCCTGGTCATTTATTTAACTCAGTGAATGTATATCGATGCGAAGCCGGCTCTGCACCAGGCACTGTTCTGAGCTCCTGATGCAGCAGTGAACAAAAGCAAGTCCCTGCCCTGATGGAGTGAACCCCACACTGCAGAGAGAGGGCGGGGAGGGTGATGACCCTTTGATGAAGGGGGGTCGGGGAAGGCCTCTGACAAAGGGGCATTTGAGCAGAGACTTGAATGGAGGGAAGGAGAGAGCCAGTTGGACTTCCAGGGGAAGGAAAGACGAAGGTGCAGCCTTGAACCCTGAAGAAATGTAGAACCCCTTGTCCTGGTCTGGTACCCGTATCAGTGTCCCCGCCTCCCTCCCTCCCTCCCTCCCTCCCTCCCCCAGGCCATGTGCCCCCTCCAGCCCTTCCTTCACGCTGACTCCTACTTCCCACCCCAATTTCAGGCTCACTCCACCGTGACCTCCCTTTGAAGTGTGCCTTTCTCTCATAAGCCTCCTCCGGGCATCCATGCTACAGATAGTCTGCAAAAAATTTTGGCTGTTCCTGGACTCTTCCCTGTTCACCCGGGCAGGTCTGATTCGCCTCGGAGCCTGGCCGAACGCCTGTCTGTGATGGGCTCCCCTCCCCGTGCACTAAAGGAATGATGGGGCACAAAGACTTTTCCCTGAAACGGCTTGCCTGTCTGTGCTGTGAAGATGAATTCCGGGTGTAAAGGGTCTCCCAGGCTTTCATCCAGCCTCACCAAACAAGCATGAGAGTGGGCGTTCCTGCCCTCCGGGCCGTGCAGGCTTGGGGAGCCGGCTGCTCCGCACCCCTGCCTGTCCCACTCCGGTCCAGAGCTAGTTTCATTTACCTGCCTCCAAACTGCGGCTGCCTCCGTGGAGGAGCTTGGCATCTGCTCAGCAGGCCAAGCAAATAAAAGGAGCCCCTGAGGAGAGGAAGCGGGGACAACATGTCCATTGCGGCAGTGAGGGGACCCGGGCAGCCTCTGCACCGCCAGGGGAGATGGCCAAGCTTCCTGACCCTGGGAGCCCTTGGGGAGGGAGGGGGCACAGTCGTTGGCTCCCCTCCCACCTCCTCTAGGCTCTAAACGCTGTCAGCACAGTCTCCAAGGAGCTCAGCTGGACTTCGAGAAAGTCCCAAGGAGTGGCTAAATGGAGCAGGGCAGCGGGGAGGGATCCTGCTCGGGCCTGTCCAGTGTCTCTCTTGCTCGTGGCCCAGGAGAAGAGGCAGCCGCCACCTTAATTAAATTCACAGTTGAAGTGAGATGGGAAGGTGGAGTGAGCATCAGGGAGCCGGCCCAGCCCTTGCAGTGCAGAAAGGAGCTGGCAGGACGTAGCTCAGAGCTTCCACCTGGGAGAGACGCAGCCAGCGTGCCAGGAGACCGTGGACAGCAGGCAGGCCCGGAGGTGTCAGTGTCAGCCTCGAGAGCAGGAATCAAGCCAAAGAAGTCTCCAGCCTTTGCTGGGGGTTAGAAAAAAGTGGGAGTGTATGGAAGGGGCCTGGGAAGAGGAGACCTGTGCTTCTCTGGCCTGCGGGAACATAGCCCTCTCTCCCCTTCCTTTCCGTGAAATGTATTCCCTCCATCCTGCACGTGAAAACCGCCTCCCTGAGCATGTGGTCCCGACCACTGAGGCGTGGGCAGTGCGCATGCGCAGGACAGGGGCTGGAGGCAAGTCCACTGAGCACTTCCCTTATGTCCTTCCCTGCCCGTGTCCCTTGTCTCTGCAGGTAAAACAAGTCCCAGTCCTGCCAAGACCAGCAACTGCGTGATTTCCTGAGCCGCAGGCCAGTGGCGGCAGGACCTGTGGATGCCCCGCTGTCCTGTCCTGTGGAGAACACAGGTGAAACTCTGCACCAGTTTGCACATCGGACCCCCACTGTCCTCCTGCCCAGCAGCCTCCATCCTGGCCTCTAGGACCCTGAATCCCAGACGTGAGGGGTTGCCGCGTCTCAAGGCGGTCACACGCCTCCACAAGACTGTCGGTGGCTGGGCAGGGGTCGCTCCTCCTTGTTTACATGAAGTGGAAGCTTGACTAGTGTCCACTCTCTTTTATGCCTGGCCCCCTTCTTTCACTGGGCCAGCCTCGCCCTGCAGGGCCCCAGACGGGGTGAGCCGGTATCCTTATGCCTTAGTGTGACAGGGTCTCCAGGGCGGCCCCAGCCCCCTGACTTCTCCTTCCCTGGGCTTCCTGGTGCTTCTGCCCACCCCCACCCCCACCCCCAGGTTTGGTGGAATAAAAGGGAAGAAGACAGGGCTTTGAGCCAGGGACCGAGTCTTGCTCTAGCCTCTGAACTGAATGTAGAAGATGCTAGGTCAGCCAGGTCACTGGCTCCTGGGCCTTCGGTTGGTGCCAGCAGGCTCCTGCACTAGACTCTGAATGGATCGAGGGGAAGCTCTCACTGGGAGCAGTGGGAGAACTTGACACTGCTGACTAGCCCTTGTCCTGAGGTCTCCTTTCTTTCCCTCGCTCTGCCCCATCTGGGCACTCTCTGCCCTGGGGGTCCAGGCCTCCTTGGCTGTTGCCCGCTGCAAGCCATTATGGGTTTCTTTTCGTGCCTTTCCCTGGGCCGTTCCCTCCCCTTAACATGCCTTAATTTGCAGCCCAAGGCAGGGCCAAGGAGTAGATTTCAGTGGTGTGGGAGGCTGGGCCCTCTGGGCAGGAGCACTTGCCCTCCCCACCTCCACCTCCCACCTGAGGTGGTCCGCAGTCCCCTTCACCAGCCAGGACTTAGGTCCCTTCTCTAGTTACATTTTAGCCAAAGACCAGCCTTAGCCCCCTGCCAAAAGTCAGGCTGGGTTTAGGACCCTCAGCCTCTCCAAAGGGCCTAAGGCCACAGTGCCAGGCCAGAGATCTGCCTAAAATCAGACACTGCTCCCGCCCTGCTTGTGTGACTGGGGCGTCTGAGGAGAGAGTTTGTGAATGCACACCAGAGAAGCCGCTGAATTGCAGGCTCTGCGAGCAGGGCCCCTAGGGGGTTCCTGGGGGTCGGAGCCACTGCCGTGAGCATGTGAATGCACCAGGCTGCTCGGCCGCTCGGCCGCTCAGCCTCTCACTTTTGAACCAAACACTTGTCCTGTGTCTTTCCTTCTGCCAAATCCTGGGGCACCAGCAGCACCTGGGGGAGGAGGGGCCCAGGTGTCAGGAGGAGGCTGGTACAAGGCGGGGCCTGGCTGCACGGAGGTGAACCAGAGGTCCTTTGAGGAGCAGGAAGTGGACAGCACAGTGCGGTCATTGCGGTCATTGGAGAAGAACCCGGTGGAGGCGGGGGGTCGGGGGTAGGGATGCGATGAACCTGGTTCCCAGGGCTCCTCTGTTCATCCTGAGGTTAGACCCTGACCCACCTCCCCGAGCTTTTGTGAGGATTAAACACTTTCTGGGAAGTGCTTCCTTACGCACCAAGGCCTGGCAACGTGGCACGTGCTTATTCTGGAAGGGACGGGAGGGAGGGACGGAAAACTAGGGGATGTGGTGGTGCTGCGCCTCAGCTCCAAGTGGTCACCTTGACAGTGTGGGACATAAGGCAGGTAAACTGCAATGGGGGAAGGAGATCACCATCGAGGAGAGGGGACCTCTCTGGGGACATGGGAGGAGGCCAGGGAGGAACCAGCTCCCAAACGATTCTGCTGTTCTGCTGCGAGGGCTTCTGGTGCGTCTTCTGCGAGAGAAGCAGCCTCTGTCCCTCTCCCCTTCTCCTGCCCCAGAGCAGGCCCAGGTCCCTCCCTGTCCCGACATGGAGGAGGGTCCAGATTGGAAGTTCCACGTCACTGCAGCCTTGAGCCAAGCCTCCTTCCTGGCCCAGTTTCTCCACGTGCCAAGGCGGGGTCATCTCACTTCCTTCTTAGGAACAGAGAGTGGGAGGTGAACACAGTGGAATGAGAAAATGCCGGCCTGGGAGGCCCCTCCTGCCGAGGTCCCAGCCTCCTCATCCCCTTACCGGGGTTTGGACAAGACTGCCTCGGGCCCCCTCCATCCTTGAGGTGCTTGTGAAGGGACAGTAGTCCAAAGATTGCCGGGGATCCTGAAGTCCCAAAACGCGGCTCCTAAGGTTCCTTTGTCTGCCTGAGCACAAGCTCACTCTGTCCTGCTTCTTGGCTCTTCAGTTCTTAGCACGTCTGCCCTCTGTTCCAGCGCTTGCACTCACTTCCTGAAATATTCCCTCATCAAATCTCAAGGGTACATCTGGCCTTCCCAGTTGGATTGCAAGTTCAAGGGTGGATCATGCCCTTGGTTCCTCTGCAGCAGCTTGCACAAGGCTGGTAGTGGCAGAAGGGCTGGGGAGGAACAGGGATGAGAGCACTCGGTGCGGGGCTGGCTTCGCTGCCCCCATCCCACCACCATGAGCAAGCTGCCCACTTTCTGAGTCTGGCTTCTGCAGGCTGAGTGTCCACGGCTGGTGTGGCTGCTTGGGAAGGCTGACTTCCTAGGAGCAGAGGTGCCCGAGGGCTGAGTCCCTGGGGCTGCCGCCACCCTGGATCCTGTCCCACAGGGACAGGAAGCATGGGACTCCTGCGTGGCGCTGGAGGCTTCCCCGTGAGATTTGGCAGAACTTCCCAGTCTCTTGCCAGATGTCTGTCCTCAGGTGTGGCTGGTCCTAGCCCCTATCCTTCAAAGGTGCTTTCAAAACAGCCTCTGCTAACACCACGGCCCTCTGTCTGTATAGAACCTAATAGAAAGTCTAGATGAAAAGGCAGCCTTGAGTTGTGGAAGGAACAGGCCAGAGGGGGAGTGGGCTTTTTTTTTTCCCCCTTTTACTATGCTGCTTTTTCCTTTTTAATTTATTGAGCGCCTACTATTGCCAGTTACTGTACTTAATGCTTTGGAAAAATGTCTGCAGACATCAAGTGTCCTCCAGGTTGAAGGGGAGAGGCCGAATCGCTCCAGCGGAGAAGGATGACTCTGCTTTGCAGCCCTGAAGGGCCCCAGAGTGCTTTCATGTGCATCCCCCTAAAACAGTGCTTTGGCCCAGAGGGGCTGGCTGGCCTGTCAAAGGCTGTGCTTTCTATGACTGACATAACAGCATCTTCCATCTCCGTTCCAGTTACCTTGTCAGCTCTGCACTGCCTGGTCCCCACCCCCACCCCCACCCCCAGAACAGGTGTGTTTACGCACACACATCTTGCCTTACTCCACTCAGTGCCCTATCACATTTCCTCCCAATCTGTCCCCTTCCTTCAGTCTCAGTTCAGTCCTGCGTGGGAAACATCCTTGGACATACCTGTGCGTGCCCAGCAGTGCCCCCACCTCAGAAGGCAGCCAGGGCCAACAGCAGAGAGTCTTCCACGCTCCTCAGGTCGGGCCAGGTGGGAGTTGCTACCTGGAGCATCAGGACCACACTCTGAGTGAACACCCACGAAGGCCCCTCGGCAGCTAATTAGCCCCACCATGCACTGTGCATATAGTTTGTCATCTGGCTGTGCACCAGTCAGCCTCCCTGCCTAGAGGACCCAGCGGCTGTCACCGTGATCATCTGCACTGCTGTTTCAGTGGCGGGAGCTTTGGTGCAGAGCAAGCACCCCAGGCTCAGCGAGCTGAACCAGAACAAGGTTTGCAAGGACACGCACCTTAAGGTTGAGAGGTGGCAGGTGCAGGTGAAGAGTGGTCTTAGGCTGAGAAATCGCTATATCAGCCAGAAGGCCTAGAAAAGTTAGGATGCCCTGAACTTCTCACCTTCCCTGTGAACCTTTGCCCTTTCAGCTATGAATCGAGGCCCTGCCTCCTGGTACCCACTCTGGCAGCATGTGCTGCCAATGGCACAGTACGTACCCGTTGCATCTTTGGGGCTCCTGAGTCTGAAGACCTGTATCTGCCCAACACCTACTTGTTAAATGATTAAAAACTTGACAGTTTATTGATATAATAGACCAGGCTGATCAATGTAGGGGTGTCAGGGCCTCCAGAATCGATCAGGACCCTTTCCGTCTTGTTCTTGACTTCTGAGACTACCTGGAAGCCAAACAGGATTCTGCTCTCTGCTCTTTAATTTTGTAAGGACGGGGTTTATCAAAAGTCCTTCCTGACCCAACCCATTCCTCTGGGAAAGCTCCTTCTTTCCATGTGTGTCCTTGGTGGACAGTCCTCATCTCCCATCGCTCCAGAATGGGTGGGCCCAGGTCTCCAGGCTGCTCAGGGAAGACCCTGTCTGCACACTTCCGTTCAAAAGGCTAACACAAAAGCATGGGAGGAAGAGATAGGCCTTGAAGTGAAGAAATTTGTCCAAGGTCACCAACAAGTTATGGGAAGGACCAGAATCTGATTGTCCAGACCCTCCTAGAGTACTGTCATGTGGCCTCTCTAAGTGACAGCCAGCTGGAGGCAAGTTTTCAATGGAAAGGTGGCTAGAAGTTAGACATTGTCTGCAGCCTCCAAAAAGCATCTCCAGGAAAAGGTGTCACATCATAGGAGACCGGCTAGGACCTGCCACGGAAGCCAGCAAGTGGGTGAGAAGCCTGGAGGAGGAAAAGGCGAGAACAGGCAGTGTGGCCACAGAAGCCATGGTCCTCTGGGTACCAGCAAAGGAGAGAGCCCATACCGTGCTAAGAACCAAGAACTGTGTCCTGTGATTCTCACTTCCTGCGTGCAGCAAGGACTGCCTGGTTCATCTCTTCCCGGAAGTGGAGGGATTAGACCAGGAAAGGCACTTCACTGCAGTAGTATTCATGTGTTCATTCAGTGGAGCTTTACTGTGCAGTAGGCCTGCGGGTGCGTGGCGAGCGAGGAAGGTCCTGGCGGAACGGGTGGGTTTAGGGCGGGGTGGGGGCATGCTGCTTGCTGTGATCTTAGCTGAGGCATGTGATGAGAGGACAGCCTTCAGAATGGGCAAGTGCTGGGGAGCAATGCGCTTAGCACCGTGGCTGACACATGGGAGGAGCTCTGTAACCCGAGGTGCTTCAGGTGGTGTATTATATCGGCGGCTGTATCATTTCCCTCTTGGGACCGTCTCTCCTGGCCTCTGCTGCTTGCTCCCTCCCTGTACACTTCCCACCTTCATGTTGAGTAGTTGGCACACGGGGCTATATGGCTGTCCACCTGGAGGAAGTTTCCAGGACCAAGTTTTGAAAGAAGATGGAGAAAACCAGCCAGAGGTGCTATGTATGAGCCACACTGCCTCTTGCACACCTGTCCCCACCTTGGCTCCGGGTTGTGGGTTTGTTGGTTCCAGGCGTGGAAGAGGGCCACAGTCCTCCCTGGCTGTGCAAAAGTCCCACAACTGTTCTTGATTTATAGTTTTAGGTAAAATTAACTATTTTAGTTTGTTTGGAGAATCCCTCATATATAAAATACAAATTAAACCAAAAACAAAGAAAGGTCATATCTAGAAAAGCCTGCCAACCTGCACCAAGACACTGGGCTTCTCAAACCAGTCCTGCACCCTCCTTTCGGGATCCAGCCAGACTGGGAGGAGCGCAAGTGCCAGCTCCCGGCTGCGGTTTCTTAGAGGAGCGCACTGGGTTGAATCCACTGCTGTGAAATGCTGACACCTTGTGGCCAGCTGACTGCACATTCCCTTCTTCCTCCAGGTAAGATGGCAGAGGCCAGGGGTTGACAAACGTTTTCAGTGAAGGGCCAGATAGTAAATATTTCAGGCTTTGCAGACACGCAGTGTCTGTCACAACTACTGCTGCTGTAACAGTAAACCACATTGTGTAAACGAGTGGGCGTGGCCATGTTCCAGTGACACTATGGACACAGACATGAATTTCAATATAATTCACACATGCCACAAAATATTATTCTTTTCCTTTTTTCAACCATTAAAAAATAAAAATGATTCTTAGCTCACAGGCCATGCAAAAATATGGCAGGATTTGATCCATGAGCCCTGGGTTGCTGACCCCGGCCCAGGCCACCTTTCCCCCATACTCCCAATGCTGACGACCCACTGGCACACCTGGGATCCTTGCTTTCTCATTGTGCCGTCAAGAGGAATGCCCCGACCGTCCGCCCCCTACCAGATTGCTGCCTCTTAGCTGAAATTATGGAGTTGTCCTTGGTTTTCAACCATTTCATAAGTTTACATAAGTATCCATTGGGTGCCCAGCCCTGTGCTGAGGGCCACAAAGCCTGGAGTTTTAACCAATATTTGACATTTACTTTCATTCATTCATTCATTCATTCATTCAAATAAACAAACATTGAGAATGTGCTGTGTCCCAGACACTGTAATAAGACAGAACTGGTCCGTGCCCTCAAGACATTCATAACCTGGTTGGAGTGATGAACCCAAGGAGGCAGTGTTATGATGGGGGAGCAACAGGAGTGTGGAAGCCCAGAAGAGGCACTAAACTCAGCCTGGAGGTGGAGGTCAGGGAAGGCTTCCTGGAGGAGGAGGTGATGTCTGAGCTGACACCTGAGGAATGAATACGGGAAGAGAGGATGAGGCAAGACTTTCCAGAAAAAGGTCCAGAGCCTAAAAAGAATTCTTTCAAGAGAATTATAAGCATTAAAGACATAATGAAGATTCAAATATAGTATCTGCTCTCAAGGCCTCTCAGTCTGGTGGGTGAGATAGTCTATCACAAGCTATTGTAATGTTGTGGAGAAAGATTTAAAGAAAACTTTCTCACTAGCCTTATAGGACTGGTTATTGGTGAGCCTTGAGAAGGTAAGCTCTGGAGGCTCTACATAATCCCCAGGGCCAGGCTGGGGGTGGGCCTGACTCCACACAGGGCCCTGAGAGGATCTGGGGGGGAGATGTCAGCCTGGCTTCTCCGCTCCAGAGGCCCGAGAGGAGAGGGGCTTGAACGAAGCACAGGGAAGGAAGAAGGGGCATCCTGGGCGGCAGAAACAGCGTGTGCGAACTCACTGAGGACGGAACAGACGTGGCCCAGCTGAGGGGCCACCAGGGCATCCTCCTGAGGGCACCCGGGCACCCGGGTTCTCTGGGAGGGCACCATCATTCTCTGTGTGGAGGTCACAACAATGCCCACCAGACCGGTGGTATTTTCCTCAACTACGGCAATTAAATACTGTGACCTTTGACAGTTACTTAACCTCCCTTTGCCTTAGTTTCCTCATCTACACCTATCTCATTAGGCTGTTATGAAGACTGAATAAACTAATACCATTTTTAGAGCAGTGCCTGGCAGAAGCCAGCAGGGCTGGCTTCATGGGCGTGAAGCCTGTGTAGCGCCACAAGGCTCAGAGGCAAAAAGGCCCACGTTTGGTTTAATGCTCTGCTGTTGCTGTCTTGAAATTCTTAATAATTTTGGAAGAAGTCCCGTGCTTTCCTTTTGCATGGCCACAGATTATGTAGCTAGTCCTGCCTGGCATAGTATGTGCTTAAAAACTTTAGGTTTTATCGTTATCTTAGAGTCTGCAATAACGTGTGTGTAGATATACACACATGTTAGAAATATATAAATATTAAAATAGATACATTTTACACACATATTTATGTATGTATACATACATATGTACATTCACATACATGTAAATATATAAAATATGCATACATTTTAGAAATGAGGAAGCCGAAGCTCAGACAGTTCATGTGACTTGCACAAGGTCACACAGCAGGCGGTCTGCAGAAGGAAGGCTGGAGATGGAGAAATGAAAATCACAATCTTGGAGGGGAAAACAGGATGATGACCCAGCTCCCCAACCCACCCCCACACCCCCAGAAGGGTGACATAAGGAGAGAAGAATGGACAGATTTCTTTGAACAAGCTAAGAGAAAGAGGTGGTATGAAAAAGGGCATGAACAGTTGTAGAGGTAGGAGGGAATCTGGCTATTTTGGGAAGCCAAGAGAAGATTCTCAGGGTAAAACATAGTGTGAAGCCATGGAAACAAGGACTGAGAAAGTCTCGTGGATCTTGGCCACCAAGAGGTCATAGATGCACTTAGAGAAATGAATTTCAGCAGAGTTAGGGCTAGAAGCTGGTTTAAAGAATGAGGGAGGACCCATGGTGGAGACGGCCCCAGGTTTTAAAGCTAAGAAAAGGAAATAGAAGGAAAAGGGGAAGACGGAAGGAAGGGAGGGAGAGATGGAAGGAGAGAAGGAAGGAAGGAAGGAAGGAAGGAAAGGAAGGAAGGAAGTAAGGAAGGAATTTTGATTGGGGGGAGCAGGAGAGCCAGATCTCAATTAGGAAATGGAGGAAAGACCATCAGGGGAAGTAATTTAGTCAGGAAGGGCGCTCTTCTTTCCCTGAGTCTGCAGGGAAAAGAGCATGGGCTAGACTCATAAAGCCTAGTTTATTGGGAGGCCAGTGGTCTCCCCAGCAGTACTGCGGCTTTCTTAAGACATCCATCTCAGGAGCAACACAGCAGCATGGAAAAGGGTTTACTCTAGAGTCAGACCAGACTACCTGGGTTCACCTGTGGTGACCTGGAGCAAGTTAGCCAGGCCCTTAAATACCTCAGTTTCCCTACCTGGAAATAGGGAAAACCACATTTGTTGTGGAGATTAACTGCCAGGATGCATGTAAAGCCCCCACACAGCCTCTTGACACACAGCAAGTGTTACACAGAAGGGTAACAACCACCTCCCCTGTTCTCTTGGGAAACTCCTGCGGGTCCAGCACCGGCCAGCACACCGGAGCAGTTCAGCAGCTGCTGCTTCACTCCGAGCTTTTCAGGAAGTGTGGTCATAAGAAATGAGAGGTGATTTAGAAGTGGCATGGAGTTTGTCACAAGGGTTTCGTTGCACAATAAATGCTACCAGACATGTAATAAACACTCATACACATGTCCTCTGTAATCAGCACCCTCTAGAAAGTTCCCCTCCCCCCCTGCTCTTGGCCGTGGCTGTGGCCACACCCACTGCCCAAGTGAGCAGTATCAGCTGTCCCCTGTCCTCTCGTCTTTTTGGATAAGGTTCCTCTGCAGGGATCTTCCCATGTTTATAACGTTTGGGAGAATTGAAGAAAGCTTTGCAAACACTTCCAAATGTCTCATAGCAATGAGAGGCCAGTGCAAAGGGTAGAGGGAGTTCTCCTGTGCCACAGAAGTCAGAACTGGAGCAGCTCCAGCTGGTTATGTCACCCAAAGCTTGTGGGTCATTGCAGAACCGTTTGCAGAAAATTCCTGTTGCATTGGATTTTATCCAGTGTGTTCAGGGATCACAGAACACTCGCTGAAGGGAAAAAAGGAAGGCCTGTTGCTTGGAATGGCTTAGAGCACTTTTGGTAGCCATCCAAGGCAACTATCACTCATTAAATCTGTCTTTCCCTCCAGCAGAAAGCCAGCTGCATAGAGCACCACATATAGAGCCCTAAGAATAGTATAGCGTTCCAAGAACACATTGTACTTGGCCTGTATACAGGTGTGCGGGGCTTGACAAGTCCTTTTACTCTCTAAGTCAGGTGGGTTGGAAGAAACAAAAAATATTTTCTCCAAGTAGCATGCAGAGGAGAAATGATAAGGAGCATAGGAGAGTACCCTAGCATGTCATTCTTTGACCTGGGCGGCCTTTTCTAGGCATGGATGGACTCTACAGCCACCACAGCGTGCTGGTGAGCCCTGGAGCAGCAGGCACAGCAGCCCCCGCCATCCATCGACTCCGCGGTCGGCTGAGCAAGCCCCAAAGTCCTGTAACAGGTGGTAATTTGTCATTTGCTGCAACAGGAATTTGAAACCATCCTCTACAATAAATATTTGGTTGATTTATTGGCTTCCCTCCTATAAGTATAGAAAGTGAGGACAAGTTCCTTCCAAAGTTTCGGTTCTGAGTAATGAGAGCTTTCAGAGTGCAGACAAGACCCTAAACCACACCCTGCTGTTGGAAGAAATCCCTGTGTGAGTCTATTCATAAAAGAGTCTGGGAGGATACTCTCCTTAATGGTGGTTGGCTCTAGTAGTGGGATTTGGGGGAGATTTTATTTTCTACTGTAAAACTTTCTGTATTGTTTGAAAGCTTTACTCAATGTTACTTTTATGTTCAGGAAAAAAAAACCAGCAATCTTATCTGAACATTATTTTCCTGTTCTCAAATAGGCAAATATGACAGGATTTCCAACCTCCGGCTTTCTCCTGGGGAGGGAAGTACAACGAGGTGGCATGGACAGACAGCTGAAGGCCCTCAAAGACAGAGGTTATAGGAAGAAACTTTGGTCACTCCTGAATATTCCGATCCTGCCTCCTGCCCTCTGAGAGCACACGTGCCAGGTCATCACACACTGTCAGTCTCTGATGTAGCTAACCACAATTCATCTTTCAGTTCCCCTTGTAGATGTCACTTCTTCTGGGACGTCATCCCTGTCCATCCAAGATTGAGTTGTGTCCTTCCCATGTGCTTCAAGCCACCTGCACTGTGATTATTTACCTGTTGGTCACCCCCACTAGACTGAGGTCCCTGAAGGCAGAAGTGTTTTATTCATCTGTGTAGCCTTTGTACCTTAGGAAAGTGCCAACAGGCTGAACAAACGTTTGTGTGTGTTTACATGCCTTACGCGTGCCGTTGAGTCGGCTCCAGTCTCTGGAGACCCTATTAACCAGGGATGGATGTCCACCATGTCCTGTCCTCAACAGTCCTGCTCAGCTTCCTTGGATTCATCCCCACGGCTTCTCCGATGGAGTCCATCCACCTTGTATTTGGTTTTCCTCTGTTCCTTCTGCCTTGTTTTTCCCAGCATTATCGTCTTTTCAAAGAACCCTGCCTTCTCGTGATGCGCCTGAAGTAGGACAGCTTCAGTTCTGTCATATTTCTCCAGCTAGGTTTCCTTTACTGAACAATTATTATTTGGAGAACTTTAACAATCAGAGCAATTTAAGAGAGACAAAAATGAAAAAGAAACCATTTGTTTCCAAGAAATTTACAGCTGAGTTGGGGGACAGATGTGTCCAACAATTAACTATAAAATCAAGTACTAGTTTAAGAGTTAAAATGGAGGTACAAACAACCGACTGGAAAGATCAGGAAGGTTTTGGAGCCTGAACACTTCTCATTCACTGTGTTTTCTAGCTCAAAATCTCATATCGGAATGTTAATATGAGGTATGTGTGTGTGGCTATAAGGATTCAGGATTTTAGGACCTTTATCAGAATTTGACTCATGATTTTATGCCATCAGTTGTCCTAGGAATATCTGCCATTTAATCTTATCTGCTGTTTGTGAAATGTGTTGTCTTTCTCTGCTGAAAGGCTTGAAGTGTTGAGCATTATTCCTGTGTTACAGTGGTTTTATTATTAAAGCAGGGCCAATGAGGTTACACAACAGCTTGGATCAGGAAGTGAAACAAGGGCGTTGATCCCACTGAAGCTACAAGGGATGGGGATTTGGGATGGTAAAATGGTAATTACTCTAGACGGAGGAATGCAGGCTAGAGCCCAGCACTGTACTCCTGGAGATCGTTTCAGCCCCAGAGGCTGAGGCTGGCTCTCTGGCAATGGGTCCTCAGCACCCTGCCCTCCTCTGGCTGGAATGTTGGATTCACTTCACTGTAAACTGCCACAGAGAAAGAATCCAATGGCCAAGAGCCAGGAGCATATGTCTTGCACTGCATCAGGGTGACTCTGGAAGCTTTCCAAGAGCTGAAGGGCTGTTCCCTTTGCATGCAGTTAATTATTTATTTGTAAAGCAATTTATTCTTTCTCTCTTTTCAGACTGTTCCTCTTTGCTTCCAGCTCTTGAGGACTCTCTCTAAAGATGGGGTGGGGATGAGGAGGTGGGCTGGGCACACAAGGATGGAAGAAACATCCATTTATAAAGCTGAGAAAATGAACATACAGATAGATGGGCTTCTGGTCAGGAAGCACCAAGATTGTTTATTTTAGGGTGAGGAGGAATGGGCCCTGGAGAAGAGGATGTGGCAGAGGCAACAAAACCTCTTCATCGCTTTAGTTCCCAACAGTGTCACTTCTAGAAACTGATTGTGGAAATTGGGCTTTGAATGGAAACTTTTAAAGATGTTGGATTGGCTGACAGGTATGATTCTGGCTTAAGAGAGAGACATTGAAGTACAGTGAAAATAGAGAAGGCTCTGGAATCAGATCTAGGACCAAATGCCGGGCTCAACTGCTTTCTATCTGGGTGACCTTGGGCAAGTTTCCCAACCTCTCTGGCACCTTTGTTTCCTATCTGTAAAATTTGGAGAATGTAAAACTCCCAGGTTTAACCAGATAATCCCTGTAAAGGCCTCTGTACAGTATTTGGCACATAGTGGGCAAGCAATAGCCGTCAACTACAAGCCAAAGGACCAGAGTCATCCACACTACCTAGCTGACAATTAACTGTAGCACAGCGAATCCAGAGCTGACTGGCGAGCCTATTTGCCCAATAAGGTGCCTGGAAAAAAAACTCAGTGGAGTCAAACCAATGGCATTGGCTCTTGTTGTTGGACGGGCTTTCTTACTGTTCCACCAATAGTTCGAGGATTTAATTAGGGAGTGACATCGAGACCGCCCAATGACGCATAACCAGCCCACACAGCATTTCGGAGGCGATAAATCAAGGAGCCGGCACGTATACATTCCGTTATTAGGAAGTACTGGATGGAGAAAGGAACTTAGGGAATATTGCGCGAAGGCTTGTCACTAATGAGCTAAAAAAAAGGAAAAAAGACCATGGTTGCGCCAACTGAGTTCGGCCGCCATCATGCTCTAGTTTCCCCTTCGTCTCTCCGGGTCCGCGACCAAGGAAGCGGCCTCTGGGATGCTAAGGGGGTGTGTCCCCGAATGATTGGCGCAGGCAGCTCAGCCAATCCTAGTTCGTCAAACGGGAAGTGCTTGACCAATGAGGGATGACGGCCGCGGCGAGGAATTGGAGGGGCGGAGCGTAATGTTGACGAGCACACAAACTAGCCAGTGACAGCCTGAGACATCCTCCCAGCAGCCAATAGAGTGAGGCTGTGGGTAGGCCTCCGAGTGTTTGTGTTGTGGTTTTGGGGGAGGGAGGCGGAGGGGAAAGTTTGTTTATTTTGTTTTTAGTTTCTGGGGTCCCCGTGTTTTTGGGAGGTGAAGCGGGCGGGACTGACCCCCGCTCTCCTCAGTCCCCCCTACTACGTCGCCTCCACAACCTGCGGAGAAGCGGGGACAGCGCACATCGCAGCGCATCGCCTCACAGCGGAACGCCGCGCACTCGGAACCGGCACGGCTCGGCGGTGAGTGAGGACCGACGGCCACTGCTGCTCTTCCCCTCCCCCGCACACCGCAAGTCAGAACTGGGTGGCCGGGTGGGCGAGAACGCTCGCGGGAGCGCGCGGCGCGGGCCGGCCTGTCAAGCTGAGGCGCAGACTGTGCTAGTCCTCGCGAGTGAGCGAGCGCGGCGGGGAGAGGGCCGGGAGGGGCGTGAGCGCGCGCGGGGCCCGGCGGGGGCAGGGGCGTTGAGCGCGTGCTCCGTGGGGGCGGGAGTCTGGTGGGTTTGACCTCGGGGCTGGGAGGAAGGCGGGCGACGTGCGGTCCACGGAGAAGGGGAGCCCGGAATGGCAGGGCCGGGACGGACGGGCGGGCGCGCGCGGCTGTGGGCGTCACGCGCCGGCAGGTGTGAGCTGGGGAGGGCTTCCGGGTGGGCTGGTCGGTCGGGTCGGGTTCGCTTCCCTTCGCGGTGGCGGGGGGGTGGGGGGCGCGCTGGGCAGGGAGGGTCCCCGTCGCCTCGTAGAGTCGAGGCCCTCGGAGGTTCGTGTCCGAGGGACGTGTCAGGCCTTGGAGCCTCCCGGTCCTTGTCTGTGTGCAGGACCTGCGTGACGGAGTGAATGTGTTCTGCTTAACCCGGGCCGGGAGTCCCACCCCTTCATCCCTCATCCCAGAGCCCTGCGTATGTGGCCATTTTCGACGGGCAATTCAGACTTTCCACGAGGAAACAAGGGGAATAACATTGGACCATTGGACGAAACAACCCGAGGAGTGTTTTTTTTGCCTTCCTCTGGTTGAACCCCCTTTTAATTTCAAACCAGCGGGGTCATTAGGCAGCGCACAGTGGGCTAAGGATACACTCTAGTGTCTGTGGACACCCAGTATTGGGAACCGCTTTGAGGCGCGTTAAGAGCCAGCCCATCCTCAGTTCTTCGGGCACAGGGTACCAGTCTGGGTCTTTTAAGAATCCTTGCTTTCTCATGTATGTTTTTGCTATTTTATTGCATTTTAGCATCTGTGTTAGAGATTGAGCGAGGGATTAGGCAGATTTCAAGTTTGTGTTTGTATTACAATACAAGGAAAATTATACAACAAGATTTGTCAGAGGTGTTTCTCCATAGTCAGTGAATAAAACGTCATTAGTTGGCGCTCCGCCCCTCCCCCCACAGCAGTTAATCTTACAGAAATAAGGTGTATTTCTTAGCATTAACGGTAGAGACTATTTCTTTTATTGATGTAGGGAATTTCAGTAGGATGATAGTTTCCTATTGATTTGGAGAAGCATCCGTGATCTTGGCTTTGAAACCAAACTTATTCTTTTCGTAGAGTTATACAAATGCCTCTTGAAAAGCAGAACTTTCAGCACATTGTCTTGCACTGACACAGTGTGTAGTATTTCTGTAGGTAGGTAGTGGGAGGGCTGTGAATGTAGTAGGTTCCTCACTAGGGCAAGGATTGAGAACACAGATCAGACTGGCTTGTCCCACTTGGGACACCTTTGCATTTCCTTAGTTCTCTGCCGATTTTGAGGGCTTGTCCCACACATTGTTTGAGCAGAATAGTTTGCGGGAGGACTGAAGAAGAAATTCTCGAGAGCTACTTTTCTAAGGTAACGGATAAATGTCATGCCCTTGAAACAAAATAGTATTTTCCTCCTTCAAAAGGAAGCACTTAAATTTTTTTAAAATCAGAAAAATATCATTTGCTCAAATAGTAGTGACACATTTATCGCATGCTTCCCATATTTTTTTCTAACCCTCACCTCAGCCCTAGCCTGTGGGGTAGGTATCATTACTGTTTTATGGATGAGAAAAGGAGCCTCCAAGAGCCACACAGCTGAGAAGTTCAGGGGCATAGATTTAGCCTCAAGTCTGTCTGGTTTCAAAGCCGGCACTTGTTCCATTTTGCCCCCTAAATTATCCAGGGGAAAATACATGGGAAGGGCACTGAAAAGTCGAGAGAAATAGTAAAGGGAAATGCCGCTGATAATTAGGTTGCTCATACCTAATTTAAGAACTTAATGTTAAACTCAGCCTTTAAAAAATTTAAGAAAATTTGTACCAAAACACATCTATGCGTTGTTTTTATTTCCTCCCTGTTTAATTTTTCTAAAGGTAAATAGAATGCAGTTAATCTAGAGGTCAAGGCTTTCAGAGCCCTTGGGCGGATCTCGGCCACACTACCTTGCTGTTGTGATTAATCCTGTGTGTTCTCCAGGGACCGGCAACTTTTGCACCTAGCACAGTGCTTTGCACGTAGCAGGGACACAGTAAATGTAAGTTGACTAAGGAGCAGAGTTAAACATGTAATACCTTGGGGTTCGTTTTAACAGTTTTAGTTTAATAGGGCAAGAAAAATGTGAACAGTTCATGTATAAGACGCATATTCTAGAAGAACACTGGAATGGAACAGCTCACGGTCTTGGAAGTTTGGCCCTGCCGGTTTGCTCAGTCTCCAGGTTCTGCTCACCTGTCTGAGCTGCCGTACCGTTCTGTTCTTCCTTTCCCCTCAAGTTCTGAAAGGGAGGCTACGATGACTGCTTCCTTTTACTCCTCAGTCATTCCTGAACCTTTGCAGCCTGGCTCCCAGCCTCGCTACTCACCGAGGCTTTTCCCAGGGTTAAAAATTAGCGAATAGTTAAATTTCCTACAGCATCTTTTTCTGTTTCCCTTTAGCAGCCAGTCCTTTTGATTTTAAATTTTAAAATTTTTAATTTTAAATAGCATATAGCAGCATTGACTTTTAGTGTGTATATAGTTCTGTGAATGTTAACACATATATAGACTCATGTAAGCACCACCACAATCAGGCCACCGGACAGGTACATCACCCTGCGATCCCCTGCAAAGTCAGTCCCCTTACGCTGTATCCCTTCTGATACACTTTTCTCTTGATCTGTGTCCCGGAGATAACACCGAGGATCAGGCTAGGGCTCCTTTTGTTGTCCTTGTTTTATTTTTCTCTTTTTCTATTCCTTGAAAATACTATTTACTTTTGGTACTTAGAATATCTGTCACCTCTCTATCTGCTAACCTGCATGTCCGTGCCTGATCTTTCTTCCATAGTCCAAGTAACATCCATGCTTACCTGCTGAAACTCTTCACTACTTCACACTCACTGTGTTTCAAGTTATCCCTAACTTTGCCTCCCATACCAGCTTTTCCATCTGATTTTTCCATAATTTTCAAGGATGCCATCCTTCTCCCAAACTTGCAACCCTGGAATACTTGGAGGGCCTTATAATGAACTCTGTTATCCCAGACCTGATATCCTGCTACTCAGCTACAAATACTGGCTTCTGTCCCTTTGCTGCCAGGCTGGCTCAGGTTCACTAGGCTGCGTGGAGCATAGGATCTGACCACTTTCCTGGTCAGCGCCCCTCATGGCTTCCCAATGCCCTCAGGTCATTTGGGATTTTATATTTCATCTTATGAGGCTCTGCAAGATCTAGCCTCCAGCTGTCTCTCCAGCCTTCTCATTTCTTTTACCACCCACCCCCATTTCTGACCTTCTTTTAGTTCCTTGAGTTACCCAAGCCTTTTCCAGCCTCAAGGTTATTGTACCTACCACTCTTCTGGCTTGGGCTATTCTTCCCCGGCTTCCTACCCGACTTCAGGATTCAGATTAAATTCTCACTTCCTCAGAGAGGCTTTCCTGTGTGACTTTGTCCCACCACCTCCACCCTCGTTTAGATCTCTCAGAGCTCCTGTTCTTTTTTCGTGGCTCTCACCACAGTGTGATTCAGGACTACGCCTGTTTTGTTTCCCATGTCTCCAGAGCCTAGCCAAGACTCATGCATGCGGCAGACTCCCAGTAAATATTCGTTGACTGTTGTGAGTCTGGGATTTTGATTTTATATTTTATTGCTGTCTTGTAGTTTCTGGTAGCCTTGTTTTCTTCTACCGTCTCTGGGACTTGATCCCACTGTTGGAGGTCTTGCTGTGTGGAGGTAGAGCAGAAATTGCTGAAGAGGATCCTGCTCCTGTTCTCCCTCTGAATTGTGCCTCTGCCCGGGAGACCTTACCAGTGAGGCAGACCAGATCTAACCTAATCTGGCGGCTGAAGTTGCCAAGTCTGCTGCGCCGTGCACCTTGGTTGTCCAGACTGGGGTCAGCGCTCGCAGCTGTTCGTCTTCCCTCGCCTCACCCTGCTCTTGATTTCTTCCTCCTCTCTCTACCCAGTGTGAACTTCTAAAGGCAGGGTACGCTTTCCAGCAGAGCCTGCTTACCCTTTGACATTTACTACTTTTTGACATTGACAACTACCTCTGGTGTCTCTGACCCTACATGTTGCCCCCACACTAATCTTCCTGAAACAGTGCTTTGTTTATGTTTCCTGCCCCCTGTCCAAATCTGCCCCAGGTATTTAAGGTTGAAAGCCTTCGGTGGTGTTTCATCTCCTAGAGTTTCAACTCTTTAGCTTGTTATTTAAAGCTCTCCAGACTAGAACTGTCCAGTAGAAATAGAATGCAAACCACAAATATGAGCCACATAGGTCATTTTAACTTTTCTAGTACTGACATTAAAAAAAGTATAAAGGATAAAATTGATTTTTATAACATTTTATTTATTTCAGTATGTCTAAAATATATAAATGTAATCAGTTAAAAAAATTGAGATGCTTTACTTTTTTTTTTTCATGTTAAGTCTTTGACATCTGGAGTGTATTTTTCACTTAACACATCTCAAGTCAGACTAACTGCATGTCAGGTTCTAAGTAGCCGCATGTCGCTAATGGCTGCCATGTTGGACAGCACACTTCTAAACCATATCCTCGACATAACTGAAGGGCTATACCTGGGAATTCCCAGCCACTAGCCTTTTGGTAAGTGTATTCTTGCCTAGAACCAACTCTTTTACCAAATATGCTAACCTTCCTGGATGAGAAACCCAGGGGATTCCGAGACCACCCCTAACTGTTAGTTCTCAGCATCTCCTCTGAATCCTTTTAACATTAATTTTTGTGTTATTTTTTCATATAGCAATTACTTGTAATATTTATTAGTTTGTTTTATCATCGGGTAGTATTAAAATATTTAACAACTGATAAGGCATGGGCACTGACCAGTAGGAGTAGGTGGCTGATGAGATAGAACCTGTGGCATCTGTACGCAGCCTCGTGTTCTCCTCTGTGTGTGCCTGCCGAGTTCCAGCGCCGATTGTCTCGGCGTGTGTGTTGTCAGCTCCCTGCAAGACGGTGAGTTCCTTGAAGGCACACTTCTGTCCTACTCGTGTGCATCCCTAAGACGGCTCCGGTCCTGGCCTGTGGCAGGCAATTTATAAATATTTTAAGTAAATAAACAAGTGCCACCTTACATTTTGTTTTATGTGCTATGTTTTATCTTTCCAATTAGAAACTAAAATGCAGGTCCTTTCAGGACAGAGATCATGTATTATGAAGGAGTATGTGGCATATTTTCTGATTGTTTTCATAAGAACATTTCTTCTGAATGGAGATTTGCTTTGAAAAACTAGGTTTGGATATTGTTATGGAGTTTCAGGCTGGGTCACAAATGAGGTTTGGCTTTAATTTGATGAGACTTTGTGCGTATTGTGTGTGTTTTGTGTGTGGCTTGTAAATTGGCTCTGAAAGCAGCTTCAAAAGAAGAGCACCTTGGAGTTAATGCATACTCTTCCAGAGTTAGGGGCACAGTTGCTTACTTGAAAGGCACTGAACTGGGAATTAAAAGTCCTGGGTTGGTTTGTATTACAGATATCTGCTCAAGTACCTACTATGTTCCAAGCACAGGAATGACCGAAAATTCATCTACTCTAATAGTGTGAGGAAAAAATGCCCGTTTAACACAGAGGTGAAGTTATTAATTCTTCCTAGGGAGATTTAATGCCTTCTGCACCCTAATACTTTACTCACTACTACTATGGACTACACTATAGCTTGTTTCAGGATCTGTCTCTTTTACTAGATTGTGAGTCTCTTAAGAGCAAGACTGTTGCATTCATCTCTGCCCTGCATCCCCAAGCACATGCTGTGCTATGCCTGCCATATTGTAGGCTCTCAAATGTTTGAATAAATAATCTCAAATAAATGACTTAGCTTTGCAGAGCCTGTTTTTTCTTTTGTAAGGAGAGAATTCTCTGCCTCAGAATTGTTGAAACTGTGGCAAGAGTAATCTTTTAAAACTACATATCTGTTCTATATGTTATACCTCATATATAACATTTACTTAAAAAACAAGTATAGATCTGATCATATTTTTCCCTACTTTAAACAGTTAATGAGTCCTCAAAACCCTGCATCCCCTCTCTGGAATATAAACTTCATGACAATGAAGTACCTGGTCTTCAAGTACCTGGTCTGTCTTGTTCTCTGAGTGCCCAGTGAAGACTCTGCCTCCCTTCCTGCGGCTCTCCCTTTTGCTGCCTGTACTGTTGCCACACGGACCCTCTTCTGGCTCTTGAGATGTGTATCCCTCCCCACTCAGGGTCTCTTCCTTGCTCTTGCTGTTCCCATGGCCTACAAGGCCCTCACTCTGACCTTAGTTGTTGTCTCTTCAGTCCTTAGAGCTCAGTTTACATGTCACTTCTTTAGTGATTTCCTAATCACCACAAGCGCAGACCAGGCGATGTGCTCCTTTTAAACACTCGGATCACTTAAGACAATTGTAGTTAAATATTTGGCTATTGTTTCCCTGCTAGAACATAGCTGCATGAATAAAACTGCCTTGCCTATTTCATGTTTGTATCACCAGTATTTAGCACTATAAGTTACACATAGTAGGTCCTCAATAAATATTTTTCAGTCGAAGTTAGGAAAGAAAGCTAAAAATAGAATTTTAAAAAATCCTTAGTCATTCTAATGGTTTAAATAAATTAAATACATGTCTCCAGGTTATATTTTTCTTTAGTTTCTATTAAACCACTAATCGGCAAACATTATTAGGTAAACATTTTAAGATTACAGAAAGAATATTATAATGAAAAATTTTAGTTTGAAAATTTTATTTAGTCATTGAAGACTTATTAATGAGTATCCTTTTAATCTTCATCAGCAGAAATGATCAGGATGGTTATTTCTTTTCAAATCATTTCATGTACTAGATCTCAGATGACTGCAGTTTCACTGAACGTCTGAGGAGTACCATGTGCCGAAGGTTGTGGCAGAAGCTAGGACTACAAGGGTGGGATGCGAAGAGATCTTTGCTCCCAAGGAGTGCACAGCCAAGTGGGTGAGGCAGACACGGGCCCAGATGAGTGTCATTTGGTGTAATAAGTGCTACAATGGGCAGTACAAGGGACGGGGCTGGGGTGAAAAAGAAAGTCATCAACAAACTGAGGTCAGGAAGGCCTTTCCAGAGGAGGTGACACTCCCCTTAAAGTCCTGAAGGAAAAGGACATTACAGGCAGAGGGAACAGTCTGTACACGAAGGAACATATTTAAGGCAGTATGTGGAGAATGATCACTAGCATTGGTATACTTTATAAAGTTGGTGTTGGGGTACAGCACCAATTTGGGGTACAGGGCCAACAGCTATCTTAGGCTAACCGTGCAATGTCACACCCAGACTCTTGGTTTATACTGCATTTTAGAACTGGAAATGACTTTAGAAATAATAGTATGATTCCATATATTTGAATTCATAAATGCATTATAAAGTGCTATTCAAAGATAATCATAAACCAGAATGATGCTTGTCCTTTCTAGTTAATATGCTTGCTTGAGTATAGATAGTACTTATAACCATGCAAATGATTTCAGGTGGAGTTTTAGAAAGTGGTGATTCATTTAAGCTTATCTGTGGGAGGTGAGAGTAAAGAAAGTGACGTCTTGATTACCTGAGGCAAGGAAGTGACCTCTTGATCACCTGAGGCAAGCGGTGATCTATCGCAGGAGGGACAGATAGAGAACCAGTGAAAAGAATGAAATCTGAAAGGATTGCCCAGGAGGGTCTCTGGGTACAGGTACCGGGAAAGACGATTTCTGCTGTTTAAGATGATTTCTACTGCTTTAAAAGTCTTTACATATTTAATAACTCTCCAAGTGGTTCACTGAACTAGCATTTGTTTAATTTGATTCTTAACCAGAGGTTCATTGAATGGAAATCTAGCCCATTTTCCTTCATTTTACTTATCTTTAGTTCAGTAACCTTTTGCTTTCATGACCCCTTTCATCTCTCTTTCTTGGCTATTACTCCTTAGTGTCTCCTTTCCTCCAATCCACCCCGTCTCTTGCCATTTTTCATTCTGTTATCACTAAGTTGTGTTTAAGTACAATTGTGGAGTGTCTGTACTTGATGGCTAACCAGTGATTCTCAGCTTTGCACATTAGGAGCTTGATATTTTTCACAGTAAGAAGTGATTAAGCTCTGGTAGTGCTGATCACACTCAGAAGATGCTAATTGACCTATTGTTTTGTCGATTGCTACAAATTCTGTGTGTTCATTTATTGACCTAGATTGTTAGGAGCTAAGGAGATAGTGGATGGTAGGGAGAGTGATAGCAGTGTGTAGTTTATTTCTGGATGTTTGGATAGAAAGGAAGGAGAAAATAGAAGCAGGGCAAGGTTGAGAAGGCAGTATCTTAAGGTATAATAGAAAATCTGTTTAAAGGTACGTAAGAAGGACCCAGGAGAGAAAGAAAATTAAAACTTCTTGAATGGAGAAGGTAGCAAGTAAGATGGGGCAAGGCCGCCAAATTCCTCCCCAGGACATAGGTGGAGTGATAATTGTTAGAAGTTCCTTACAGCTCGACTAGAAAAGAGAGAGCCGTCAGGAGATCTCTCTTGGATACCTTGAGCTCAAAAGCCATGTTTTTTTCTGTGGCACCCAGCAGAATGGTTTGCACATAGTAGATGTAAAGTCTAAGAGTTGAATTTACAGGACTAAAAGAAGGTATTGATTATAACTTTAAAATTGTTTCAGTTACCAGATCATAGCATCTGTGGTTTAAGAAAAATGAACATGTTTATGAATCCTGTATTTTGTGAATAGTAGTACAGTTACATTATATTCTTTTCCCAAAAGTGTTTTAATTGATTAACTGTATGCATTTAAAATACACCACAATTTTTAGAATGCTGTTTTGGCATGTCTTTCTTTTAAGAACATACTAAGTACTTCAAAAAGTGGAAGTGGCCCAGACTTCCTAACCTAGGCCCAGGTCAGTATATCAGGACGAATGTCTTGAGTATCTGCCTGGTCCTGAAGTGGGGGAAGGAAACACAAAGTAACGTGTGAAGCTGGGGCCCTCCAAGGAGCTGTATGTTTTTCTTTTTGTGAAAATCTTGATGGTATATCATGCTCAGTAATTTCCTTTTTATGAGGAGCTGTTTTATCTAGATGTATATTTCTATGGGACTTCTAAGTCTAGACTCTCCACTTAGATGTACCATGAACAACAGATTTCAAAACAAATCTTTCACCAAGTACTCAACCTTCTTTTCATTGTAACAGTTTTATATTTTTAAATATACCAAAGTGTTTAAAATTTATGATGTTTTTGTTTGCAATATGGCTCTTTTTCCCTTTAAACAAAAGGGCAGACTAATTACTAATTTCTGTTTAAACTGTGCAGGTGGGTCTTGGGTTGGTATAATGAGAGGAGATCTATTTATGCTCCCACAGTCCCAATATATGGCCGAAACATGGGCCCAGAGGGTCATAAATGTTATTTTTAAAACACCAAGAGAATTAGTGAAAAGACTCTTTGAAGTAACAACAACAAAACAAAATAACAGAATGAAAATGCAAAAGACATCACATTTCAAGCCAGAAAGGGCTAGTTTGAAAACTTTAAAAAGGGGACCCTGTGCCCTCCACACAACTTGTGAGTTGGCCTTAGCATATTGTGATACCACCCTATGCTTCCTGAACCTGACAGAGCCAGGGCTCAACACTGATGCCCTATGTTTGCTTTTGAAGTGAATGCTCTCTAGGCTTTTATTTACCGTACTTTAAAATGTGTGTGTGTGTGTGTTTTTTTTTTTTTGCCCTGGCTGGTGTAGCTCAGTGGATTGAGCGCGGGCCTGTGAACCAAAAGATCAAGGTTCGATTCCCAGTCAGGGCACATGCCTGGATTGCAGGCCAGTTCCCAGCAGGGGACCCATGAGAGGCAACCATACATTGATATTTCTCTCTCTCTCCTTCCCTTCCCCTCTAAAGATAAATAATTTTAAAAATGTTTAAAAAATAAAATGTGTATTTTACTGTCCTTTTTTCTTGTTTTCCTTTAACCTCCTGTGTTTTAGATCTTGGCTTTACCATTCAAGGTGCTTTCAGAAAGGTAATTGGAGGCTGCAGAGGGGCCCCTGCTTCCCCTCCCTTGAAGAGTTAAATTGTTGAGTCTTTTGGGTCCTATTTGGTAACCCATCCTCCCAACACCTGAATCTTGAAATCCTGAAACACAGACCCTTGAAACATTGCCAAATCCCTTAACTCTTTTCTCTGTGGCTTTGGACTTTGAACCTCTCATTTTTGTTTCTATCCTGATTCTAAGTCATCCTCAGACTATGTCTGGATTACTAAAATAGCTTCCTGTCAGTTGTCCTGTTGCCAGTTTCTCCGCAGAAAACGTTTCCTACATCCTGTTTTCTTTCCCCTTTATTAGTCTGTGCTCTCTTACTCTATGAAATCCAAGCACCTGTGTCTGAGCCACGCTCCTGGACTGTTTCCATCTATTAACTGTCATTCTCTAGTTTTGAATCTTTGCCTTCCATATGATCTTCTCTATTTTCCATATGATTTTCTCCTTTCTCCCTCCGCCTCCCCCCCAATACATTATAAAGGCTATGCTTTATATAAAGTATTCTGTTTCTGGCTTCCAAACCATTTTCTTTCTTACTCTCAAAAGGCCTTCTCTAAACTTTTTCTTCCTGGAAGCCTTTATTGGAGACCTCTTCAATTGAGTATAGTTTGTTTTTATTGATATGATTGTGACTCTGATAAACTAAATAAAAATAAATTTTCTAATTCCCTCCATTACTTCTAGTGGCAATTTTGTAGGGTTTTTTTTTACATACATAATTATATCATTACAAAGAAAGACAATTTTACTTTCTTGCCTTGACATTCTAATTGTTGTCTTATTGTACTGGCTAGGATCTCAGGGAGCATGCTGAATGGAAGTGGTATGAGTGGGCATCCTTGCCTTTCCCCTAGACGTAGGGGGAAGCGTTGTACCATTGTGATGTTAGCTGTATTTTTTTCATTGCCCATCTAGTACTTGGCGGAATACTCAAAGGATCCCCTGCAGATCTTTCTCTGTGCAGCTTTTTTTCTCCAGTGCTGTACACTGTCTTGGCTCTAGCTGTCTTGGCCTTCCCAGAATCTCAGCTCCATCTTCTCAACTAAGGGAGGTCTCTGAGTTCCACCTGGGTTTCCCCTTCCTGTGCTGTGGTCTGGAAACTACCTAGGCAGCAAACTTGGGCAGTTGTGTGGCTTACCTTGCTGGTTTACCATTTCTCAGGGATCACTGTCCTTTCTTGCCTGATGTCCATGTTTTGAAAATATATTTGTCCATATTTTTAGTTGTTTCAGGTGCAGGGTACACCTGGTCCCTGTTACTCCATCTTTTCTGGAAGTGGAAGTTCTGCCTTTTCTTAAAACATCTAAGGAATTATTTAGGAGTTGCTTCCCGAGTATGAGATATTATTGAGTATTTGGAATTTCTGTAGAGGAAAATCTTCATTTTTTCAGGATGGATTTGATTTTGGCAACCAAAAATCATTTTTCAGGTCTGGTTAAATGATTTGTCTGGGTAATACTGTTTGGGGTCCAAAATGAGTCTTCAAAGTTATGAGGCACATTTTCCTGTGTGATTTGATGATTTGTAAACTAGTTTGGAAACAAAATAGGAGTTGCAAAATATTTTCAGTGGCGGCAACCTAGTTAAGAAAAATATAAAACTTTTTAGGGGTGTTTATTTGAAAAATAACTCATTTGAATGTTTCTGTGTATTTATTAGTATGTATTTAGTGTCATTTTATATTTACAATTTACACTTAATTTCTACTTAGTAAGCTTTCTTAAACTGTTTTCATGTGATACTCTCTCTCCAACTGATATTTGGGTACTTTTGTAGATTTCTTCACTACACTGCACTCTTAACTGTGGAAGCTCCTTAACTCATGATAAACAACTAATTTCTATGTAAAGAAACTAAGATCACTCTGTCAAAATATGCTGCATGATATAAAGGATGTAAAATTGGTTTTTGATACCTCTACAGCATTATTAATGCCTTCATGATTTAAATTTAAAGTCACTCATACAAAATGTTGAATTCTAGTAGCATGAGTACATACTTTACCCACAGTCTTTGTTTTTTAGCACTTGAATGTCCCATTAGTCCCACTCTCACCCCCCATAGGAAACAAAGACTTTAAAAAAATATTTTTAATAGATTCACCTCTTAATTTTTAGCTTTCAACTTTGATTTTCTTTAATTTTATATTTTCAGTTAATTGAATTTGTAGTTTTATAGTTATTTTATAATAAATCTTATAGTAAAGAGTTTGGATACTCTTTTACTTATGTGACATCTTCTTGGCTTGCTCTTTATCTTTGTCGTTTTTGTACCTTAGTACCTTTCTGTTGTTTTCTTCATCCTTCTTTCTTCGTCTTTGAGCCAAGATGGGGGGAGGAGGACTTACTTGCCTTTCCAGGCATTGATTTTCCTCAGAACTCCAGTTCCTTGACCTCTAGCACGGAGCCATCTGCTGTGTCGCCACATCGGCCTGGTCTTGAAGCGATGCACGCAACAAGCTTGCCCTGCTGGAACTGCTCCTTGAGAAGCTGCTGACTGTGGCATTCTTTTTCCCTTCATCATATTTCTTCTGAAATTTTTTGAACTTTTTTTTTTGTTGTTTAAAATCTCTTCCTCCTCGGGAGTCAGCTTGGTCCCCATCTTGCAGCCCAGGGGCAGTGCATAATGGAATTCGGACCACTGTCAGTATGGTGTGATGTCAGCGAGCATGATGCAGTTCTTTACTAGGGTCTTGGTGCAGATCAGTTTGTCGTTGGGTGCACTGTTGACACCAGTAATCCTCGTTTTGCGTGTACAACATTCAGAGCCCCACGAGAAGTTGCCCTTAAGTCCAGCCTTAAGGCATGGTACTTATTACCTCCCTGCACACAGACTTTATGTGTGCGGGGGTGGGGTGGGGAGGACCATCTTCTTGTTCACAGCAGGGCGTCCCAACTCATCTTTTCGCATCTTGTGATGGGGCTTTGTCTTGCCCCAGGTCTCGCGGTGCTTGTGTCAGTTGTCCTGAGAGATGCCCATGGCTCAGCACTGGCTGGAAAGAAAACTCGAAGAGTCATGGTTCCTGTTGTGTGTGTTTTTTAATCTTCTTTTCTCCCATTTCTGTTTTAAGTAAAGGAAGAGTATAGTGGGACATTTATCTTTTCTTTTTTTATTAATTAAATACTTTGAGTTTTGTTGTTCAAGTACAGTTTTCTGCCTTTTCAACCCACCCCTCCCCTCCACCTCAGCCATCCCCACCTCCCTCCCATTTCCATCCCCTCTTGTTTTTGTCCATGTGTCCTTTATAGTTGTTCCTGTAAATCCTTCACCCTTTCCCCCCCGAATATCCCCTCCCCTCTGGTTACTGTCAGTTTGTTCTTAATTTCATTGTCTTTGGTTATATTTTGCATGCTTGTTTGTTTTGTTGATTAGGTTCCACTTATAGGTGAGATGTATGGTATTTGTTTTTCACCGCCTGGCTTATTTCACTCAGCGTAATGCTCTCTGGTTCCATCCATGCTGTCAAAAAAGGTAGGAGCTCCTTTTTCTTTCTGCTGCATAGAATTCCATTGTGTAAGTGTACCATAGTTTTTTGATCCATTCAATTACTGATGGGCACTTAGGTTGCTTCCAGCACTTAGGTATTGCAAATTGTGCTGCTATGAACATTGGGGTGCATAGGTTCTTTTGGATTGGTGTTTCAGGGTTCTTAGGATATAATCCTAGCAGTGGAAAATTTTTCTTTTAAATCCAGGTTTACTCTGAAGTTTTAAATTTTTGTTTTTAATTAATTTAGGATTCCATATTATCAGTGATGTTTTTATATATACTACTTCTAGCATAGCATATTTTCTCAGATATTGAAAACCATAATTTAATAAATAATACTTGTAAAAATAGCATTATCCTTTGTTTCCAGGATATAGCCGCAACCAGTTTTGCTACTAATGTTGCTCTAAGGAGTGTTTGGGTTATTTTTCAGTTTTTAGTTTCTTTAGACAGAAATAATTTAGGGTTCTTCTCTACTCCACACATTTATTAAAAGAGGGTTTCACTGCTTCCAGTTGTGAAATGAGGTTCCTGTATGTTTGCTTTATTTCTAGTATTTGTTAGTTGTGTGTATGAGAGTGGGGGAGGGGGGCAGGATTGGTGTAGAGTAAAAATATTAAAAAATTAACCAATTTTATTTTATGTAAATACAAGGACTTAAAATATAATTATTTATGTTTATTAAAACCTGTTTTTTTCTGTCCCTATTTTTTATGAAAAATCTTCTAAATTACTCTTCATTGTAATTAATTATAGTCTCACATCTTAGTTCTTGCTTTAATTGGCTTTACAATTTTCTTTCTATAATAGACTTTTGAGTTTTACAAGCTTTGTTATCATTTGTCATTTAGTCATATATTATAATAGAATTGATATATCACTGGGCTAAAATATATAATTTTCCTTACTTGTACATGTTCTATTTCTTGACTTTTATTTTGTGTTTTATTCCTTGATAACTACTTAGAATCTATGGCTTCTTTTTTATTTTGATTATTTTAATGATTTAAATTAGTGCTTGTTAAGTTTTTAAATCTATGTTCCTCTTTAATACATTGAGAAAATCTCATGCCCTTTTTTTAAACATAAAAAAGAAAAACGAAAGCATATTGACAGAGGTGTGCTTTTTTAACTTTACTATCTTTATCTCACTCAGCTACCATCCTCTTGCCTAAGGTCAATTGTAACGTTGCTTCCAGAGAGAGGTTGACTTAAAATAATGTTGAAATGGTATAAAATATTCTTAGCAATAGTTATATATTTATAGATATTCAAAGTAGAATATTTTAATAGTGATACATTTTTTAAAGAAATTAGTTCAAATTAATTTATTGAGACTTTTTTAGGAAAAAAGTTAAATATTTCAATGGAGGATGACATTTTAATAAAACCCATTTTTAGGTTCTTTAATCTCTTACTGGAAAGCTAGTAGGATGCATTTAACACATATTATATAATAGCCCTGCAAAATCAGGAGCAGCACTTCATAGTCAAATACATTCATATTTCATCAGCCAAAGCAAGGGCTATTCTTACTTTAGTAGGTAGACTATAAATAGTCTCATGTCAGTTCACGTCCAATTTTGCTGCCAATTAAGTTCAGATCAAGTTTTGCCACAAAATGAGTTGGAGAAAACTTTTGGTTTTCAGAAGTTTTTGGATTTGGAACTGTGGCTAAGGGATTATGGACCTGTGTTTACTTTCTTAGCTCTAATGTTTGGTTACTTTTGTTGCCTTCAGACAATGAAACCTGCTTTCCTTTTTTTCTTCTACAGGATATGAGATTAAATCTGTTCTCTACAGGCCAGTTAATAGAAATTAGGACACCTCTTCAACAAAGCTTGATACCTTAGGCAGCTGTCACTGTCATGTGACACTTCTCAATTCACTGGCTTTAAGTTATCTTGTAGTTCCCTTCCCCATTCTTTCAGAAGTGCTTTGTGGTAATAAGTAGTAAGGAAAAGAGATTTTCAAATGCGCAGTACTTTACATGGTATATATCCTGTCTCATATAATAAGGTTTCATAAGGAGTACCATGCTTCCTCTGGACTGACCCTTCCTATTACCAGCTTATGTGGTAGCTTAAAAAGTAAATCTTTCTAAAAACAACATGCTTATGGTAAAACAAAAATCCAAATGGTACAGAAGCATAAATAAAAAGTGGAAGCTTTCTCTTGTTCTGTTGCTCTTCTTACCCAACCAGCTTTTGACTACTCCTTTGCTAGCTCTTCCATTTAGCTCCTTTCGGCTAATTTTTTTTTTTTAAGTTCAGACATTACAGGAGGTAGTTTAGGAAATTCTCTTTAAGCATTATAACTCGCCTTGGACTGATTTTGTGTTCATCGTATAAGAAACATTGGAGATGACCTTTTCTAGCTGGCACCTATTTTATTTCTAAAGCTGTTTGTTCCAACTGCATAGTTTTGAGGTGTTAAACAGTTTCAAATATTAATTGTTCCAAATTGTGTGTCTTGAGTATTATCCACACACAGAAGTGGAATTACAATGACTTATTGGTTTCTTTAGCAAAATAATTTCAAAAATCACACATAATATTTAACAGTGTGGACTTAACTTTTAAGGAGCATTTACTTTTAACGAAAGTAGCATGTTGGCTCATTTGCCAAGTCAGTGGTTCTCAGCGTAAGCGTGCAGGCAACAGCACGCAGGTGTGGTCCCAGCGACGTCCCATGAACATTGTGGAAATTGTTTATGTTCTTAAACCCGTGATCATATGAGAGCACAATGCATCTAAGCATGAATGTCCTTCTGGGGAAAATGTAAATTTTTGTTTATATGGAATCCAGGTTGTTTTAATGTTTACTTCAGTAAATACTAATAGAGTACCATGTCAAGAACTGGCTTCATAGTGGAGAGCTAGAGGTTTCTGAGAAATTCCAGAGAACTATCTTGAGATTGCTAGAAAAAAAAAGAAAATGACAGCCACTTTTCCTAAGTCATAATGAGGCTGTTAGATGCACCCTTTGAAATGAGGGCATGCCTAATTAGTATTGGGTGAAATGTATTCAACTTAAGCTCAGTCTCAAATTATTTGGTTCAAATGCCTAAGTGGCATTTCTCACCACCCCCCACCCCAGCCCTGTACATAGTGTCTGTTTTTCCCCCCAGTCATCGTACCTAGTGCTGTATATGTGGGATAACAGAAATAAATAGTCATCGGTGTTGCAGGTTGCGTGTTTTCCAGCTTAGAGACTCAGACTCCTTGTTTTGGCAGAGTGTGTACAGACTGCTTTTTGTAAGTGAAGGTCAGGGACTCTGTCTTTCTTTGTCCTCTTGTCCTGGAGCCTTGGTTGGGATTCAATACTCTGCACTGGACAGGAGCTTCTCTGACGTGGCTGAAATTGTGGGGGCTAGACTAGAGATTTCTAAGCTTGTGGCAAAGCTTTGGCTGGTGGACTAGAGGAATCTAACGGCCTCTTTCCTTTCAGTGGGATTTTGGAGGGGCTGGGAATGAGGGTCTCTTGTATAACAAAGAGCCTCTAGTCATTAACGAAAGGAAAAAATGATGAAGGGAAACTTGACTATAAAATAAATGTAGTAGAAATAAGTGGGAATAATGTAAGAATAGTAAAAGTTTGTTATAAAGTCAGGTAAAAAAAGTGTTAAGTAGTAAAAAGCCAATTAGCAGATTAAAGAATAAAAATATCAAATTTTAAAATAGAGCTGATTATTTTAGGCAGTTAGGTAGCTCTTAAAGAATAATGTAATTGGCCCTGGCTGCAGCGGCTCAGTTGGCTGGGTATCATCCTGCAAACCAAAAGGTTGCGGGTTTGATTCCTGGTGAAGGCACACACCTAGGTTGCGGGTTTGGTCCCCAGTCCGGGCCTCTAGGAGAGGCAGCCAAGCAGTGTTTCTCTCACATTGATGTTTCTCTCCCTCTTTCTCCTTCCTAGTCCCTCTATCAAAATATAAAATAAAATAAAAATAAACAGATAAATAAAATGTTTATAAAGAGTAATATATTTGTTGTCTATGATAGATATAGTACATAATTCAAGCTAATAGTTTAAGAGTAAATAATGGATATAGATATGGAGAAACTTTATTTTTAGAGTATATGAAACCAGTACATTTAAAGAGAGTGAAGTATTTGTTATTATGAACTTCAGAAAAGGAATTAACATGTACTAAGAATATGCTTTGTAGCTAATGGAGATTTTAAATTTTATGTGCATCATTAATGTAGTCAAGAGTTTCTATTTTGTCTCATGTTAATTTGGTAACTTTTATGCCTTTCAAGGAATTTGCCTATTTCATCAGAGTTGTCTGGTGTATTGCCATAGAGCTGTTTATAACATTTGTTATTATTATTTTAATGCCTATAGTATTTGTAGTGGTGTCCCTTTCTTAATTTCTGATATTGATAATTTGCATTTTTTCTTTTATTCTTTATTCTAGGTACAAATTTTGTCCGTTTTATTGGTATTTTCAAAGCACCAGCTTTAAATTTCAAAGATTTTTCTCTATTTTACTGGTTTATCTTTAATACTTCATATTACTTGATTCAGATTTAATTGGCTCTTCTTTTTTTAGCTTCTTAGGAATGGAAACTTGGGTCATTGATTTCAAATCTTCTTGTTTCCTAATGGAAACATTTTATGCTATAAATTTCCCTCTAAGCACTACTGAGCTGTATCCCATAGCTATATCTTACACATTTTTATATATTATTTTCTAAGTGGCTTTGTGATATTTTCTTTTACCCATGTGTCACATACCAATTTGTTTTTCTTAGTTTCTGAGTATTTTTGGGTTTTCCAGATGTCTTTTTGTTACTAATTTCTGATTGAAAATTCTATTGTGGTCACAAAACACATAAGATTTTAATTCTTTGAAATCTATTGAGACTTTTTATGGTCTTCTTTAGTGAATGTTCTGAGTGTACCTAAAAAGAATGTGTGTTCTGCTGTTCTTGGGTGTAGTGTGCTGTTTGTGGTAATTAAGTAAAGTTGGATGCATTGTTGTTTCAGGTCTTGTATATCCTTACTGGTTTTCTTTCTACTTACTACATCAATTTCTGAGAGGAGTGTTGAAATATGTTTGAACCTCTGTAATTAGATTATACACATTTAGGGTTATGTTTTCTTGATAAATCAAGCCTTTATAATTATAAAATGTCATTTTAGCTCTGGTAATATTCCTTGTCCTGAAGTCTACATTGTGTGTTATTAATATTTTTTTATTTTATTGTTGTTCTATTACGGTTGTCCACATCTCCAGCTTCCATCTGATTAGTGTTTGCACGGTATGTTCTTTTCATTTCTTTAACTTTTAACCTAGTCTGTCTTTTTTTTGTTTTTAGTGAGTTTATTTCAGATAGCAGATAGTTGGATCTTCTGTTTTGTTTTTAAATCTAATCTTATCATCTTTGCTTTTTAATTGAAGTGTTAAGACTATTTACATTTATGTGATTTTCAATATGGTTGCCTTTAATTCTACCATTTTGCTCTTTGTTTTGTATTTATTCCCTCTGTTTTCTGTTTATTTTTTCCTCTTTCCTGGTTTCTTTTTTATTATGTTCTTACTATTCCATTTCCTCTGTTGGCCTGTTAGCTATAAATCTTTGTTTTATTTTTATAATAGTTGCTTTGGACTTTAAAATATGCATCTTCAATACTGCCTGCTTTAAAATAATGTGCCGCTTTTTAGTGTAAAAGCTTTATGAAGTACACTTTCATTTCCCTCTTATATTTTCAGGCTATTGTTATAACTTTTATTTCTACCTTTATTATAAATTCCACAATTCATCATTGCTATTTTTGTTTTTAGTGAAATTTAAAAATCTGAAAAAGAAAAGACTTTTACATTTACCCATGTATTTACTTCTTCCAGTCCCCTTCATTCCTTTTTTGAGATCTGAGTTTCCATCTGTATCATGTTTCTTTAGCTTGAAAAGCTCCAACATTTCTTGTAGAAAAGATGTGCTGGTAATGAATTCTCTCACCTTTTGTTTGTGGAAAAATGCCTTTATTTTGCCTCCATTTTTGAAGGCTATTTTTGCTGGGTATCAGATTTTAGATGGCAGTTTCTATCTTACAGCCCTTTGAGATAGATGCATTTCTGTTTTCATCTATCTTGTACTATTTTTAATGGGAAGTCAGGTATCATTCTTATTTTTATAAGATTGTATTTATTTATTTTTAGACAGAGGGGAAGAAAGGGAGACAGGAAGAGAAACATCAATGTGTGGTTGCCTCTCACATTCCCCTCCCACCAGGAACCTGGCCTGCAACCCAGGCATGTGCCCTGACTGGGAATCGAACCTGCGACACTTTGGTTCACAGGCTGGTCCTCAATCCACTGAGCCACACTAGCCAGGGCCAGATATCATTCTTTATTCACCTCTCTATAATGTGCTCTTTTTTGCTGGCTGCTTTATACAATTTTCTCTTGCTAGTTTTCAGCAATTTGATGATGACACTACGCCTTTGGGTGGTTTTGGGGTTCTTAGAGCTGTGAGTTTAGAAATTTCAACAGATTGGGGAACATTTTAGCCATTATCTTTTTACAGTATTTTTTCTCTGTTCCCCCTTTAGGCCTCAAAGTACACATTTGGATTAGTTGATATTGTTCTTCTGGTTGCTGAGGCTTTGCTCATTTTTTGGGTCAGTAGACCTTTTTTTTCTGTCGCATCTGTTGTGCTCTTATGTCTGTTATGCCATTAGGTTTAGCCAGTGAAATTTTTATTTCAGTTAATTGTATTTTTCATCTCTAGAAGTTGTATTTGATTATTTTTATATCTTCTATTTCTTTCCTCATTTTGTTAATGCTTTACTTTAAATTCCTAAACATATTTATAATTGTTTTAAAACTTACCTGCTAATTCCATCATTTTTGTTATATTTTTTTCTTTTTAAAAAATTTTATTAATTTATTTTTAGAGAGATGAGAAGGGAGGGAGAAAGAGAGGGAGAGAAACATCAGTGTGTGGTTGCCTTTTGCACACCCCAACGGGGAACCTGGCCTGCAGCCCAGGCATGTCCCCTGACTGGGAATGGAACCGGCAACCTTTTGTTTCCCGGGCCAGCGCTCAATCCGATGAGCCACAACAGCAGGGCTACAGTCAGTGGTTTTGAGGCCCCCCCCACCCCCACCCACGCTGGAACCCTGGGTTGTGTGGTCTGTCTGCTCCCCAGTTTTCACTCTCAATTTATTCACATGCAAATGTGGGACCACCTAGTCTGCCAGCCACCACCTCGCCTGCTCAGCCACTTTGTCCCATGTCCTCTCTGCCCTGACTGTCTGTCTCTGCCCCTCCTACCAGTCTGAATGAATGTTTTCTTAATGTCCTTGGTTGTCGGACTTCCATACAGTTCGATTTTCTGGCAGTTCTGGTTATTTTTTGTTTTTCAAATTTGTTGTCCTTCTTTTGGTTGTACAAGGAGGCAAAGTATACCTACCCATGCCTCCATCTTGGCTGAAAGTCCCACCATATGACATTTTAGGTGAAATGTTCAAATTGCTGTCCATCTTGTGTGAGACATTCACATATCCTTCTAACCATAATGGCGTTACTTCTGCCAGACCCTGTATATTACCATACACTATTTTCATATTTAAGGATATTCATCGCACTATTATTTGTAGTAGTATAACATGGGAAACAATTTACCTGTCCAACAACAGGGAAATGATTAAATTCTGATTCATTATAATACTGGAATCTATGCTGTCATTAAAATAACATTTAAAAGAATTTTTAAAGACATGAGAAAATGTTTCTGAAACAATAATAAGAGAAAAGAAGATGCAAAGACCATAGATTTAGATGCCTGGTTTTGAGAAAAACAAAATTATTTGTATAAACATATGGAAAGTGACCAGTGGATTATAGATGTTAGGAGTGCTTATCTCTTTGTGGGGGGGGCATGGTATCAGAGATTTTATTCTTCTTCTTTTTGACTTTCCAGAAAACATGTATTACTATAAGCAGGAAAAAAGTTACTAAAAATATAATTGAGAGGAGACTGAGACATGACAACCAAATGTAATGAGGGATCCTGGAGCAGAGAAAAGGACATTTATACAAAAACTGGGGAAATCAGATTAAAGTTTATAGTTAATGTTTTGTAGTGCCGTTAGTTTCCTAGTTTCGCTGATTGTACCAAGGTTACATAAGGTATTGACATCAGGGAAAGCTGAGTGAAGATGCTATGAGCACTCTCTATAATATCTTTGCAATTCTTCTGTACTACAAATATCTCAAAATACAATGTAAAAACAATACAGTTGAGTGTTAACAGGATTATACACTCCTTGAAGATAGAGATTGGGCCGTATCATGGCCTGTCTTGGACTTTATCAGACGTACAGCAGATGCTTATTACATATTTACTAAATGAATGCATTAAAGTAAAATTACATATTTTCTCAGTTACTGCCATCCTAGTTACTTTGACTTGGGCTTCACCCTCTTAAGATGATATTAAATTCCCAGTGTGTCGTCATCCATTCATGTACTAAATTTTTATTGAGTATTTATCAGGTAGTATATAATATGCTGAGCCCCACAAGCTGTCAAAGACAGTCTCCTGGTGCTTGTGAGGTAATGAGAGAACACGTGTACAGATACTTATAACAAAAGGTGATGGTGATGGTGGTAAGTACTACTGTATAGGAAAAGTACAAAAAATTTATGAAGGTGGAGAGAAGACAGCATATTCATTGGGAAATTAAAGAATACTTACTGAAGGAAGGCTTATTTGAATAGGAAGTGAAATTTTGAATTTATGGTAGTAAAATTCTATCATATTTCAGGAGGAAAGGTAAATACCTTTATATTTAAAATGTAACCTTTAATCAAGATACTTGGAAAGAAGAGAGCCTTTCATTGGCTTGAGTCATATAGAGTCCTTCCCTTCCTGTTTGTTTTTGATGGCAGAGGAAAGGAGAGGTGGAAGAAACCAAACAGTGCAACGCCTTTTCCCCAGGACTTGGTTACATCCTTGATGTGTGTTTTAGAAGAATGAAGAGTTGTGAACTATAGATTTTTAGATATGAATCTGTACTCTATAGTTTTAGCGGTTATTATAACTATGAGTAGTGGGATATTTTGCACTGTTCATTATATTTATAAATGAATGAAACACTTACTGTATATGGTATATTAAGTTACTCATTCCACAAATATTTATTGAGTGGTTTACAAAAGAAGATGATCTCATTCAATTCCCACTGCAGGGGAGGAGTCTAGAATTATCATTGTTCTCAGTCTGCAAATGATCAGGTTGCATTTCAGAGAAATTAAGTAACAGAGTAAATAGTTTAGCACCACACAGCTGCTATATACTATGTGGTAATTTCTAGAACCCATGTCTTCCTCCTCCAAATTAAGTGCTCTTCCCAGCCTGCTTGTTAATCACTTAGACATATTGTTGAACACGATTTTGAGAGCTAAGTGAAATACTAAACAGTTTCCATTCCTAACCTTATTGGACCCAGTCAGGAGGTGAGACCAAGGAAATAATTCCTTTCCAACAGAAGCTAGGGCGTTCCTTTCATACCCTGAAACTTTCTACTCCCAATCTATTAAGAAAGCAGCAGTCTGCTGACTGTTATCCTTTTCTTAGAATAACCATTAGAAATTTTCATTTTTGAATCATAAATACCATGATTTAGTATTTGGCATTTGTCAGGCTGCAAGAGGTCTTCATTGCTTTTACTTTGTGTGATGGGAATGGAACACAGATAACTAGGAGAAAATAGTTTTTATTGCACAAGTAATAAATAGTTATTGTAGACAATTATATATATATTTTTAAGACTTTATTTTTAGAGAGAAAGGAAGGGAGGAAGTAGGAAAGGGAGGGAGAGAAAGATTGAGGTGAGAGAGAAATATCTATCTGTTGTCTCTCATGTGCACCCAGACCTGGGACTGAACCTGCAACCTGGGCCTGTGCCCTGACCGGAAATCAAACTGACAACCTTTCAGTTTACTGGATGATGCCCAACCAGCTGAGCCACATGGGTCAGGGCTGTTGCATACAATTTTAGAACATACACATTGCCCTTGATCTGTTATCCCATTACACTGAGATAATCATTGTTAACATTTTGGTGATGATCATTCTTGTATCTTGTATATATAAGGTCTGTCCATAAAGTATCCAGCCATGTACTATGAAAAATAGATATCCATTGAGGAAGATACAACATATAAGAAACATTGTACACAGGACAGTGACACATCAGTCCCCTTCGAAGTAGGCACCTTGGGACCTCACACAGTTCTCCCAGTCACCATCAGCTACCCTGTATTTTCCTGAATCTCATAGATGGTCTGAAATCTCTTCCCTTTCAAAGGTGATTTTAGTTTTAGGAAAAGCCAGAAGTTGCAGGGTGCCAAATCTGGGCTCTGTCATCTGAGTGATTTGATGTTTTGCCAGAAAATTCTACATGAGATGTGATGTATGAACAGGCATGTTGTTGTGATGAAGCTGCTAGTCACCAGTCGCCCATAGCTACAGCCTTCTGAATCATCAGAATAGTTTCCCTGAGAAATGTTCAAGCTTAATGCAAAATTCGATGCAGATTCGTTGCTCTACTCACTCAGTCATTTTGAATGCAATGGCCACACAGTACATGTCCTCACTCAACAGTCTCTACTGTCCCCACTGACTAGTACAGTGCAGCTGTCATTGTTCATGCATGCACATTCCAGTCCACTCTCCTTGGCTGCCAAGTTACATTCATGTTGTGCAAGCCGTTCTCCTTATATTAGCAATGACTGGATGTTTTCCAGGTGGACTTCATATATTATGATATATGTATAATATATAAATTGTATATGTATAAATTTTTTCCACAAAAGTGAGCAATACAATATATATTGCATCAAGATATATTGCTTTATCTACTCAATATATGTAATGAGCATTTTTCCATGTTAATAAATAGACTTCATTTTTAATGGCTACAGTGTATTTCATTATATGGATATATAATAATTTCCCATACTGATTCTAGCTTATTTCTAACTTGTTGTTATTGACAGCATTGTAATAAATATGTTTATACATCTATCTTTGCACACAATCCATAGTTAATTAGCTAATTCTCCCTAAGAATCACTGGGTCACGGGGTATATGTGTGTGTTTTTTAATGCTCTAAAAATACACTTTGTCAAGCTAAAGGTAAAGCTTTGATATAGTAAATGGAAACTTCTCTCGGGAAGTGTCCATACTGCTTTCCTACTTGAAGACTTTTGATTAAAGTGCTTTTTCAGTTTCTTAATAAAATTACTGATTAATCACTGATTAATACTACTGAAAAATCAGTGTGCATTTTTTAATGAAGACATTTATTAAAGATCTCGCTTTTATTTTTTTTAGTATTTTTAAAAAAATATTTTATTTCTTTTCAGAGAGATACATCAATGTATGAGAGAGACATCAATCAGCTGCCTCTCCCACACTCCCCAATTGGGCACCTGGCCCACGACCCAGGCATGTGCCCTGACTGCAAATCAAACCGTGGACCTTTTGATTCACAGGCCAGTGTTCAGTCCACCCAGAGCCACACCAGCCAGGATGAAAGGTCTTTTTTTGAAGCCTCTCCTTCATCCTGGAATCTCTGGTATGCTTCTAGGGGGCGGTTTACAGAGCTCCCCCGGTAGTTCTGACTAGCAGAAAGATGCGAGAAGCACTGCTTTGGACCAGTGCTTCCTGTCTTTTCCCACAGGGTGAACGTGATAACCTTCGTGTTGGTAAGCAAGCCACATGAGTCTGCTACCAGAACAAGACTTCTTTGAAGTCTCCTGTTTTAACAGGGAAATTCCTATAGAATTTATATTCTATTCAGTAAAATATTATTTTATTTAAATTTTTTTATGGTTTTATTATTTATATTTAATCCCAAATCTAAGTGAAGTTTATTTTCTTATATACTATGAGGCGGGGGTCTAATGATTTTTTTCAAGTGGATAACCATTGTCCCCATGGCATTTATTAAGTGATTTTTCCTTTCTCCACTGACCTGAACGCCACCTTTATTGTACAGCAAGTTCCAATGTACATATATACAGGTCTGTTTCTAGGTTTTGCTCGGTTATGTATTCCTTTGTGAGACCACGCTATTTTAATAACCGTGGCTTTGGAGCATTTTTGTTAGACAGTTATCTAATAAACAACAAATCGAAGTTCACATCTGCATCCTGCTGCCAGCTTCATCTCTTGCCACTCACCCTAAATCTACTCCCTCAAAATCTGGTCATATCCATGCCTTTGTGCAAGTCATTCCCTTTGCCTGTCTTTTTCTTCTAATATGGTTAATTTGTCCTTCAAGATTACTAAAGGTTATCTTTTCTGTGAAGCTTTCCCAGATCCCCACTAGGCTGGTAAAAAAAAGAAAAAAGCCACCTTCCTTTATTCCTTCAATGCCTTCATAGGGCTTCATGCATAACATTCTGTCAGTGTTTCATCTTTTGTCTCATATCCACAGTTCCTAGCAAATGTTATTCATTGCACTCAGTTTTAAAAAATAAAAAGTGGAGGAATTCTTCAAAGTATCCTGAATACACAGTGCGCCTTCGAGTGCCTACATAGTTTGCACAGACTGTTTCCTCAGACTGTACCACCTAGCAATTTCCTGCTTAAAATTTCAGACTTTGCTCAGGGATCACCTCCGGAGGAGCCCTTTGCCTTTCTCCTCGTGAGAATCCCTGCTTACTTCCATCACACCATGTGCATGCTTCTGCTGTAACATCTTCCATAGTGCTCTGTAGGACAGTACGCATCTGTAAGTATAGTGCTATTTAGTGGCTTAGCTTTAGAACTAAATAGCCTCAGTTTTATACCTGATTTTACCACTTTCTGGCTTTGGAACCTGCTATCAATTATTTAACCTTTATAACCCTCAGTTTCCTTAGTTGCAAGATGGGAATTATAATAGTTCCTTGTAGGGTTGTGGTAGGACTAAGTGAGACAGTGTCTCTGAAATGCTTAGCCCTATATCCAGAACATAGGTGGCCCTAAATAAATACTACTTCTTATTATGTCTGTCTCCGCTAGACTTTGTATAAGACTTTCTCCTATTTATCTCTGAAACCCAATACTTAGCACAGAGCTTGGCAGGGAGTGGACTGATGAATAAATTACCAACTGTCCTCAAAACTCTTCCCTCCTTGTTTCTCTTTTCTTAGTTGTGCTGTCGACTTTACTTTCCTTCTCATTGAAAACAAAAAATGTGTTGAGTATTTATCTTGAGCCAGGTATTCTGCAAGGCCCTGGTTGAAAAAGGGAAAAGATATAGTCTCTCTCCATTGGAACGTCCAGTCTAGCAGGGGAAGTAGTAAAAACATAAAAGAAAAATACTAAGATCTGTGGTCTCATAATACTCATAATACTGTTTGCCCTACTTTTGTTTATGTTTGTAAATTTTTAAAAGTTTTAAAGTAAATATATAAGTAATTGTAAAATATTATTTGCTATGAAAAAAATGAATAAAGGCTACGTTAGAAACTTCCAGGAAGGGCCATCATAGATCAGATGGTCTGGGGCGTGAACATTTAAGGTGAGACTCAGTCGATAAGGAGCCAGCCAGAGGTGAGAGTGTTCCTCAGGGAGGGAGCAGCATGTGCCAAGCCGCAGAAGAACAAGTCTTAACCGCAGTCAAGAAACCGAAAGGTCAGTGTGGCTGTATTAGAGTGAGGAAGAATGGAGGGACATGATGTTAGAAAGCAGATAAGCAGAGTCCATATCATCTCCTGAGTTTAGATTTTATTCCTGCTACATTGTGATGCTGTTGAAGACCTATAAGCAGGGAACAAGATGATCTAATTTACTTTTTAGAAAAGATATGTATCAAAGGGAGACAAGGATGGGAGCAGAGATGCCGGTCGAGAAGCTACTGCAGTAGGTTAGGCAAGAGATGATAATAGCAAAAGAGATGGAGAAAGATGAATACATTTGAGATATATTTTGAGGACAGGCTCAGTGGGACTTGCTAATAGATAAGAAGTGGAAGAGGAGAGAGAGGAGCCAAGATTAATGACTTGAGAGCCAAATATTATGTTATTCACTGAAACTTAGGAATGTTTTGGGAAGAAAGTCAAGAGTTAAAATTTGATTATATTAAGTTTGAGATGTCCAAGTGGAAGTATCAAGTAAGTTATTGAATATAACAGAACTAGTTTTAAGGAAAGTTCCAGGCTACATATATAAATTTGAAAGTTTCACTGTAAGGGTAATAATTAAAACCATGAGAATTAATGTTGTCATTTAAGGAGATAGTAAAGAAGAGGGGGGTTGGTATTAAGTTCTGAATTACTTAATGTTTAAAGGGTAGGTCAGCAGGGTGAAGATGAGAAAGAAGAAGGTGTCAGCGTCACAGAAGGAAAATCAGGAGAGTGAGGTGCCAGAGGCCCTGTGTCCCAGCCAGTGCTCAGAACAGTGCCTGAGTCAATAATCATTATTTGAATGAAATCAAGAGATTATTTGAAGAAGGAGGGAATGAGTAACACAATTTAGTGCTGCTGAGGGGCCCAGTAAGATGAGGGCATAGACTAGTTTTAGATTGGCAGGATGGATATTGTTGGTGATAGACACACAAGTCATATTGGAATGGATTGAACAGAGCGTGCATGGGTGGTGAGAAAGTACAAATAGTTTTTTTGTTTGTTTGTTTGTTTTTTACCACTTTAACAAAGTTTGGCTGTGAAAGGAGTAGAGAAATGGAGTAGTACCTAAAAGAGGTTATGGGGTCCAAGAAGAATTTTTGTTGTCAAGAGGGAACATACTAGAGCTTAAATATATGCAGATGGAATGATCCAGGAAAGAGTGGATGATGATTGATGGAGGAAAATAAGGGATAATTATGAGGTTGGAATTTATGAGTAGGGAAGGACTGGGATCAGGTGTGTGAGTGGAAGGGTTGTTCTTCAAAAGGAGGAGGAGAGTCACTTCTGTTGAAAGTAGGAAAAATGGGTGAAGGTTCAGGAAGGTTTATATAATTGATAATGGAAAGATGACAGATTTTTAGGTTTAGGCTTTTTGGTTCTCCATAAGAGTCAAGGACATTAGCTAAAAGGGACAGGAGGGTTATAGAGGAGGGGGAAATGGGTAAGAAAGAACCTTCTTGGAGAGGAGAGGAATTAGAAAGTTAGTTTATTAGTGAAATGCAGTATGATTGCCAGTTAAGATTGAGTGTCCATTTAGTGACCTTGAATTTATGCTGAACATAATCTACCTAGTTGAATGCCTTTTCATCAATATTTTTTTGTGTGGATAAGGCAGTTTCTTGAGTTCTGGGATTATAGAGTTTGAAAGAGACCTTGGAAGAGAGTTGATGGTTCTTGTAAGAGAGTGTTTATAATTCTTAACTATGAAATCTAAGCTAGATAAAGAGAAAAAGAGAGGAGAGGGAAGATGGGTTTAGGGGATTGAAAGTCTCATGGCAATTTAAAAGTTGTTTTCATGCGGCACTTGAGCAAGTGAACTAGAAGGATCCAGTAGTGGATTGAGTTTGGAGGAGATGCAAGATGGATTATGTTTGGTGTGACAGTGGGAAGGTGCAGTTGAGGCAGAGTGAAGGAAAAGGTCCTTGGAGTTGAGCAGTTTACAGAACTGAGAGGCCAGGGTATTTGGCTAGGTCACTCATTTGGATGTTGAAGTTTTATTGAGTGTGATGATTAATTGTGCTAGAAAATTTAACACTGAGCCAGATGTGCTAAAATATCAATAATAGGTGTTCTGCAGAGAATTAAATTGAGTTCTGGGCTAGAAAGGGGGTAGATAACTTCTTCAGACGCAGTGGCCAGGGAAGACCTCCTTGAGGAGGTGACATTTATGGTAAATGAATGTGGTCTGAATGATAAGATGATGAGTGGAGAAAATAACCCAGGTAGAGGGAAAAGCTCTAAATTGAATATAAACCCCTTATCTTTAAGGAACAGAAGGAGGCCAGTAAAGTTGGAGCTTATTGGACCCAGAAAGAGTGAAATTAAATGAGAGTGGTGCTCAGTGGGAGCCAGATGTTAAAGGGTCATGGTCAGGAACTTAATAAGTTCCATGATGTGCTAGCCAGCCTTCAAGATGGCCCTGATGATCCTCACCTCCTGGTGTCCATGCCTTTGTGTAATCCTCTCTCACGTTAAATAGGACTGACCCGTGTGACCAATAGAGTATTGAAGCAGCGATGGAGTGTGATTTCTGGTGCTAGGTCACAAAAGGCATTGCAGCTTCTGCCGTGTTCTGTTCACTTCACTCCGAGGAAAGGCAGCCTGCTGTATTGTGAGGAGGACACTTGAGTAGCCTGTGGAAAGGTTCACGTGGAGAGGAACTGACTTCATTGGCTAACAGTCACCCTGTGCGGGAGCCGTTGCGGAAGGAGGTCCTCGAGCCCTAGACAGACCTTCCCGTGACTGCAGTCTCTCACACATACTTTATTTGTAAATATTCTGGTGTATATCTTCAAAAGGTAAGGACTTCTGAAAAAAAAAAGCATAATCTCATTATCACATCTAAAAAATTAATGATTCCTTAGTAACACATGAAAGAAATCAGTATCCAGATTTTCCCTGATTTTGTATAGTTGGTTCATTTGCATCAGGATCCAAACAAAGATTAGTATACCATTTGGTTGATTTGTCTTTTTATGTGTGTATATTTGTTTTTAATCCTCACCCGAGGACACCCTCACTGATTTTAGAGAGAGGGAAAGGGACATAGAGAGAGAGGGAGAGAAACATCGATTGGTTGCCTCCTGTACATGCCCCCCCAAAAATATGGAACACTTTACGAATTTGTGTGTCATCCTTGTGCAGGGGTCATATTAATCTCTGCACTGTCCCAGTTTTAGTATATGTACTGTGGAAGGAGCACTGGTTCGTATTTTTTTTTTTAAATCCTTACCCGGGGACGTGCTTATTGATTTTAGAGAGAGGGGAAAGGAGGGAAAAAACATCGATGTGAGAGAGAAACATCAATCGGTTGCCTCTCATTTGGTGACTGGGGACCAAATCTGCAGCCTAGGCATGTGCCCTGATCGTTGATCCCGTCTGCAATCGTTGAGTTTATGGATGTTGCTCTAATAAATTGAACTGCTCCCGCTAGGGTGGTTAATGTGTTTTTTTAATTAAATCTCTTTTTATCTCTAGGATCCCCTCTTTTCTTTTTTAAATTATATTTATTGATAATGCTCTTAAAAATTGTCATAGTTTTCCCCTTGACCCCCTCCATCCAGCACCCCCACTCCCTCAGTCGATAGCCCCACCATTGTTCATGTCCACTGTATAAGTTCTTTGGCTACTCCATTTCCACTACTGTACTTTACATCCCCGGGCTATTCTGTAACTACCTATTTGTACTTCTTAATCCCCTCACCTCTTCACCCTTTCCCTCATTCCCCCCTCCCATCTGGCAACCATCAAAGTACTCTCCGTATCCATGATTCTGTCTCTGTTGTTGTTTGCTTAGTTTGTTTTTTAGATTCAATTGTTTGTGGATATGTATTTATTGCCATTTTATTTTTCATAGTTTTGATCTTATTCTTAAATAAGTCCCTTTAACATTTCATATAATTGGTGATGATTAACTATTTTAGCTTTTTTCTTGTCTGGGAAGCTCTTTAATCTGCCATTCAGTTCTAAATGATAGCTTTGTGGGATAGAGCAGTCTTGACTGTAGGTCCCTGCTTTACGTAACTTTGAATATTTCTTGCCAGTCCCTTCTAGCCTGCAAAGTTTCTTTGGAGCAGTCAGCTGACAGTTTCATGGAAACTCCCCTGTAGGTAGCAACTGCTTTTCTCTTGGTGCTTTTAAGATTCTGTCTTTATCTTTAACATTTGGCACTTTAATTACCATGTATTCTTAGAGTGGGCCTTTTTTCTTCCATCTTGTTTGGGACTGTGCTTCCTGGACCTGCATGTCTATTTCCTTCACCAAATTAGGGAAGTTTTCTTTCATTATTTTTTCAGATAGATTTCCATTTTCTTGCTCTTTCTTTATTTTCTCCTTCTGGCACCCCTATGATGTGAATGTTGGAATGCTTGAAGTTGTCCCAGAGGCTGCTTATACTATCCTCCTTTTTTTTGGATTCTTTCTTCTTGTTTTAATTGCTTGTTTTTTGCTTCTTTCTGTTCCAAATCATTGATTTGATTCTTGGCTTCATCCATTCTACTGTTGTTTCTCTGTAAATTGTTTCTTTTAAATTTCAATTAGTGTATCCTTCGTTTCTGACGAGATCATTCCTTTTTATGCTGTTGAGGTCCTCACTAAGTTCCTCGAGCATCCTTATAACCAGTGTTTTGAACTCTGCCAGATTGCTTGTCTTCATTTTTTTAGTTATTTTTCTGGACTTTTGATCTCTTCTTTCATTTGGGCCATATTTCTTTGTCTCCTCATTTATCTCTTCCCTGTGTTTGTTTTTGTGTATTAGGTAGAGCTGCTATGACACCCTGTCTTGATAGCATAGGATGGGGGATCTAGAGATAAAAAGAAACTTAAGAAATGTATCAACCAAAATGCTATAATAATATTCTTTAAACACTACCTAATTTTTATGTAGCCAGAAATATGAAAGGCCATTAACATTTCTCTTCACTAGACATAATGAATAAAGTATAGTAGACAGGGGACACAAAATTTAAAAGGGAAGTTAAAACTTTATTAATTTTTTCTATTTAAAGCCTTCATTTTCCTATTTCTCTGCAAACAAATGAACAAAAACACTCCATATTGCTTACATTAAGAAAAAGAACAGCCCTAGCCAGGTTGCTTATTTAGTTGTAGTGTTGTTCTATACACCAAAAGGTCCAGGTTTTATCCCCAGTCAGGGTACATGTCTAGGTTGCAGGTTTGATCCCTGCTCAGGCTCAGGATGTGTACGGGAGGCAGCTGATCAGTGTTTTTCTCTCACATCTCTCCCTCTCTCTCCCTCTCTCTCCCTCTCTCTCCCTCTCTCTCCCTCTCTCTCCCTCTCTCCCTCTCTCTCCCTCTCTCTCCCTCTCTCCCCCTCTCTCACTCTCTCCCCCTCTCCCCCTCTCCCCCTCTCCCCCTCTCC
>CM052539.1:5004282-5023537 GCA_028533065.1 Trachops cirrhosus | reverse complement strand
ACTCTCTAAAAAAACATCTTTGGGTGAGAGTATTTTTTTAAAAGTTATTTGAAAAATAAAAAGAATAGTATTTTCTATTCATATGAACTCAAAGTAAAAGGTGACCTTTTCTGAACTCTACATAGATTCTGATAAGCATCTATTTACCAGACTTCTCTGTAACACAACCAAGCACCCAACATTCACATTCAACCAAACACCCAAAATTCAAATATAGCCTTTCCTACTGAAAGGAACCAAGGCTCCTCAAAGAAATGGCTGATTCAGGACTGGGACAGAAAATGTACAAGATGAGTCTAGACATCTTGTTACATCAAAAAGCAAGGATGCTATAAAAGGTCTAGAAGTCAAGAGGCCTGATGAAGAGGCTTCTCCCACTAGTTAAGACTGGGACAATATGAAGCTTAATAAAAATAATCACTGCAATGGGTTCATATCTATAAAATATGTTAAAAATCCATGAGTTTGTAATGACATAAAAAAACCTAATTGGTCTCCTTTGGGTGAGCTAAGAAACCAACTTACACTTGAAAACTGGTAAGGGAAAGAATCAAACATTTAACCTACCTTTCTGAATGAAATGTGCCTAAGATAAACCACAGAGTTGAAATGGAGAAGTTTCTCTAGCTAGTTAATGAAGACAAATGACAATTAGAATATCACCATTTTGTAACATTAAAAAAGCCCTGGCTGGTGTGGCTCAGTGGATTGGGTTCGGGCTACAAACTAAAGGGTCGCAGGTTTAGTTCCTGGTTGGGGCGCATGCCTAGATTGTGGGTCAGGTCCCCAGTGGGGGGCGCATGGGAGGCAGCCACACATTGATGTTTCTCTCCCTCTCTTTGAAATAAAAAAAAGAAAAAAAGAAAGAAAAAACCTTCAAAAAATTAAAGCTTATTGGTTAATTTTTGCTAGTGCTACATTAATCATATATTTTTCTTTTCCTATACAAATTGATCTGGCTTCTAAATCAAAGTACTAATTTATAAAATTACAGAGGACAGAGGAACATATTAGATACCTCCATGGCAGCAGGGTCCAGTAAGAAAAGGTCAGACTATGAAAAATCCTACAGGATAAACAACCTGGTTTCTTAACAAATAAGTTGTAAAGGAAAAACACATCAAACCAAACAAACAACTTCATATGACATTATTAGACAATTGAAAATTCTAATACTCACTGGTTACTTGGGATTATTATTAATATTTTTTATGAATTGAGAGTAACATCAGTTTGTTGTTCCACTTATTAATGCACTCACTACTTGTTTCTTTTTTGTAATACTCAGCTGGGGATATGTTTATTGATTTTAGAGAGAGAAAAAGAGAGAGACAGACAAACATCATTGTGAGAGGAACATCAGTCAGTTGCCTCCCATATGCACCCCAACTGGGGATTGAACCCACAACCTGGGTATGTGCCCTGACCGGGAATCAAACTCACGACCTTTCAGTGGTGCTCCAACCAACTGAGCCACACCAGCCAGGGCTATTATTTATATTTTTAAGTGTAATAGTGGTATCGTGAATGTTTAAAAGTTATAATATATTAGAGATAAATACTGATGTGTTTATCAATGAAATGGAATCACTTGAAAACTAATACAGAGGCAGGGAGACAAATGTGAATTGGATACAGATGGAACAGTGTGGGCCAGGAGTTAACACTTACTTAAGCTGATGATGAAAACACATGAAGGTTAATTATATTATTGTGTCTACTTTTGTGTTTAAATTTTTCCATAATAAAAAAATTTTAAATCTCACCTAAGAATTCATGACCATAAACTTTCCCGTGTATGGATATGAAACTTGAATGCATACTATCTGTGGCATGAAAAACTCAGACTAATTTACTTTAAATTGCTCTTGAGTTAGTAGTGCCTTCAGGAACCTGCCAGAGCAACACAAATATTCTCAGGAGAAAAAAAACACAACTATTTAATTCTCAGAAAAGTCCCACAAATAAAATTCCACAGCACAGAAACCCATGATGAAAAAAATCACAAAACACTTAGGAAACAAGTGACAGTGAGGAACCAAGTCAGCAGAAACAGCAGAAATCATCCAATTTGAAAAGACTACAATATTGTATGTAATGACTGGAAACCGAACATAAAATAAAAAACATATTTAAAGAAATAAAAGCAAAGATTAGAAGTATAAGTAGGTAACTGAGACCATCATAATTAACCAGGTTGAGCCCTGGCTAGGTAGCTCAGTTGGCTAGTGTCATCCTAATATGCCAAGGTTGGGAGTTTGATCCCTGGTCAGAGCACATACAAGAACCAACCAATGAGTGTGTAAGTAAGTGGAACAACAAATCTCTCTCTCACCACCTCTCTCTCTCTCTCCCCCACCCTCCCTCCCTTCCCTCCCTCTCTCTAAAATCATTAGATTAAGAAAAGAAAAGAATTAACCAGGTTGAAAGTTTATATGTTAAAGTACTGTGTGTCACTGGAAAGCCATTTGATTAGCAGTTAAAAAATAATAATAACCAGGTATATTTGAAAAAAGAACCACTTCAGAAATAAAGAGCATGATTATTGAACTTAGTAGTTCTTTGACAAATTAAACAGCAGATTAGACACATAGAATTAGTGAACTAGAAGATAGAGATAAAGAAATCGCCTACATGAAACCCAGGGAGACAAAGAGAAAATATAAAAGAAAGATAAAGGTGCATGGAAGATACAATAAGGTCTAAAATAACATCTAATCAGAGTTTTCTAGAGGGAGATAATAGAAAAATTGGGGGCAAGGCAGTATTTGAAGGGATAATGACTGAGATTTTCCAAAATTGATTACAAACCTGAATCCTTTGAATTAGGAAGTTCAAGCAATATAAAGAAAAATGTCTTCTAGATACATTGGCAAATATAAGATCTTAATTGTGGCAAGAAAGAGAAAGCAGACTATTCTCAGACTACTAAATAATAGCTGACTTCTCATTAGCAACAATGGAAACCACAAGACAGAATGCTGTTGTTAAAGTAGCAAGAGAAAAATAACCATCTTTAAGAATGATGACAAAATCAAAACATTTTGAAATAAAGGCCTTTTTTATGTTGAATGGAGGAAAATACGAGAGTGATTTTGAGCTTTGATTTATTATGCAGTAGTTAAGAGCTAAGGTTTGGAGTCAGTTTGAGTTCTTTTTTATTATTTAATTTTTTTCTTTTTTAAAATATGTTTTATTGATTATGCTGTTACAGTTTTTCCATTTTTTTCCTTCCCTTTATTCCCCTCTGCCCTTCACACCCCTTCCACCAGCATTCTCCTGCCTTAGTTCATGTCCATGGGTTGTACATATTAAGTTCTTTGGCTTCTCCATTTCCTATACTACTCTTAACCTCCCCCTGTCTCCTTTGTACCTATCATTTATGCTTCTTATTCCCCATACCTTTTCCCTTATTCTCTCCACTCCACCTTCCCACCGATAACCCTCCAAGTGATCTCCATTTCTGTAATTCTGTTCCTGTTCTAGGTGTTGGCTTAGTTCGTTTTTTTTGTTGTTGTTGTTTTTAGGTTCAGTTGTTCATAGTTGTGAGTTTGTTGTCATTTTACCGTTCATAGTTTTTGATCTTCTATTTCTTAGGTAAGTCCCTTTAACATTTCATATAATAAGGGCTTGGTGATGATGAACTCCTTTAACTTGACCTTATCTGGGAAGCACTTTATCTGCCCTTCCATTCTAAATGATAGCTTTGCTGGATGGAGCAATCTTGGATTAAGTCCTTGTTTTTCATGACTTTGAATACTTCTTTCCAGCCCCTTCGTGCCTGTAAGGTTTCTTTTGAGAAATCAGCTGATAGTCTGATTGGAACTCCTTTGTAGGTAATGTCTCTTTTTCTTTTGTTGCTTTTAAGATTCTTTCCTTATCTTTCATCTTGGGTGATATAATTATATTGTGCCTTGGTGTGTTCTCCTTGGGTCCAAGTTCTTTGGGACTCTCTGAGCTTCCTGGACTTCCTGGAATTCTATTTCCTTTGCCAGATTGGGGAAGTTCTCCTTCATTATGTTTTCAACTAATTTTTCAGTTTTTTGCTCTTCCTCTTCTCCTTCTGGCACCCCTATCATTTGGATGTTGGAATGTTTCAACTTGTCCCAGAGGTTCCTAAGCCCCTCCTCGTTTTTTTGAATTCTTGTTTCTTCATTCTATACTGGTTGAATGTTTCTTTCTTCCTTCTGGTCCAAACCATTGATTTGAGTCCTGGTTTCCTTCCTGTCACTGTTGGTTCCCTGGGCATTTTCCTTTATTTCACTTTTCATAGCCTTCACTTTTTCCTCTATTTTGTGACCATACTCAACCAGTTCTGTGAGCATTCTGATTACCAGTGTTTTGAACTATGCATCTGATAGGTTGGCTATCTCTTCCTCACTTAGTTGTATTTTTTCTGGAGCTTTTTTTTTTTTTGAGCTTTGATCTGTTCTTTCATTTGGGCCATTTTTTTTTTTGGTCTCAGTGTACCTGTTACATAGAAGTGGTGGAGCCTTAGGTGTTCACCAGGGCAGGGCAACCCACGTTGCTGTGTTGTGACACTGTATGTTGGGGAGGGGTCCTAGAGGGAACAGTGCTGCTTGCTCCGCTCTCTGCTGGCTTTCAGTCACTTTCTCTTCTACCCACAATCAAATGGAGCCCTTCTGGTGCTGATTCCCAGGTGGGTGGTTTTGTGTACATTCTAGGACCCTGTGGGTCTCTCCAACGAACTCTCCTGTGAGGTTGGGAGTTTCTCCTGCCACCTCAACCCCCACAGGTTTTTTCAGTCAGAGGTTTTGAGGCTTTATATTCCCCTGCACTGGAACCCTGGGTTGCTTGGTCTGTCTCGCTCCCCAATTGTTGCGGTGTATCCACACTCGAATGTGGGACCACCCACTCTGCCAGCCACTGCCTTGGCGCAAGTCTTCTCTGCCCTGGCAGCCCATCTCCGCCTCTCCTGCTGATCTGGATGCATGTTTCCTCTTTAACTCCTTGGTTGTTGGCCTTCCATACAGTTCTGTTTTCTGGCAGCTCTGGTGGTTTTTTGTTTTTAAGTTTGTTGTTCTTCTTTTGGTTGTGCGAGGAAGCACAGTATATCTGCCTATGCCTCCATCTTTGAGTCAGTTTGAGTTCTATTTCCAGTGACCATGTTATTTAACTTCTCTTCCCCGATTAATTTCTGTATGAAATGGGATTACAGTAATGCTTACTTTATGGGGGTGTCTTAATAAATAGATGTGCTATTACATGTAAAGCATTGTGATTGGCACGTAGTAGGCATTCAGTGAATGTTAGGGGTTACTATTTTCATGTTTTTAAATATAAGATGCCATCAATTTTAAGACATACTAAAAGAATGCTGCCAATTAGTTGTGAGATATAAGATGGCATTAATCATAAAATCTGTCTGTATTTCAGAGATGCTGACATGTAAAGAAAAAGATGTGCATTTCAGAATTGATGAAATATAATATTTTGATAGCAAATATGCATCAAGTGCAGGAAAAAATATGTGAAAATAATAACAAAAACAAAAAGCTTGAATGAGAACTTGGTGAAATAATTAAATATGCATTACCCATAGCTGCGGAGTTTGTGTATAATATATTGAAGGTTAAGACAGCTGTTTTACTTTTATTTCTCCAGAAGTGATTGTGAACTGCAACTGAACTGCCCTTGAGAGGGATTAAAATTTCCCAGTGGTGGTTACTTAAACAAAAAGTGTTCTTTAACATCAAATCAGTAGGCACTAGCTGTGTAAAGGACAGATGTTGAATGTACAACATACTTCATAAAGCAGGAGTTTAATATGCAGCTAGAATAGTAGCATTCTTCTGCAGGTGTTTTTTGAAATGTTTTCAGTTTTCTTTCCACTCTGGGTTTTGATTACCACTTCCATGTAGTTCAGAGGAGATTATAGCTAATTTCATATGAACTTGAAGTTGATCTGTTTTAGTTGGTCTCATTGCTGATGATAGTGTAATATGTGTCTGTGCATATAAGCATCAGCACTCTTTCCAAACATTTTGATTTGGTTAGATCGTCTCAAATCATTATGAAGCTACTAGCCAGAGTGCTGCATTTAATGATGTCATGCAGTCTAGAAATCTTTACAATTATGTTTCCATAAAGAAAAAGGAGATTATGCTAACTCAGTTATTAGGATCAAATTTTTGTTCTTTGGATTATTACAGTAGCTTCACCATTCTTCCTCCTACCAATATGTACTTTTATCAATTGGAAATAAATTAGACTACACATAATGGAAAATCTGACTTTGCTTTAACCAAATAGAGGTTAATTTTCTCTTACACAACATGAAATTGAGAAGTAATCCAAAGCTCTGGAGTCACTCCAGTGTGGTATTAATGTCTCAGATTCCTTCTAGCCATCCTTAGATGTGTCTTGTGGTAGTGGCAAGGTTGCTTCTCTGCATCCCCCAACATCCACACCCCCAGAAAGGAGGGGAAAAGGTGAGGCACAAAATGTGTGCCTTGCCTAATGATGTGCGTGTCATTGACCAGAGCCATGGTACTTGGCCACATCTACTGGTATTCATAAATACTGGTATTCATGAAAGGTTGGGAAATCTAGCTGAGTACAGGGTTACCCCAAACAAATCTGGATTGCAATACAAGTGTAGGCAACTACCAGGTTTTGCTTTGTGGCCCTTTATTGTGTGATGTGTATTATCTGAAAGTATATGACTCGTTAATGTAGCAAACACTTACTGAGGACCTGCTTCATGCCAAACACCGTGCATACAAATGTGAATAAGGTGCCCCGTTCCTGCCATAGTTTATAGGGAAGATGGACATCAAAACAAAAAAATTACAATTATTGTAACCTGGAACCTTCACACTTGAGGGAGATGTGATTGAGAATTACAGTAGTTCATCCATGTCATCACCAGATAACTAAGGTAATGACTGTAATCCCTCAGCCTTTCATGTACTCTAACGCCTCTGCACCCCTCTCATCCCCAAACCAAGTATTTGTATTTTATCGAAATGGTTTTCTTAGAAACATGTAACTACCACGCTGACTTCAGAAAGCACTATCTTGCATATTGAATACGTTGGTGTCCATAATAAATAGTCAGGGCACTTAGTGCCCTGATCATGGCCAAAATTTTATGAGACCTTGGATTCTAGATCTTTCGACACAGGATACTACTGAAGTGGTCAATTCTTTCTCAGAAGGTCTGTGAGGACAATTATCAGCCATAAGGAGTGGGTTAGAATAAAGCTCAGATATTACCGAGTGAAGTTTAAGAAACTGTTGCTGTTATGGATGATCGGAGGAGAGTTTCTGTTAATGAAAACATTGTATTTTTTGGAAGCATTTTCAGATTTCCTGCAGAGACATGATGTTTTCATTAATTGAATTAACTCTGGGTCAAACTTGCACTGGCATTTAGGTGGTGTGATATTGCTGTACCTTGGCAACCTGAGTGAGTTTGGGCTTGCAAGGTGAGGAGTGCAACTTGATCAGGATGTGGTCTGAATACTTGATGGCCCCCCCATCACACCCCAGCCGAAACTGGCTCTACCTGTCGTGTCTTCTCAGAAATGTTCTAATCTCCCCCTGCTCCTGAACAGTTGTAGTTTTTTAAATTCATGGCTTCTATAGGACGCTGGATATATGCCAACAAATGGCTATGAAAAAAACAAAAATAAAACATTTAAAAATATTTACTAGCCAAAAACAACACGTCAGATTTTGAGCTTCAGTGATAGAATTGTATTGGTAAGCCCATACATTGGCATGTGAACTTATTTTCCCACAAAGTAGTTGAACGAATCCATTAATTTATTTGAGCAGCTCTGTTAACATTATTCTGAAAAGAACAAGTTAGAATGCCATTCCAGTGTGCTCCATCATGATAAAAGCTTCGATAATGTCAGGAAAGGTTATCAGGAGTGACCAGTAGGGACTGGGCTTTAGGAAGGATATAATGAAGGAGGGTGAAAGACATCCCTTCCTAACCTGCTCCATCAGGGAAGTTCACCCTGGTGATGGGATGGGTGGGGTGTCCGGTGGCATCGCTGGACCATCCTTATATCTGATTGAGGAGTTTGGACTATGTTCTGTATAGGCTAGAAAGCTTTAGAACTTTTTAGAACTTTTTGCATAATGAGATTTATTTTTTTATTATAAGAGCAATTCGTGTTCTTTGTAAAGAACTTGAAGTTTATGAAATAGAAAATGGAAAATTCCTCTATCCCACTCCTAAGAAGTACCTATTCTTAAAGTTTGCTGTATATCTTGCCAGACGTTTCCCCCAAACTTTTATGTACTATATTATACATTTTATACATTCTACAGGGTTGGGCAGGAGTAGGTTTATAGTTGTGAGTATGCGAAACACAGTTTATTCTTGTATTATTATTTATTAATTATTGTATTGTTTTCCACACAACTATAAACCTACTTTTGCCCTACTCTGTGTATACACATGGTATATATATTTTATATATATGTAAACCAACAAGGGATTAAACCATACATGTTTTGTGATAGCTCTTTAATCTGTCATAAACGTTCCATGTTACTTTTGCCTTCTTTTTACTGTCTGCATAATATTCTGTCTGTATTACCAGCCCCTAAGTGGTTAACATTAAGGTTGTTCAGGATCACAAACAGTACAGCAGCAGTAGCAATGCACATCTTTATACAAATACATTGTGAGTATTTTTGTAGAATTCTTCCTTAGAAGAACAATTGTTGTCTGAAAGAAATGCATATTTTAAATTTTGGCAGGTTTTGTCATATTATGCTGTAGCAAGGCAGTTTATATCCCACCATCAGTATTTGATAGTGCCACTTACTCCACACTCTAGCATTATCTGTCTTAATCTTTGACAATTTGCTAGGTAAAAAACAGTTTTTAAGTATTCGATTTGTTTTCATATGCTTTTCATTTTTTCCTTTACTGAATTGTGAATTTTTTGTCCAATTATCTACTAAGAGTTTTGTTCATCTTTTTCTTAACAGTATGAGAGAACCCTTTACCTGTTACACATTACAAATGTTTTTCTAGTATATCTTTATTTTATGATCTTTTTTTGGCCATAGAAGATTCTTGGGTTCTTATGTAGTAAAATTTATTAGTAATTTTTTATGCCTTGTGGGTGAAATTATCATGCTTTTAGGAAGACCTTTCCCATTGAAGATTATAAAAAATATTTTTATGATGATTTTGTCTACTACTTTTATGTTTCCTTATTAAAGGATTCGGAATCTTATTTTGTTGCGCTGAGTAAGATGTATAAAGTAATGAGTATTACTTTATTTTGTTGTGTTGAGTACGATGTATAAAGTAATGAGTATAGCTTCCACTCTCCACTCCACAATGACTGGCCAGTTACTCCAAAATCATTTACTGAATAATTCATCTTTTCTCTACCAATTTGAAGGGCTCTTTTAAGCACAATTTCCCATATATGTTGCATTTTTTCCTCTTTGACAGCGTTGGGCCCCAGTAGTGGAATCAACAAGATTAAATTTTTTTAAGGTTTCTATTTATTTATTTTTAGAGAGAGGAAAAGTGGGGGAGAAAGAGAGGGAGAGAAACATCAATGTGTGGGTGCCCCTCGTGGGCCCCCTGCACCGGAAACCTGGCCTGCAACCCAGGCAAGTGCCCTGACTGGGAATGAACTGGCAACCCTTTGGTTTGCAGGCTGATGCTCAGTCCACTGAGCCACACCAGCCAGGACAAGAATCGACAAGGTTAGAATATTGATGAGAACTGGTGGGACTAGAGATAGAACGTTAGCAGTGCAGAGGGTCGTGGTATCAGAAATGAATAACATTTGGAAGAGCAGGTTTGGGGAAGAGTTCTTGTTTGATAGGTGGAGTTGGAGATTGGAGGGACATTGTGGTAGAAATTTCTAGTAGGTCCCCAAGTTCTCTGCTCTTCTTGGTCCATTTCTTCCTTTGCTGCTTCTCTCTAAACCGCTAACCCTCAAACTTTAGCCTACATCGGAATCACCTGGAGAACTTAAAAACACAATGCTGGCCCTGACCTTGGAATTTCTGGTTCAGTAGGTCTGGATAAAACCTGATCACTCATATTTATTTTAAGTTCCAAGGTGATGCTGATGTTGCACGTGTGGGGACCACACTTTGGGAACCACCCAACCAAGTCCTCTTCACATACATCTTAGATTATTCTAATGGTTAGGGTTCTTTTTCCAGTTTCCTGGCCCTTTGATGCCTCTTGACACAAATAAGGATTATATTGGTGAGAATAGAAGTTGAGAGAAAGGAATAAACCTGAAAGACATCTCAAAAGAAAGATTAATGGTCTTTGGAGACTGAGTTGTGAGGGACTAAGGAGCAGAAAGTAAGGAGCAGAAAGCAAAAAAGGCCTTTCTAAACATTACCTACAGATTTACTCTTTCGAAAAATACTTCTTTCATCTTACTTCCTCTTCAGAAATCTGCAGTGAGATAAATCTAAAATGAAATTTATTTGAATAAAATACAACTGACAGTTGACACCCAACCAGTGTGGTTTCTCCTGTTTTGTCTAAGTCAAATCTCATTATGACAAATGGCTTTGCAAGTAGATCTCTGCATTACCAAATACTTTCAAGCCCGAGCCAGTGACCTACTTTAAGCAGTGTCCAATTTAACAATTCCAGTTCAGCAGACTAATTTGGATAGCATTTTAGGACCTGTAGAATTTAATCTGAAGTACATTTGTATAAAGAACTGTCAAGTTCTAAGGGTTAGTTTAAACCCTATTTAGAAATCCTGTTTTTGCATATTGTATATATATCATTATTCTTTTATCTCATTATACAGTGTTTTTTCTGTATTTACCTTTTTATTATGCTTGCTGTTTGGCCATAAAAGGGAAGGCATTATGCCAAATATTCATGTTTGCAATTATAAATTCAGAGAAGCCAGAGTGTGTGTTTGTACAGGTGGGATGAAATAAACAGATGACAGAGAAAGCCAGTTTATCAAGATCATAGTTTGTTGCTTCTGGATTGGAAAATGAGTATAGAGATGGCGCTTTGGGTTTTTAAGCTACTCAGTACATGCCATTTTTATTTTTCATTTTTATTTTTAAAAGCTGTTTTTTATTGTTGTGCTTTATTGTGTTATTTGATCCCATATATGGGTTGAGTTTTTAAAGGTGTGGGAATTACAGCTGACTGTAAAAGAGTGCCAAATACTTGTTTTTTGAAAACAACTTTATTGAGGTAAATTTACATACCACAAAATCCACCCATTTTACGTATACAATTACAGTATTTTAGTAGATTTACATAGTTGCATAACCATCACAACACAATTTTAGAACATTTCCACCAGCCCAAAGAGACCTTTTATGCCCATTTGCTGTTAAACCTTGCTCCTACTCCCATCCCCAGGCAACCACTAATTTACTTTCTGTCCCCATAGATTTGCCTTTTCTAAGATTTCATCTAAATGGAGTTGTACAATATGTGGTCTTTTGTGGATGGCTTCTTTCACTGAATGTAATGTTTTTGAGGTTCACCCATGTTGTAGTATGTATCAGTAGTTCGTTCCTTTTAATTGTTCTGTGGTTTTCCAATAGGTGGATATACCTTAATTTATTTATCAGTTTACCAGTTGATGGACATTTGGGTTGTTTCCACTTTTGGGCTATTATGAACAGTGCTGTTGTGAGTATTCATATGCACAAATGTTTGTTTTGACATTCCATAAATCATTAATAACCAAATGAGAAAATTGGGAAATTTCATTGCAAAATATTTTAACCTGAAAATAAAAATCTTATCTTAGATCTTATCAGATCGCATTTTTAATCACATTAATTCCTTATTATCCCTTATAGCCCTTTTCAAACTTGCAATTCAACAATAATCCTGTTGTTTTAAGGCAATAAAATGTCACATAGTAGAGATTCACACTTTAAAAAAATATTTTCATGCTCATTGTCATTTGAGCCACAAAACAGCCTTACAACAAGTATTATTACTTGTTCCTCATTTGTTGCTACCAGAGGGCGCCTGTGCTCATATTCTAAAGTAGTTGCTGTAGGAATCGCATCAAGACTAAATGTGCCCTGACCAGTGTGGCTTGGTTGGTTGCACTTCATCCCACAAAGCAAAAGGTCACTGGTTCAATTCCCAGTAAGCATACATGCGTTGGTTGCAGGCCTGTCCCTGGTTGGGGCATGTGCAGGAGGCAACCGATCCATGTTTTCCTCACACATCGATGTTTCTCAACTTCTCTTTCTCCCTCCCTTCCCCCCCTAAAAATAAACAAAGAAAGAAAATATTTTTTTAAAAAAGACTACATGCTTCCAATTTGTGGTGTGCACACAGGATGGGGCAGTACCAACGGACTACTCTTGTATGTGATATAGATCCAAGTTTGGAGTGTTTGTAGCTTATCCATTCCACAGGTATCCATTGAGCGTCTAATATTGTACATGCCAGGCACTGTGTTAGATGGGGATTGAGACGTGAAAGATTTGACTCTCAAGAAATTAAGTATGGGATATCTTTAGAGAAAAAGATATCTAATGGGGAGGGGTTTGGGTGGGTAGGAAGAAGGTTATCAGTGCATTATTGATAATAATAATAGCTCACACCTAGTTAATAATAATACTAGATAATAATATTAGTTAATGCCTAGTACTTATTCTCTCCTAGGCATGTTCCAGGCACTTTGCATATATTTTCTCATTTCATCTTCGTAACAACTCAGTGAGGCAGGTAATACTTTTTTCCTATTTTGCAGATGAGAAATCCACAAAACTAAGGTTGCTAAGTTGACCAAGGTCACACTACCGGTAAATGGCAGCTCTGGAATTTAAACTAGGCAGTGTGCCTCTAGAATTTGTGTCTCCTGAAAAGGTCTCTCAGAGGAGTTGACACCCACGCTGTGCCTTGAATGAGTTTGTACTTTGTCTGGAAGAAGGGTGATTGGGGTAGGTCCTCATGGTTTTCTAAACAGAAATATCACAAGTAAAGGTAAAGAAGAGGGCGCAGGGCTAAGAGTGAGTGTGGCAGACTACTTTTGAAGAAAGGTGGATGGCAAGAGATGAGACTCGAAAGGCAGGGCTGGGCAATGAAGGGCTGGAATGCCACCTAAGGAATTTGGGTTCCATGGTCCAGTTTTTAAAGTTACACCAAAATACTTTCCTCTTCGTATTAATTTTATTTTCCCTTTTGGCTTTCATTCTTTTGTTCCTTTCTTTTTAAAAAAATAGAACATGTCACACAACCAGAAAAGTGCCTAATAGACAAATATAAAACTTAATGAATTATTTTAAAATAGCTACCTTCTGTGGTCAAGAAATAAGATGTTGCTGGTACTCAGAAGCCCATTCTTAGTGACCTTTGCTAGGCGTAGACCCTCCTTTCCCTTTCTACTTTTACCACCCATAGACCTCTAAACATTATAGTTTGGCTGATTTTTAACACAGAACCACATGCCCTCAGATCGAGCTTTATATCTGGTCCTTATGTTTGCAATATCCAGTGTAAGAATTTTTTATTATTTTGAATATGAGCCCTTGGTGGGTTTTATGTGGCCTGCTTTTTCATTTTCTTGAGGCTGTCTTTTAATGAACAAAAGTTCTGAATTTTTGTGTAGTCATATTTATCTGTTTTTTGATAGTAGTTGCTTTTTGTATCCTGTGTAGGAGAGCTTTCCCTACCCCTAGGTTATGGAAACATTGTCCCATATTATCTTGTAAAAGCTTTATTATTTATCTTTTACATTTAGGTGTATAGTTCACCTAAAATTGACTTTTATGTAATTCTCAATTAACTTCTTAGTGATCCTCTGCCTTTGAGACATTTTTTAATATTTAGTCCAGATTTTCTGGCTGCACTCAGCATTGGTTGGTCTAAATTACATACAGGGTCTGGCACAAATAACAACCCTTTTTTATAATAAAAGCTTTTATTACAAAATCATAAGCATGTAATTCTGTAATATAACAGTATCACACCATAGGACATTTTAGGTGAAATGTTCAAATTAAAATTATAAGTTATTGCACCCATATTATTGCCCTACCAACCACACCCAGGTGCTACTTCTGCCGGACCCTGCAGTTTACCGCTCTCAGGGCAGAAACCTCTTCCAAAGATTTAGTTTCGCTTTGACTTCAAAATGCTCTGTTCTGTAAAAGGACCTTGATAAATATGTTTACTAAAAAAAAATAAAATTTAAAAGACTGAAAAAATAGATTCTTAGTTTTTCCTATTTTTCTTTTTTTTTAAATTTTAGAAATCAAAAATAGAAGCGTGTTTCATCTGTGTTTCTCTCAGCTATAAAATATTATTAGACAACTTAAAACTGGCTACGTAAAATGAACTGCAGGGTACGTATACTGACTGCAGGATAACTTTACAACATTAATAACGGTAAAATTTTAAATTAAAAAGTGTCCACTATTGAACTTTGACTTTGATGAGAAAAACAGTTTAATTATTGTTAGCTACCTCTCTTTCTCTGTTTATCCATATTTTTAAACCTCTTTTTTGGCCAGAGATGGACTGTATGCAAACCCCATCCAGAATGCTTTTAGTTTTGTGCCAGAAAATAGGAAGAAAATGTTTTTAGTTTGTGGCAACTAGATCCATGACATATGATGCTCCAGGAACTGTTTTTACAGTGCACAAGATGCACGCGAACGGAGTAGCACTCACATGATTATTGGCAAGGAAAAACTGGCTACGTGGCTGATGTTAAATTTGCTTTTTAAACAGCCAGATCAAGAAATGTCTGAAGAATTTGAGACTGTAGCTGTGAGATGATTTTTCAGTTAGTAAACACAGACTCTGAAAGCCATGGCAAGACTGTTTCTTGTGAGCCATTTACAGCTTCAAGGAGGAGAGCACAGTGTAGGCGCCAGAGAGGAAAACCTGACGTGGCCTCCAGGGAATGTTGCCAGGGGAAGTACGCACCACGTGGTGAGGGAGAGGTTCCTTGTCCTTCCGTCACCAGAACTCCACCTTGCCCTGCCATTTCTGTTGCTGAGGTTCACAAAGGAGGTCAGCTTGGTTGTAGCCAAAATATTAGGAGTAAAAGTGTACATACATAGAAGTTATGGCTTTCAAGCCACACACTTCCTTCCTGCCCAGCCCTTGCTTATACCATTTGCTTTCTCTTTTAAAAATAAATAGCCAAAGTGTGTTCCGAGGACCCCTCCCCCACCTCCCCATCCAGACCCTTTTAGGGGAGTCTGTGAGGTCACAACTATTTTACTAACACTAAGATCATACATGCCTTTTAAACTCATTCTCTCATGATCATGGAGTTTTCCAGATGCTACTTGACATGGGAGACTGCAAAAGATTAAGTGCAAATCAGAAATGAGGATACAGCTCTTGTCTCTTAAGCCAGATACTAAAGATATTTGCAAAAATGGAAAACAGAGGCATGTTCCTCAAATTTTTATCCTTTAGAATATTTTAATTAAAAAATGTTTACTATTTTTAAATGAATACTTACTAATAAATATTTTAAATTTTTACTTCTATATATTGCTTAAATTATATACTGTTATGACTTGCACTTTTTAATATGGTAAATATTGAAAATATTATAATTCAAATATACAAAAGCTCTTTGGGGTCCTTAATAATTTTTAAGAATCTAAAGAGATCCTGAGACCAAGAAGTTTCAGAATCAGTGCTTTAAATTCTGCCAATTCCATTTGAAGTCCTAGTTTCTTTCTGAAGTCTACGTAGATTGTGTAGCCCACTGTTTTCACTGCATTACCCAAACTTCTGCCCCACACAGCTTAGTGCTTAGTTTTTGTGGAATTGCTTGGTGTGCTAGTTTTCTTCTCCTTATCAATAGTGTAAGACCTCTGAGGACAGGGGTATCTTAAATTTAAGAGAGCTTTTTGAGACATCCATGATATATATTGCTGAGCACAGCAAAGAAAAAGTTGGTAATAGTTATTCATATTATTATTATCTTCAATATCAATGTTAAAGTTTCCCAAACTCACCAGTTATTGAAGAACCAATAATGCATTTAAAACTTTTTTTTAAGATTTTATTTATTTTTAGAGAGGAAGGAAAGGGAAGGAGAAACAGGGAGGGACACATCAATGTTTGGTTGCCTCTCATGTGCCCACGGGGGCCTGGCCGGCAACCCAGTCATGTGCCCTGACCAGGAATTGAACTGGCAACCCCTTGGCTTGCAAGCCCACACTCAATCCACTGAGCCACACCAGCCAGGGCCATTTAAAACTTTTTGAACACTGTCCTGGCTAGTGTGGCTTAGTTGCTTGGGCATTGTCCTGCATATTGAAAGCTTGCCTGTTCAGGTCCTGGTCAGGACACATGCCTGGGTTGCAGGTTTGGTCCCCAGTCAGGACACATACAAGAGGGAACCAATCGATGTTTCTCTCCCTCTCTTTCTCCCTCTCTTCCCCTCTCTCTAAAAGTAAATCAATAAAATATTTAAAGTAGAAATAGCCATTTGATTAAAAAACTACATAAAATTAATATACAGTATGGGAAAAAAAGTTTTTTTTAATCATAGATCATCAATAAATTGGCTGCAAAAGCTGAGCATATTAGTCTGTTTAATGTTTATGTGACCAACACGTGCAGTAAAACCCGGCCATAGCCCCCTGCTCTGAAAACAGAATATAGTGCTGGGCGCTTAGTTAGCATTCAGTAAAGCTGGTTGAGTTGAATCTGCTGTTTCAGGAGCTGCCTCTGCTGTTCTTCTATCAGGCAACTGTTAATTCCCTGCCACCCCCACCTCCACGTCTAAGTGACTTGCAGTTGTGTTTAGTCTTCAGAGGTGTCCTTACCTTCCGAAGCCCTTCCTATTGAAGAACTGACAAATTTTGTCTTAGACTAAGCTAGGGCATTAGTTAGCTGACCACAGTGGATTGGTATCTGAAGGTGAGGCACATGCCTTTTTCTTCATCCCTGCTTCAGAATGAGTTTGATTTCTTAGGCAACACTCTCTGACTTAACACGATGTAAGAATAAATTTAACATCTTTATGCCAAGGCCTTGCTATAACCCCCGAAAATCCTTCGCAGCTTCTCCCTGGAAGTCTGAGGGTCCCATGCAAGTAGCACACTGCACTGAAACCCTAGCATTACTTTACCATAATATTCCTAGAACAGAGAGTGATACCTGGCAGGCAGCCCATTCACTGAATGAATGTATGAATGAATGAATGAATGAATGGTTATAAGTTATAAGCAGCATCTTTATTTGAGTAAACTAAGAACATTATATTGAGTTGACTTTATTTTTCCTTCCCAAATGACTGTTTATTCCATATGAGTTTATTGGGATATCCCTTGTACTAGTGCTTTTATAAATGATGGTGATACAGTGATAAATCAGGCTTAGATCCTGTCTTCAGGAAGCTTATAACCCAATAGTATAAACAACATACACAAGTGTAGTGGAAATATATACCTAGTACAGTTGCTATCTCAAAGGAAGGACCCATCCACATCACCTATAGCAAGAGAGAGGAATCAAGAAAGACTGCATAGAAAAGTTTTCCTAAGCCTTCATCTTGAAGGCTAAGAAGTTTTCCCTGTGAGTAGGAAGGCAGTCCAAGTGGAAACAGCATATACAAAGTTACAGGCCCATGAAACTATGTGGTGCTTAAAGCAATGTAGTTACGTGAGATGAAGTTGAGATGAACAGGTACCAGCCTTGTATATCATGTGTTGAGAATTGGGTTTTATCTTGAAACTGGGTGAGAGACATTGCAAAGGCAATGTGGGTTTGCACTTTGTAAAAGTAATTCTAATGGCATTGGAGGTGGGATGGGGCCTGAGGGTAAGAAAACCAATTTGAAAACACAGTTGAAATAAATCTGGTGAGAAATTATGGCAGAACTAAGGTAGTGGCAATAAGAATGGAAAAGAATGTACATAGTGAAAAATTTATGTTTGGTGAAAGAAAGATGCTGATGGTGGTCCCAGATTTTTTCTCTGAGTGGGATGTGAGTATTGCAGAGTGAGGCAGGAGGACCCAGTTTGGAGGAGAATTATTTTAGTTTTAGCTATGTTGTGTTTTTGGGACCCATGGAACATGAGGTGGAGAAGTCCGTTGACGTTAGGTAGTTGTATAGATGGTTTTGACAATTGTAAGAAAGGTCAGCACTGGGGAGAGGTTTGGGAGTCATCAAGATACAGGTAGAAGTTAAATCTATGGGAGAGGATAAGGACATGTATATGTAATAAAAAGAGAGACTTATGGCCAAGATGGAAGCATAGGTAGACACAGTGTGCCTCCTTCCACAACCAAAATAAGGGCAACAACAGTTTAGAAACAAAATTACAACCAGAACTGACAGAAAATTGAACTGTATGGAAGTCCAACAACCAGGGAGTTAAAATAGATGCATTCATCCAGACCGGTAGGTGGGGCTGAGTCGGATGGCCCGGCGGAAAGGGGCAGGGCACAAAAAGGGGTGGCACCGGGCACGCAGGATGGCAGCGGGAGGACCCTGGGCGTGCAGGTGGCAGTTGGCAGACCCTGGACACCCTGGACACGGGGTGGCAATTGGTAGACCCAGCGAGGTGGCCATTGTGAAGTGAGGCACTATGTGCCAGGCAGCTGGCTGACCGAGTGGTCCCACATTCCAGTGCAGATAAACCAGGTGAAACTGGGGAGTGAGACAGACCAACCAACCCAGGGTCCCAGCACTGGGAAATAAGGCCTCGAAACACCAATTGAAGACACCTGTGGGGGTTGAGGTGCACGGACAGACTCTCAGCCTCACAGGAGAGTTTGTTGGAGAGATCCACAGGGTCCTGGAATGTACGCAGGCCCATCCACATGGGAATCAATGCCAGAAGGGCCCAGTTTGCTTGGGGGAAGCGGTGGAGGGGACTAGGATCCGACAGAGAGCAGAGCAAGCATCATTTTTCTTCTTGGACTCCACCCCCACATATAGCATCACAACCCAACTGGGTTGCCCCGCCCTGGTGAACACCTAAGGCTCTGCCCCTCATACTTAACAGGCATGACAAGATGACAACAACAAAAAAATGGCCCAAGCAGAAGAACAGATCAAAGCTCCATAGCAAATACAACTAAGCAATGAAGAGGTAGCCAGCCTATCAGATGCACAGTTCAAAACTTGTGATCAGGATGCTCACGGAATTTGTTGAATTTGATCACAAATTAGATGAAAAAATGAAGGCTACGCTAAGTGAAATGAAGGAAAATGCACAGGGAACCAATAGTGATGGGAAGGAAACTGGGACTCAGATCAATGGAGTGGACCAGAAGGAAGAAACAACCAAACAGAAAAGA
>CM052539.1:4934753-5003782 GCA_028533065.1 Trachops cirrhosus | reverse complement strand
CATCACTATTGGTTCCCTGTGCATCTTTCTTCATTAAACTTACTTTAGCCTGCATTTTTTCAGCTAATTTGTGACCAAAATCAGCCAATTCTGTGAGTATCTTGATAACCAGTGCTTTGAACTGTGCATCTGCTAGGTTGGCTATCTCTTGGTCGCTTAAAAGGATGGGTTCTGGAGCTTTCAATTCTTCTTCTGTTTGAGCCATCTTTTTGCTGGCTTTTTGTTTTGTTTTGTTTTGTTTTTTGGTCTTGTCGAGCTCCTGTAGTGAGGAGCGGGGCCTTAGGAATTCACCAGGGCGGGGCACCCCAGTCACTGGGTTGTGACGTTGTGTGTGGGGGCGGGGTCCGAGAAGGAACAATGGCACTTGCTCTGCTCTCTGTAGGACCCCAGACCCTTCCGCCACTTTCCGCAAGCCAACCGGGCCCCTCTGGCACCAATTCCTGTGTGGGTGGGCCTGTGGGACCTTCCTCTTCAGTCAGTGACCAAAAGCTCTATTTCCTGGTGCTGGGACTCTGAGTTGCATGCAGTGCCTTGCTTCACAATGTCCGCCTTGCTGAGTCTGCTGGTCGCCAACCCCTGGCCGGGGCCCACCAGCCACTGCTGCTTGTGCGACCAGGGTCTGCCTGCTGCGGGCCTGCGCGCCACCCCAGGTGCTCAGCTCTCCGCTCCACCCCTCTTTCCGGTCTGGATGAAAGTGTCTATTTTTAAATCCTTGGGTGTCCGACTTCCATTCACTTCAATTTTCTGTCAGTTCTGGTTGTTATTTTGTTTCTATATTGTTGTTGTCCCTATCTTGGTTGTGTGAGGAGGCACAGTGCGTCTACCTATGCCTCCATCTTGGCCGGAAGTCTCTGATTTTAGAATTAAATTTTATGTTTATCTTGAGTATGAGTACATCTGATATAGAGGTACACAACCCTGCAGAGAAAGTAATGAAGCTGGTTTCCAGAGTACTTGGAATGTTGCCCATTTTCCCTTGCCTCCCTGTCCTCTGCTTTAACTCCTTTTCTCTCACTGAACATCAGTGTCTGGGACCAGCTGCCAAGCAGGCAAAGCACTGAGCTGGCCACTGTGTCCTAAGCTTGTCTGTTAACAAGATATGTAATAATGAGCTACTTTATGAAGCTGCTACAGAGTTTAGACTACTGATAAGACCAGAGAAGCAGTCCTGTTTAGCCTGGGCAGAAACTAATCAGAATAGAGGACTGAAATTTAGTCAGGGTTGTTATCCTGATAGTCTGTGGTTGACAGAAAAATTAAAGAATCCAGTCTGTCGCTGAGGTGCTGAGGATCACGTATAACCACATAGCTCACATCCTCTGTGAGGGCCAGACCCATCTTGGAAGTTGCAGCTAGCTTCTTCCACTTTCCCCAGTGCCATTTAACAGGGAAACGTCCACATTGAAGTATTGAGTTACAGAGATCATGTCAGGAGTCAGTTCGGCTATGTTTATTAAATTCCTGCTCAACACCAAATTCAAAAATGTGTAAGACTTAGATCGTTCTTGCTGCCAAGGAACTCCTGTTGAGAGAAGGAAACAGACCCATGGATATCACCAATATTACATGGCATACCTCAGAGGAGGAACACTTAGTGCAGCCAAGGAGAGTACAAGAAAGTTCAGGAGACAGCACCTGAGGCGGACCTCTAAGAGGAAAGGAAGGGAATTAGGCAAAGGGCCCTGAGAAACATTAGTGTATGTGTTGTGGACAAGAGAGCTAGCTGTGTGCAATCAGCGTGAATAGAGTGTGAGTGAAGGTGCACTTCACACTCTAGAAGATCTTGAATTTTTCCCCAGAGGTAATGGGTAGCTCTTGAATGAATTTTGGCAGTGACATACTCAGAGGTCAAATGCGCTTTTTAGAAGATTGTTGGAACAGTGGTGTGCGTAGTAGGAAGATAGGGATAATAAAGTATTACTGATACTCAGGACAGCACAATTCCATCTGAGATTTATTTCTTCAAATGCCATTAAAAATAAGCGAAGGTAGAGGTGATGGACAGATAGAGGGCAGCAAGGCGTTTTCAAGTTTCACTAAAGTACCACCTCACACGTCATGACATAATGTGGGACTAAAGCTGTAATTTACAGTCTGTAGCCATGGGGAATGGAATGCACTTTCTTGAACAGAAACATTGATTGTGAAACTAAGGATCCAACTTCCAAATAGTGAGACAGGCTTCCTGACACAGTGTGGATGCTGATCACAAAGAAATTTCTGCCAGGCTTGTCTGGCATTGCTTTTCCCACCTTCTCTCTCTCTCTCTCACACGCGCGCGCACACACGCACACATACACACACACACAGGGCCAACTTTGAAAAGAATATCTTTCTGACATTTGTTTTTGCCATTGTAAAATGAGGGGACTGGCTTGGGATCTCTAAATGTCTATTGATAAATAAATGGCTGTCATTTCATATACATACTGATATATTTGTATCCTTACAGGTATATAAATATGTATTTCGTATATATTGAGACTTCCCGTATTGAAATACACATTTCACTACATTTTTTGGCAACTTGCTGTGATCTGATTTGATTTTGAAGAGGCTTTTCCAGCCATTATTTGAGAATGGATTAGGGAGGAGCAAGACTAGGCTGTGGGAGGCCACCTAAGAGGACTCCACAATTGAGAAATGATGATGGCAGTGAAAATGAAGACTTGTGGGTGGATGTGAGATACGTATTGTGAAAGCAGAAATGGCAGGACTTGTTGATGTGCTATGAGAGGACTGAGGTAAAGTGCAAAATTTAGGATTAATCTGAGGTTCTGACCAGCAGCTGGGTAGAGGATGGCGCCCTTGACTGCGATAGTGGAGACAGAGAACAAGGTCTGGGTGGGGGATGAAGAGGGCAGTTTGGGACGTGTTGAATGTAAAGTGATTAGGAGACATCGTCATGTCATATGGAGAAGCTGAAAAGGCAATTTGGTATTTTTTTGGCAGAGCAAATAAGGTAAAATAAATAATATAGGTATAATGTAGGTTTTATTGTTTCTTCAGGAAGTATTACAGTTCACATTCTTAATAACTGCCTGCCTTAATTGAACACGTGGTTGATGCTGCCCTGTGCTAAGTGTTTTATGTATATTTTATTTAAGTTTCCAAAGAACCCTCTGAGGAAGATGGCGTTATTGTTCCCAGTGTTGAATGAGGAAGCTGAGGCTTGACAGGTTAGGCCATTAGCCAGAGTCAATAGCTGGTGGATGGAGGAGCCTGGATTGGGACTAGGCTGCCTGAATTCCGAACTTGTGTTCTGCCACTTGCCATGGTGTGTTGCTACGAGCATATGGCTCATTGTATTTTTCTCTCTTTTCAGGGTTTTGGTTTTTGCACTGAATGTAGTCTAGATTCATCTTCACGGGCGTGTGCTGCCCCAGGGTACTGTCAAAGGTAAGTTTTTAATATTTATATCCACTCGGTATTGATAATGAAATGGGAGAGTGTTCAACTTAAAAAGAAGAAAAGTACATTTGACATCATTGCTTCTTTCAGAGTTCTTACAGAAGGGTATTTAAAGTGTTCATCACATCAGTCCTTTGCATTTCTGCTCTGGTAGGTCCCTTTAAAAAAGCACTTGTATTTAGATTGATACTGACATTTGGTGCCTCGTCCTTTTATAAAGCTGAAATTTGTTACTAGGATTTAGCAATTCCACAGTTTTATGTAAGTGTGTTCTAGCTTCTCTGCCCCCTCGGCTGTCCCTGCTGCAGTCTGTAGTCCACATTACTGCCAGAGTCAGCTTTCTAAACGATAGATTTACTCATGTTTCTCCTTTGCTTAAACAGCTTGCATGGCTCCCAGTTGCTACAGATGTCATGCTATAAACCCCTTCAAAACCTAATTGCAACCAACATTTCTTTTTTACTGAACCCCTATCTGTAAGCCTGTTTCTATATCCCAGATATTTAATTCTTTTTCACATCTTCGTGGCTTGGTGGATACTTTGCGCTTTGCTTAGAGTTTGGAAGAGTGGAGAAGAAGGTGACTCTCCACTCCTCCTTCTTGTATCTATCTGTCCTATTGTCCCCTTTTACTAGACTCTAGCAGCATTTCTTTTTCATCTGTTCTAGGAGCACCTGTTGTTATTACAGTAACAAAGCATTCATTATTTTACATTAGAGTTATTTATTTCTATTGTGTCTCCTTTACCAGTCTATAAACCCTTTGAGACTTCTTGGAGAGGAATTGTTCTTTTAGTGCCTGTTGGCTGCTCCTAAATTTAATTTAATCCTTATAACACCTCCTCCTGACCAGTTTTATGGGTGAAAATAATGAAGATTAGAAAGTTAAGTAACTTGCACAAGATTACACAGCTAGTAAATGTCAAAGAGTAATGATTTTGCTCCTTCAAAACCAATGCTTATTATTACTATACCACATTAGCCCAGCCCCATCTGGCATGTGATGGAGACCCAGTAAATATTTGTTAAATCAATATCTATTGGCAGTTTAAGTGAAAAGAACTTTAGTTGATTAATTCAGTCATTCTTACATAGAAATTTATTGAGTACCTATTAAATATAGGTACACAGTTTTACGTAAACAGTGAATATAGAGCTCAGTGAGACATAGTGACTGGTATCAAAAGATTGACAGTCTAATAGAAAAGGCATCTGTGCAAGCAAATACATCCAGTAATGTTACAGATCCTATAATAGGATGCAAGCAAGATCCACTGGGGACACTGAGAAAGGAATCATCCGTTCTACCTAGTGATGGATCAGGAAATACTTTCTAAAAGCTGCGTCTTAATGAGGAGTATCAGGAGAGGGAAAGGCAGATAGAGTAATAGGAACAAAAACAATAGAAACTGGGAACAATCCAGCATATTTTTGAAGCTATAAGTAGTTCAGGATGGTTGGAACAGAAGGAACAAAGAGGCCTGGCCAGTGACACTGGAGAGACAAACGAGGACTGGATCCTGGAGGGCTTTGAAAACAGCAATGTATTTGCCAACTTTTAGAGGAGACCTAGCACAGATGCTGTATGACATTACTCATAGCTGGTTGTTAACATTTGTTGAGTCCTGTCCTGTGTGTGCTGAAGCACTGTGCCAGGTCACAGCTATCTGTCACTTACTGTGTATGGCAAACTGATGACAGCTGTGAGGTGAAATGATGTGCGGAAGCAGAAATGAAATGCTTTTGTTGTCACATCATCCTTGACAGCTTTACCGCCACGTGTTCACTCCTCCAGTTAATTCTCACATAAGTGGACTTTGCCTTGACTTCTTTATCGCCCCGTCAGCACCGACACACTGGACCCTGTGTCACTCCCCAGGTGGAACCCCTAGCTTAGCCATATACTTTTGTGTTGCCTGATTCTCTTTCCCTTCTGTCCAGGGACAGTAAAGCTGACCTAGAACCTTGGACACAGCTGTAAGCTATGCCTTCAAACAAGAATGTCATCAAGACTTTTTCCAAGAAACACATTAAAAACATTAAGGGTAATTCCAAAACAAAAGAATGAAAGTAAATTAAATAAAGGACAAATTAAAAAATAGGTATTGATATGACATACAGTAAGTAGGCAGATTATATGGTATTAATCAGGAAAGATTTTTAGAAATACACATTGACTGATTATTAGAGGATAGAAATATGGATTGGTGGAGGGAACGGATTTCAAATGGGGTATGGACTGCACAGGCAGAAGTTAGCCAGTTGTGGGGAGAGGATGGAAAGAAGGTTTGCATGACTGGAGTGGAGCATGTGCATTGGACATAACTAGAAATGGAACTGAAAAGCGTATGAAGTAAAAGCGTATTAATATTATGGTAATGGAATAATTGGGAAGATAAGACTGACAGAAAAATGAACTTTGTTGTGAAGTGGGTAAGTTTCAGATCTAAATTAGAATTGACCCAATAAATAATATTCTATTCCCTGCCCAAGTTCTGAGCCAATAGAAATAGAAGGCGAAGGAGTAAGGCAGATGGAGATCAAAACTTCACTTTTATTATGAGTTGACGTAGGAGAACTGGCTCATCTTTAAGGGCCAGTGAGCTTTCTAACTGGCCTCCAGAATGTAACAGGTTTTCTCATGCAGCAGCGCTAGTCTGGGATAGACCCACCTCCTGGAGGGAAGGAAGTTGCTGAGCAGATAGGTACCCCAAGGAGAAGGGGAGAGTAGGGGCTGGGCTCTGACAGCACAGTGTCCTTTCTAGGCTCACTGATCAGACCGGTTACTCCACCCCTGACAGCAGGAGTCAGGGATATGATGAGGCCAGGAATAGTAAACACACTGATACTGCCCCACACAGAGGGGAGCGTCGAGAGTGGGGAAGAAGTCGTCCTCCTCCAGCACTCGCCAGCTTTTGTCCCTTAAGCAGTGAATGTTGGTCAGCTGCGGTGTACCTATCCCCTTAGGGCAGAGCTGGTCTCTGGACCCTCCTACTCCCACTTGCATGAGGTCAGCCCTCCACTACCAATCCCTATTCTCTCGGGTTTCCTCTTGGGATCATTAATAGATTTGTCCCCAGGAGATTCTAAAATGGATCGGAACAGTATATAAATTACATGAACTCAAAGGCTGAACAAAATCATTTTGGCAGTGTCCCCACAACCACCAAATTCAGAAAGTAAGCCTAGCCCTGGCTGGTGTAGCTCAGTGGGGTGGGCTTCATCCCATTGACCAAAAGGTCACCAGTTCAATTCTTGGTCTCAGAGCACATGCCTCGGTAGTAGGCCAGGTCCCCAGTTGGGGGCGTGCAAGAGGCAACCAAGCAATGTTTCGCTCATGACATTTCTCTCCCTTTTTCTCCCTCTCTCTGAAAATCAATAAATAAAAAAAAAAAGAAAGAAAGTAAGCCTACCTCTAGCCCAAGAGCACTATTTCTGATAAAGTTATGTTCTCTGAACTCAGTATACTCAGTCTAGCCAGAGATTGTAGCAGAGACATATTGGTATCTGAGGGAGCAAAGATGGGTGGGGTCCTTTCAGTTTGAGCCTCACCAGGATACCCACTTAGTCCATGCCAGTGTCCAGAATCCATGACTTGGTCGCTGCCACGCAATTTGGAACAATCTGTCAGCAAAAGGTTAAATTTGGAACTGTGCCTTTACCATATCTGCAAAAAACTCAACCAATGTACCCTGTCTTCTCTTTCAAAGATTAATATTTGAAATACCACCTCTTCTTTTCAAAATTTAGAGGTTTATAGTGGCAGCCCCAGTTTCCTCCTTTCCTCTGTAAGTTCCCTCCTTGCCTGCCTCCATTCTTCCTTCCCTCCCTCTCTTCTTTCCTTCCTTCCTCCTTCCTTCCTTCCTTCTATGAAGTATAGTGAGAAACCTCTTAATTTCCCTTTGTTTTTGTTTTTTAGATTTTATTTATTAGAGAGAGGGGAAGGGAGGGAGAAAGAAAGGTAGAGAAACATCGATGTGTGGTTGTCTCTCATGCGTCCCCTACTGGGGACCTGGCCTGCAACCCAGGCATGTGCCCTAGACTGAGAATGGAACCAATGACCCTTTGGTTCACAGGACAGTGCTCAATCCAGTGATCCACACCAGCAGGGGCTCCATTTTCCCTTTGAATTGCGTTTGTAAGCCTGGCACAGACAATTGAAACGTAGGTCACTGGTTTTGTAACATACATGCCATGCAGCTTACATACATCAAATAATCGTTTTCCTCACTAATATCTAAAAGGCCTGTATGAGGAGTCTTTTTTTCTGAAGCCTAATCTTTTCCTCAGCCTTGCCTGCTTAGGAGAAGCTGTGTCTGCGTAATTCAAGGTCAAACAGCAGTCTTGTGTACTCTGAAGCCGCCCAAGCCTGCTAATGCTCTGTCCCCTTTGCTGAGGGCAGCACAGCTGGCATTTGCTTGCTAGGCCAGACTGGTCAGTATATGTTGAGACCACTTGTGCAGCTGACATTTAGACGAGCTTTCAGTACCACCACTGTGGCTTGCCTCTTGGCAAAGCCCTCCAAGCCTTTGCTAAGGCTTGTGTGTCTGTGCATACAGCCTTCCCTAGAGAAATAGCCACTACCTGAAAAAGTCGCCATAACTTTTGTTACCACTACGTTCAAAGTACAGTGTGGCCTATGGTTTATAAACTTCTAATTCAGCTTCAATAGTGAAAAGCTAGTATAAAGCTATAAAAACTCATGTGGCCTAGTGTAAACCTCTTCAAGATCAAAACACTTTGTATTCCCCCTCAATAAAAACCAAGGCTCTAAGTCCTGGTCCCAACAGAAGCCTCAGAAATCCCACATGTATTTTACTCCCCAGATTTTGCTTCATGTCTGCTTATCAAGACTCTAGTCTCATACAGTAGGTTCGGGTCTGTGAGAGACCCAAATAAATAGCACTTCTTTTCCCTTGGTTGAGTTCTATACCAACTGAGAAATAAGATAAAAGAGAAAGGCATTTGGGAGACCAAAATATCATCTCTACTATGAATAAAGCTAAATTGGAGAATGCAGCTTACATCTACAGGCAAGTGAACTTAACACTGAACCTCAGAATTCAGACTTACCTAGTCACAGGTGATTGTGAGGGCCTTGCACTGATAGGGACAGGAGCAGAGGAGAATGCCTGCTCCCTGGGGACAGCTGGCTTCCAAAAGGAAGAGAGAGCTCCCTATCTTGTTTCTCCTTCTGAACTCACCTTTCAAGATAAGATCCTGTACCTCCTGTGGGGTGGGTAGTGTGTGTGGAGTGGAGAGGAGCCAGGAGTGCAGCTTGGGAGAGGGAAGAATTCCTTTTTCCCAGCACATTCAAATGCAAATGGCACAGAGATAATTGGGGTGCCTTTCTTGGTCAGCTATGTCTATAATGCATCATCTACAGAATACAATATTTCAGTACAGTAGAATGAGAACTTAAAGAATTTGCAAAGCAATTTGCATACCAAATCTTTCTAGATATGTGTTAATTGAGTTTTTCCAGTGCTATCAATTTAATTTTCATAGAGCAATTATGGTTTTGCACAACTGTCATGAACAGGTAAGGGTCAAAATCAATTAGAGAAAGCCTGTTTCACTTGCTGTGAGCATCAGTCCTATGTTTTACAGAGGGAATGGGCAGTGTCAGTTCATCTGGAATAGGTGACGAGGGATTGACTGAGAGAGCTTCCACTGTACCGATTTTAAATTTTATATCAGATAAGTACACAGTAGTTCCCAAAAAACCTCCTTAGGTTAGCACAGTAGATATTCTGATGCCCCTTTTCAACACAGCTGATGAGGAAACAGATTCCCAGCTGCCTTCTTGGGCTCAGGTCTCATGGCTTCTTAGTGAGAAGCCTGCATCAGAACCAGATTGCCAGGCCCCCAAGCTGCTACATTCATAAAGAGATTTCTCTGCACACAATAAAGATACACTGTCAAGCATCTTCTTAGCTTTTCTACTTTGTAGCTGTGAACCTTTTAAAAATTTGAAACATTTTAAAATATTCATATGTGCATTATAATGGAGATTTGTTTGGTGTCAGTTTGAGTAATGAGTCCTTATTAATTACATATTTAATGAATTAATTTGAATGTTGCATAAACTCATAGTTTTCTTTTGGTACATTTTAATGAATAACACTTTAATAAACTTTTACTTGGCTCATTTTATTCTTAGAGGAAAAATTACTATTTTGTATTGTCTTTCCCTTTGAATAGCCTATTCTCATATAAAAATAAATTAACTGACATTAGGTTTATTAAATAAATTTTCTTAAAACAAGTAGGATCAATCATTAAAGTACACCTTAATTTCAGTTAATAAAATACCATGAATGTTGAACATAAGTTATAAACGCAAGAAACTCAGTCAATTTAAATAGCCTACCTTAATATCCAGGCCATAGGACTGCCTGCTACCACATACATAACAGTTGGTCCATGTATGTCAGTATTTGTAGTGTGTGAATTGCTGAAGATTTTCACTATCACCTCTACCAAAAGTCAAATAAAAAGAGGAAAATTGTCTGTAGTAATGTTCAGTACTCTAATATCTTAATCCTTTTCTATCCATCCTCCCCTAAGGTGGGGAAAACCCCCTGTCTACCTCAGATGCGTGTGTATACAGACAGACAGACAGACAGACATGCCCCTGTTACTTAGGGTTGTGCTTCCCAGTCTCTGTGGTCTTGGTAACAGAATTTCATTCTAATCTTCGAAAAACCAAATATTGGAGCTGAATTCCTTATGTATTTTTTTCTTCCTACCTCTTTTAGGCAGTATTTGTGTGTTTCTGCAGAGTTTTGCACAGAGTCTGTTCCCATGCAAACCAATGAGGGAGAAGTATCGGAAGAAAGCGGTTCCAAGGTCAGTGAATTACTAAAGGTGCAAACAATTTGAGTAGAATTTAAACGACAGAGGCAGTAGATGAGTAGAGGGGGTATTTCGTTTCAGGTAAATTTATAAATTAGATTGATTTAAGTTAAACCTTAACTTTAGATTGAAATTTTTTTCATCTCAATATCCACTTTTGTTATGCTAAATGAGAAATTTCAAACAGATTTTACTGAACTCATAGAGAGCTTAATGATGAATTTGTAGAATACTGGCACTTTATCTTTTAATGTTTTGTTTATATAAGTAATATATGAGGTCTTTCCAGAAAGTATCCAGTGTCCAGCCATGTGTTTTGAAAAATAGAGACATTTATTGAAGAAGATACAAGATAAGAAATATTGTACATAAGACAGTGATGTCTCAGTCCCCTTCAAAGTAGGCACCTTGGGACCTCACATAGTTCTCCCAGTTGCCATGAGCTCTGTCCCCGTCATATTTTACTAAATCTCATCGATGGTCTGAAATCTCTTCCCTTTCAAAGGTGATTTTAGTTTTCAGAAAAAAACAGAAGTTGCAGGGCACCAACTCTGTGCTCTGGTGGGGGCTGAGTCACCTGGGTGATTTGATGTTTTGCCAGAAAACTGCACGAGACGTGATGTGTGAGTGGTCATGTTTTCGTGATGAAGCTGTCACTCACCATTTGTCCATATGTATGGCCTTCTGAATCATCCGAATAGTTTCTGCAGAGGAATGTTCAAACTTAATGCAAAATTTGATGCAGATTTGTTGCTTTACTCTCTCAGTCATTTTGAATGTGATGGCCACACAGTACACATGCTCGCTCAGTGGCGTCTATCATCCCCATTGACTAGTACAGTGAAGTCCTCGTTGTTCACATCATTGTTCATGCGTGTGCATTTCAGTCCACTCTCCTTGGCTGCCAGGTTACACCAATGTCGTGCAAACCATTCTCAGTATATTATCAATGGTTGGACTTTTTCCGGACAGACCTTGTATACTTATTTGAAAAATTAAAACAAATCAGAAGTGTATAGAGTAAAAAGTAAAAGCCCATCCCTTATTCCTGTTGCACAGAGCCATCACTGATAATATTTTAGACATTTTTTATTATAAATGTTAAGTGGTAATTTGTTTGGTTTGGTTTTTCAAGCTAAAGCTTGAGTAACTGTTATTTATTACTGTCAAACCCTGTGTATAAGTAGTTACCTGTATATTTACACATACCTCTCTGTATCTGCCTCTGTGTCCCAAGTCTGTTTGGCTCTTTCTCTGCCTGGTTATATGGGACCCTCAGTATCACCTTCAATTCACTCCCTTTTTCTCCTTTCAGTGTTGTTCCTAATCCTTCTGGGAGCTTTGAGGGTGCCTCACACTGTGTTCAGGGCAGTGCCCAGCACCTGCAGCATTATCTGCTGCCCTGGACCCTGTTCGGGGAGTCCTTTTGCTGCTGCCCCTGCTACTGGTAGTCTCTGTGGGAAGACTTACTCCTTCACCAGAGCAAAAGTGGAGAGGTGTCAAAATGTCACTGGGAACTATCAAAACGTCATGCTGTGTGGAAGAAGCCAGGCACAAAAGGTCACATATTGTATAATTCTGTTTAAAGGAAATATGCAGAATAGATAAATCTATAGAGATAGAAGACAGACTGGTGTTTGCCAGGGATTGTTTAGGGGAGAAGGGGAAATGAGGAATGATTACTTAATGGGTACAGGGTTTCTAGTTGGGGTGATGAAACTTGACAGGTGGTGGTTCTACAACATTGTGAATATACCAGATACTGCTGAATTGTTCACCTTATAATGGTTAATTTTTTTAAATTTTATTTACTTATCTTTGGAGGGGAAAGGTAGGAGAGAGGGAGAGAAATATCAATGTGTGGTTGCTTCCTGTGCATTCCCTGCTGGGAACTGGCCTGCAACCCAGGCATGTGCCCTGACTGGGAATCGAACCGAGATCTCTTGGTTCACAGGCCTGCGCTTAATCCACTAAGCTACACCAGCCAGGGCTATACTGGTTAATTTTATGTTATGTGAACTTCACATCAATAAAATATTTAAAAAACAATAAAAAGGTAGGAAAAATATCTGTGAATTCCCATCAGACCAGTCCTTACCTCCCAGTGGCCTCTTGCAGTGCTTCACTGAGTTTTAGAGAAGCCACCCCCCTCTCTGCTCTGTAATACTTTGTGAGCTGGACTTCAGGGCACTGCTTATACCCTGAATCTCAGGGTCCCTCTTGGAAACAGCTCTCTCTGCTTCTTTTTGAGTTCCGCCTCTCTCTACAGTCCATGGGTTCAGGAGAGGAATCAATACCATCCTGTCCTCTTATTTGTTTTTTCCTATCCTAAAAGATCTCTTCCTTGTTTCTGTAGCCAAAGCAGAAGCCTGTAGACTTTCATCAGAGTCATCTAGATCCTGAATCTCATTTAGGGTTAATCAGAATCTGAGATAACACACATTCCATGAATCTCCCCCTAGGGCCCACAAAGGTCTCAGGACTTACCCAGACCCACCCACTCTGGGATTCAGGAAGCTCCCCCAAACACAGAGAGACGCTCACACCCAGGATACGCAAGGTACACCCACCCCAAGATTTCTGAAGTACACATGGACCTTTCCTCAAGATCCTAAGTAATTTACTTGTAATGAACTATAATGTTAAGGAAGACTGGACTCTTGGATCCTGTGGCTGATATAATACATTCTGTCCCTGGAAAGCTAAATTGTAATTGGAACTTGACGAGCATATAATTAGACCAATATAGAATATTTTATTGTGTCATAAACTTAGTTTACACCTTCTTTTTGAGGAAAAAAAACTGGCTTATTGACTATTAAATTATTGAATAATTTATGAGTTTAGAATCAATTAGACTAACAAATACAAGAACATTCTTTTTATACTTGCATTAAGTAGAGGCTTCTGTTATCAGATGTTAGATTATAACTTCAACAGTCTTAGTTTAATTTATGTTTTTATGGTTTTCTTTTTTATGCTTTTCTCTCTTTAAAGACTTTATTATATTTGAATTTTGGATGTTAATGCAGGAATTCATTATAGTACTATGATAACATAATTCATGGTTGTCTGTTAACAGAAAGAATTTAGGAAAGGTAGTTGGTTTTGTAAAAAATTAGGGAATTTTCTATACGACAGTGATTTGAGATAAATCCATTTTTTAAAAAGAAATAATTCTTGAGTATGTTTATTAGGCTATACAGCAATGAACCAAAAAGACATGTTCTTACTCTCAAGGAGGTTATATTTTACTGGGAGAAACAAATATGAATAAAAGTAATAATTAGGGATTGTGGTCAGTACTATGAAGAAAATAAAGTACTATAATATAGGGAGAGTAGGAGGACAGGCTTAGAGTAGTCAAGGAAGCCTCTCTGAGAAGGTGACACTTCAGCTAAGAGTTAAAGGATGAGGGAGCTGGCTCCGTAAAGAGCTGGAACAGTGTTTCTTCAGAAGAAACAGCTTCAGAAGCCCTCAGTCTCTCCTGAGAACTGTCGGAAGTCCTGTGTGGCCAACTGGTAATAGGGGGTTAGAGAGGACGACAGACACCTTCGAAGGATTCAACAATCATGGTGTAGAATGTGGATTTATTCTCTGTACACTGAGAAGCCATTGAAGGCTAAGTTGGAAAGTAACATGATAGGACTTGTGTTTTTAAAAGATCCCTCTGGTTGCAGTATAGAGAGTGGGTTGGAGAAAGGTAAGAGTGGAGGCAGAGGATAGTAAGGAGTTAGTTGTAGTCATTCAGAAAAGAGAGAAGATATTGGCCTGGATTATTGTAGTGGTGGTAAAAGTGTAAGAAAGACAGACATGAGGTGTATTTTGAAGGTAAAACTGATGTGAGTTGAGGATGAATTGGAATACTTTTGCATCATAGAAATCAAGAGGAGAATTTCAACATAAAGGTGTAGTCGTTACTGTCAGATGCTGTCCAGAAGCCAAGGAAGCTGGTAATTAAGAAAAGACATCTGGATTTCTTTCTTTTCTTTTCTTTTTTTGAAAACAACTCATTACAGAGAAGGAGCACAAGAAAGCTTTCTGGGGAAATAGAGATGTTGTATGTGTGGGTTATATGAGTATTTTCATTAGTCAAAATTATACTGTTATAATTTACAATTACAGTAAAAGTTACAACTTTCAGTCCACTTTACCTGAAAAAATTGTAAAATAATAATCTAATAGGGATCGAAAATGGATGGAAGTATAGGTAAAACAAGTATGACAGAATGTTGACAGCTGTTGAAGCTTGGCAATGAGTGTGTAGGGATTCGTTTGTATTTCCTTTGTATGCACTTGAAATTTTCCATAGCAAGGAAATTTTAAAAAAGAATGTATTAATGGTCTTCAAGAATAAGAGGGTGAGAAACCAAGTTTCACGGGTTAAAAAGGAAAAATGATTTTAAAAAGTAAGGCTTGTGGCTATGGTCTACAACCCAATTATCCCCCTCCAATTATGAGAAAAGCATCAGGCAAATTCCATTAGAGGGGCATCCTACGAAATACCTGGCCAGTGCTCCTCAGACCTGTCCAGGAGAATGAGAAACGTCTAAGAAACTTCTACAGCCGAAAGGAGCCTAGAGAGACATAATAGCCAAAGGTAATGTGATATCCTGGATGGAATCCTGGGGTAGAATCAAGGACATTAGGTAAAAACCAAGGAAATCTGAATAAAGTATGGGTTTTAACTAATACTAATGTATCAACATTGGTTCATTAATTTTTACAAATGTACTAAGGTAAGATGCTAATCGAGGAAAATGAGTTCAGAGTATACAAGAACACTTCATAATTTTTCTGTTAATCTGAACCTGTTAAAAAATAAAGGTGTTTTTTATATATATAATTTTTTAAATGCAACACAACTTTTTATTATTTTACACAATTCTGTGGTTGACTGGGCTCAATCAAGCAGTTCTTCAGCTCCAAAGTGGTGTTTGCAAGGGTTATAGTCACTTAGAAGTCCTACTGGCCAGAAATGTCCAAAATGTCTCAATTCACATGACTGTCAGCTGGGAGCGCAGCCTGAGGCTGTTGACCGAGCATCAAGGATCTCCTCCACCTGACCTCTCTATGTGGCTTGGGTTTCGCACAGCGCGGCAACTGGGATCCAAAAGGGAGCATTCCAAGCATGCAGAAGCTGCAGATAGCACAAGGCCCAGCCTCAGCAGTCACACAGCTTTACTTCCTCTGCATTCTGTTGGAATTAAAGCAAGTCACAGGACCACTCCAAATTCAGATTCTACCTCTTAGGGGAGGACTGGCAGAAAATTTAGGGTCTTATGATAACTGGTGTTGATGTAGAGGATAGGCAAAAGATAAGTATCTTGACACTCAGATTCTCTAAGTAAAGAGAATCTGATTGTCCCAACCTAGCCTGTGGACTGATTTCCATTGGGTCTTGAGTTCTCAGAGTGGGATAGCAGAGGCCGTAGATGAGGAAGTAGATCATATAGAAGAACATAGGAATCAGGAGGCAAAAGCCAGCTTTCCTAGGACAGTCTGCAGTCAACACTGGCGTAGTCTTCCACTGTATTTCTTAATGAAGATGGATTAGAATTCTTCATTTCAACTTCACAGCTATTTCTTACCGTAAATTTAGTATGATTTAGGTTGATAGTCTGAATGAGTTGGTGTTGGCTTATTAGAGGTAGGGACTCTGCAGCATTAGGCTTGAAATGATTATTTTTTAAGTGAAATCTAAGCAAGTATAGTAAAAATTATAAAACCGAGTAAGTTGTTTGTTTGCAGTCTTACTCTCTGTACTTTGTATATATAAATATTTTGTAATCAAAATAAACTCTAGGGTTTAAGAATTACAGCTAAAGATTTAAGTGCCCACATGTCTCTGTTAATTACTATAAATAAGTATTTACTGAATCAGGAAGTCACCATTTCAGCTATAATATTGTCTTGTTATCAAAGGTAACAACTAAACTTAATTTCTCTACAACGAAGAAACTGAACTATTGATTGACTTTACCTTAAAGAGAGTTAAAGGAGATAATTTAGGGTCTCTCTACCTTAAATTGAATCTGACTTAGCAAATTATTACAAGATTGCATGGATTTTGGTATATTAAGAACAGATTGGGGAAAAACCCACGCAGGATAGGTGTTGTTTTCCTATTTGTCTGCATAGCTGGCAAACAATGTAATTTGAATTGGATTCCAGGTCTGTCTGACTCCAAAGGTCATGTGGAGTTTACTACTCCATCCTGACAAAGTTGTGTGGCTGTGTAATCAGCTCCATTCACGTATGTAGAACTTGTTAGAAAGGTCATCTGGGTATAAAAGAATGCATGTGAGAGGACAGAGTGCTTTGTGCATATCCAGAATCGTACACTTCTCTTGGGAAGATGTTGGAGCATTGAGGTGGGTGTGTGAGACTGTGGGAGAGGAGGTTAGAGACTGAATCCTGTGCAGACAGGAGGGAGCTACTGAAGAGGAGAAACCTGGTCTGATAATGTGTTTTAGAATGATCACGGTGGCAGCAGTGTGGACGAATGATGACAAACAGGGTTTAAAATGCACACAGGGAGGCCAGTTAGGAGTCTCCTCAGGAGAACTGAAGAAGGCTTGAAATCAGGCAACAGCATGGGTCTGAAGAGGAGGGGTCTGTCAGGGAAATGTTCAGGGAGGAGGGGACATAGGGCGCTTGGAGAGACACCTGGAGTTTCTAGTTTGAAACAGTGGGTTGAATGATATACCGTGTAACATAGGAGATAGAACAAGGTTGGGTGTAGCTGTTGTGACTGTTGTTGCTTTTGACTGGGTATGTATGGAGGGTTTGGATTTTGAAATATTGAGGCACCTTTAAACACCCAGGAGAAGATGTTTAGTAGGGATTTTGAAACTGAGGAGTCAGAGACGGGGCAGGGAGGGAGGAAGGGGTTGGGGATGGGGGAGAGAGAGCAGGAACACATCAAGGTATATTTGGGGATTCTCAGCATGCAGGAATAGAGAGGGCCTGGGAAATGAGGAAAAGCCCGAGTATGGACCTGTAGGAACTACTACAGGTGGTGTGTCAAACCATAGCATGCATAAGAATTACCTTAGGTATTTTTCTTTTCTTTTTTTAAACAGCTCTGTTAAGTTTCACATACCATAAGATTTACCCATTTAAAGTATATAGTTCAGCAGTTTTTAGTATATTCACAAGAGTTGTACAACCACCACCATAATGTAGTTTAAGGGTTTTCATCCATAAAGAGGCCCTGTATGCATCAGCAGTCACTTCCTATTCCTGTTCTTAGGCAAACACTAACGTACTGTCTGTCTCTTAGAATTGCTTATTCTTAGAATTGCCTATTCTGGACATTTTTTATAACTCGAATTATTCAATATGTGTTCTTTAAGTGTGAGACTTTTTTCATTTAGGAGCTGTTCACATCACTGGACATTAGGTGATAAAGAGCAGTGATTGCTGAGAATTGGAAAACAAAGAAGTCGAGCCCTCTGACTACCCCAGCATATGGGCTTGAGAACACTTCCAGCCTGTGGTACAGGGAAGAGGAGCCCAGGCAAACCCTAATGGACCCTCTCTGTTGAGGCAACCTTGCTGAGAGTCTGGGGAGAGTAAGGCACATAGAGTTTGGACAGGGTACTGGAGAGGAGACTGACATAGAGAACTCGCGAGATCTGTGGAGGGGGATCTCATCTAAGAGGATTAGGAGGAATAATGCCTAGCAGTGCAGGTAGTAGTGTCCATTTATATAGACTCGGAACACCTCATAATTTATAGATCATAAGATTGAGACTCAGTTGTGGTACTAACAGAGCTCGTGTCTCTGTAGTGGGGAATAATGAGCCCTAAACTAAACACTGCTATGGTCCAGTTTAGCAAGACCTGAAAGGAACAGGATGTTTCAAAGTAATTTAATTGTGTCCCAGGACAAATCTCAAAAATACTTAATAGGAATACAAAAATATTTAGCACCCCACAAAGTAAAATTTACAGTGTCCTTTATCCAAGCAAATATTATCAGACACAAAAACAGGTAAACACAAACCAAAGTGAGGGGGAAAATCAACTGATTGAAACCAACTCATAACTGACATAGATTAGAATTATCAAACAATATTTTTAAAACATAACTATATTTCAAATATTCAAAAAGTCAAGCAGAAACACGGAAGATATTGAAGACACAAATCAAATGTCTAGAGTTTATAATACCTGAGATGAAAAATACATCAGATGGGATTAGTGGCAGATTAGACATTGCAGAATAAAAGATTGGTGACTTTAACTACATACAAATAGAAACTGTACAACATAAAAAAGAGAGTAAAAAAATTAAAAAACAAAGTGAAGAGAGCACCAGTGTGCTGGGGACAACTTCATGCAGCCCAGTACACATGTGGCTGAGTCTCTGAAGAAGAGGGCAGGGGGCAGAAAAATACCTAAGAAATAATGGCCCCCAATTTTCCAATTTGATAAAAACTGTAAACCTACAGATCCAAAAAGTTCAATGTGCCTGAAGCACAATAAACACAAAGAAAACCATGCTAAAACACATCATAATCAAATTATTCAACACAAGTGATAGAGGGGAAAAAAGTCTTAAAAACAAAAAAGGTATACTCCAAAAAGGCAAAAAACACTCCTATACTCAGGAAATTCCAAAGGTTTTAGGATTTCTTTGCCAGGAACCAGGGACAAAGACCAAATACATTTCTTGAAAATGATCAGAAATTGAAAATTTTAAAAATACCATTTACAGCTTCTGGTCGAGATGGTAGAGTAGGTAAGGGTAGTACTGGCATCTTCCCGTGACCGCATCAGAACTACAGCTTAACTGCAGAACCACTGCCGTTGAGAACTGTCTGAAGTCTAGTTGACCAGAGAAGTCCTGTCACTGAGGATATACAGGTGAGGCCATGCTGAGACTAGTAGGAAGAGCAGAGACTCAGAACAGGCTGGTCCCTCACCTATGTGTGACTGTTAAAAATCGAAAGTGCTGTCTCAGCTTTGGAGCTGCCCTCTGAAGAGCAAGGAGTCCTAGCCCCGTACCAGGCCTCCCAGCCCCAGAGTTCCAGTGCCAGGAAGTGAAGTCCCAATAACTTCTGGCTGTGAAACCAGTGGAGATGTGGCTGAGTGAAAAGATGGCTTCTGGAGTCCCCGGAGTTCCTCTTAAAGGGCTCACACATGGACTTACTTAGACTCACTCGCTCTGGGCTGCAGTGCTAGAGCTGTAGCTTGAAAGATGCCAGGGACATACAGGAGACATTTAATTATCTGGCTTCAGGGCATGGGCTGGTGGGCCAGCTTTCTCCTAGACAGAAGTGCTGGCAGAAGCCATTGCTCCTCTGCGGAGCCTTCCTCCCCCTACAGAGCCAGCAGGTGGGCACCATATCTGAGTCTCCACCAACCAGGCCCACCCAAACTGCTTCCAGTGGCTTTTCAATATAAACAACCTCTCTAGGTTCATGCTGCCAATTTTCCTAAAATCTCTCAAAAAGGTTCATAAACCCCAAACAAGAAGCATCTAACTTGGCATGCCCATTCCTCTTGCTAAGTGGTCCCAGGCACAGCACTTGCAGCAGCTGGACTCGGTTTGCAGCTTGGCCTCTCACGGGTACCTCCGAGCCCAGCACAAGTAGCCATCTTCAGATCGCATTTTAACTCATGCTGGGTCACCCCAGGAGTGGAACAGGCAGCAGCTGACCCTGGCCTGTACCTTCTGGGAGGCCCCAGAACCATTGCACCCAGTGGCCAGCTTCAACCACCCAACCACCTCCATGCCTGACACACTCAAGGGGCAGACTCATGGGCGGCAGAGCCCCATTGAAGCAAGTCCTGCTCTATGGGGTCGGCCCCCTGCACAGCAGCTCCTCCGCTGTGGTTGTGGTTGGTCCTTGCCACTGATCCGCCTGAGGGTCAGTTCCTCCTGTTGGCACACCAACAGCAGTCAAGGCTCAACTATAAAAGAAAGGTGCATACAGCCTATAAGGGGGGCTCAGGTACTAGAAATGCTATGCCACTGAATCCTACAGGACACCTGGTCCATAAAGCCACTCTACCAAGACCTGGAAGACATAGCAGATCTACCCAATACACAGAAACAAACAGGCAGCCAAGATGGGGAGATGAAGAAACATGTCCCAAATGACAGAACAGGAGAAATCTCCAGAAAAACAACCAAATGAAATGGAGGCAAGCATACTACCAGATACAGAGTTCAAAACAATAGTTATAAAGATGCTAAGGCTGCTGTAACAAAGTATACAAACTGAGTGGTTTAAACAACAGAAAAGTATTGTCTCATGGTTTTCTAGGTTTACAAATAAAGACTGAAGTGTTGACAGGGCCGTGTTCCCAGTGAAGGGACTAGGGGAAGATTTTTTTCCAGGTGTCTTTCCTAGCTTCTGATTTCCAGTTTCTTGTCTAGCTTCTTGGTTCGTGGCAACATAGCTTTAATCTTTCCAGAGCATTCTCCCTGTGTGTATGTCTGTCTTTGTGTTCAGATTTTCCCCTTTTAACAAGTACACCAGTCATATTGGATTAGGGCCCACACTGACAACCTCATTTTAATATGATTGCCTCTAAAAAGACCCTACTTTCAAATGAGGTTCACATTCTGAGGCATTAGAGATTAGGACTCCAATGTATCGTTTTTTGAGAGTGTGGTAGAGGTATACTATTTCACCCATAACAACAGTGAAAACAACTTACGAGAACAAAATTGGAGTACTAATATTATCTGATTTCAAAACTTAAATATAAACTTACAGTAATCAAGACCCTGTGGTATAAGAGGGCTAAATGGTAATGGAAAAACTATATAATAAAGATTAAAAAAAACCCTTGTGATATTGGAGAAAAGACTGACAAACAGACCAGTAGAACAGAAGAGAGAGTCCAGACATAGAACTACACATAGATGGACAAATGATTTTTGACAAATGCAGTTTTATGGAAGCAATTCAGTGGAGAAAAGATCATTTTTTCAACAAATGGTGTTATTAGCACAATTGGATATCCATTTGCAAAAAAGTAAATGTAGATCTGTACTTCATACCATAATAGAAATGAACTCAAAATAGATCTATATGTAAAACTTAAAACTAGAATATTTTTAGAAGAAAACAGAGGAGAGCCCTAGCTGGTATGGCTCAGTGGGTTGAGCGCCTTTACCAGTTCGACTCCCAGTCAGGGCACACGCCTGGGTTGTGGCCAGCTCCCTGTTTGGGGGTGTGCGAGAGGCAACCAGTCGATGTATCTCTCGCACGTCGATGTTTCTCTCCCTCTCTTTCTCCTTTCCTTCCCCCTTCTCTAAAAATAAATGAATATTTATTTTTAAATAAAAATCTTTTTTATTTTAAAATCTTTTAAAAAATTGTTTAAGAAGAAGAAAACATAGGAGAATATCTTTGTGACCTAGGGGTAGTCAAAGTTTTCTTAGATACCACAGTGAAAGTGCAGTCCATTAAATTTTAAAAATTTATACGTCAAAATTAAGAATGTCTGCTTTTTGAAAGATACTATTAGGAGAATGAAAAGGCAAGCCACAGACTGAAAGAAAATATGTGCCAAACATATATCTAATTAAGGACTTGTATCTAGAATATATTAAATCTCTCAAAGCTCAATAATAAAACAACCCAATTTTTAACGTGAGCAAGTACCAAGTAGAAAGTGAGCAAAGAATTGGAAAGACATTTCTCTAAAGAAAATACTCAAATGGCCAGTGAACACATCAAAAGATGCTCAACATCTACTCAGGAGGGAAATAGAAATCAAAGCCACAGTGGCATGCTGCTTCACACCCACTACTACGAAGGGACAGGCCAAAGGGCTGATGAGACTGTAGAGAAATTGGAGCCCTCAGACATTGCTGACTGGAATGCAAAATGGTACAGCTGCTTTGGAAAGTAGTTTGGCAGTTCTTCAAAAAGTTAAGCATACAGTTATCACATGACCCAGCAATTCCACGCTGGAGTTATTCAGCTAAGAAATGAAAGCATGTGTCCACACAAACACTGTCCATCGACATTCATAGCAGCATTATTCATAATCTGGAACGCCTCCCTACAAAATGGAGACAGTCTAAATGTCCATGAACTGATGATGTCAACAAAGAAAATGTGGTCTGTCCTTCCAATGGCATTGAATCCAGGCGTAAAATGGAAAGAAGGACTGGTATATACTATAGCATGGATGAAACTCAAAAACATTATAGTAAGAGAAAGATACAAAATACCCAAATATTATATGACTCTGTTTATATATGAAATGTTCAGAATAGGCAAATCCGTAGAGACAAAAAATATATTCGTGTTTTTCTTGTGCTGAGGAGGAAGATGAAAAATGGTCATAATAGGGAATTACTGCCAATAAGTACAGAATTTACTTTTTGGGATTATGAAGATGTTCTAAAATTGGATTATAGTGATAGTTGCGCAACTCTCTAAATATATTAAAAGCCACTGAATTACACATTTTAAACAGGTGAACTTTATAGTATATAAATTGTATCTCAATAAAGTTGTCTAAAAATGGTCATAAGATTTTAAGAAGACACGTTATCAGGTGGCAAAGAAGCTCATGAAAAGTTGCTCAATGTCAATGAAATTAAAACCACAGTTAGAATGGCTAAAATTAAAAAGATTTACCATACCAAGTGTTGGTAAGATACTGAACAGCTGGAACTTGCATACACTGCTTGTAGGAAAGTAAGCTACTCCAGCCACTTTGGAACAGTCAGATGGTTTCTTAGAAAGTTAAACATATAGTTGCCATGTGATCCAACTATTTCACTCTGTTAGAGGTTGAAATGTGCCTCTCCCACTCATGTTGAAGTCCTAATCCTTGGTACTTCAGATTGTGTGGGGCCGTTGTGTTGCGACCCTTCAAGGCCAGGCAGGTCCATGGTATTCACAGATGGAATAATATTCATGGAGCTGTTGGGATGTCTGGCATGCCTTTATTCATGGGTGGACGAGCCATGCACACTGCAAGCTGCATGTCTATCTGCATGTCTCATGTTGTGGCCCTTGCTCCTCAGCGTGGCTCCCATTGTGGCACCTGTCCCCTTGCTTGCATCATCACCCCCAGCAGGGAGTCCCTACCTGTTTAAGTACTAGAGGGGAACAGAGCTGGAAAACTGCCAGAACATTACATAACATAATTCTGCATGTGCAAGCCCACTTCATGTTATGGGAACAGTTTATTGGACCCAGTCTCAAAGCCATGAGAACACTAGTTATCAGACCCCTCCAAGGCTGTGGGAACACTGCTTCCCTAAGTTACCCAGACACCTGGGTGAGGAAGCCAGACTGACTCCACTTACCCTACAGCCATAATCCAGTATGACTAGGGTCTTTATAAAAAGGGGAATTTAAGTGCAGAGAGACAAATACAGGGAGAATGCTATGTGAACATGAAGATGGTCATCTACAAGCCAAGGGTAGAGGACTAGAACAGATTTGTTGCTCATAGCCCTCAGAGGGAACCAATACTGCCAACATCTTGGTTTCTAACTTCTACTTCCAGATCTATGTGAGACAATAAATTTCTGTTATATAAGCCATCCAGTTTGTGGCACTTTACTATGGAAGCCCTGGCAAACTAATATACACTAATAACTGTTTACCCACTAAAAAAGAAAGCATACATCATACAGAGACTTGTAAATAAATGTTCATAGCAGCTTTATTTGCAGTAGCCAAGATGTGGAAACTCTCTAGCTAAGAAGGAGGCATAGGTAGATACACTTTAGTTTCTCACGCAACCAAAAGAAGGTCAACAACAAATTTAAAAACAAAAACAACCAGAACCAGAAAAGTGAACTGTATGGAAGTCCAACAACCAAGGAGTTAAAGAGGAAACATTCATTCAGACTGGTGGGTGTGAAGACAGACAGCTGGGGTGGAGAGGACTTGTGGCGAGGTGATGGCTAGAGGACTGAGTTGAGGTGGTGGATGGCAGAGTAGGTAGTCCCACATTTGCATGCAGATAAACCTGGGGGAACAACTGGGGAGCGAGACAGACCTCACAGCCCAGGTTTCCAGCACGGGGAAATAAAGCCTCAAAACCTTTGACTGTAAAAAAACTGTGGGGGTTGAGGTGGCAGGAGAAACTCCCAACCTCACTAGAGAGTTGGTTGGAGAGACCCACAGGGTCCTAGAACGTACACAAGCCCACCCACCTAGGAATCAGCACCAGAAGGGCCCAGTTTGCTTGTGAGTAGTGGGGGAAGGGACTGAAAGCAGGGAGAGAGTTAAGCAAGCAGCATTGTTCCCTCTCTGACCCCTCCCCTACATATAGCACCACAACACAGGTATGTGGCTTGCCCCACCCTGGTGAATACCTAAGGCTCCGCCCCTTAAAATGGAACAGCTGTGCTGAGGCAAAGAAAATGGCCCAAATGAAAAGCAGATCAAAACTCCAAAAATAGAACTGAGAAAGAGATAGCCAACCTATCAAATGCAGAGTTCAAAATACTGGTAATCACGATGCTCAGAGAAATGGCCTAATATAGTCACAAAATAGAGGAAAAAGTGAAGGCTATGAAAAAAGTGAAATAAAGAAAAATATACAGGGAACCAACAGTGAAGGGAAGGAAACCAGGACTCAAATCAACAGTTTGGACCAGACGGAAGAAAGAAAAATTCGACTAGAACAGAATGAAGAAATAAGAACTCAAAAAAATGAGGAGAGGCTTAGGAACCTCCGGGACAAGTTGAAACATTCCAACGTCCAAATCATAGGCGTGCCAGAAGAAGAAGAGGAAGAGCAAGAACTTGAAAACTTAGTTGAAAACATAATGAAGGAGAACTTCCCCAGTCTGGCCAAGGAAATAGACTTCCAGGAAGTCCAAGAAGCTTAGAGTCTCCCAAAGAAGTTGGACTCAAGGAAGCATACATGAAGGTACATCATAATTACATTACCCAAGATGAAAGATAAGGAGAAAATCTTAAAAGCTGCAAGAGAAAAAGAGACAGAAAAGTTACCTACAAAGGTACCTGTAAGAAAAAGTTACCTACCAAGGCGTTCCCATAAGACTATCAACTGATTTCTTGAAAGAAACGTTACAGGCAAGAAGGAGCTGGAAAGAAGTATTTGAAGTCATGAAAGGCAAGGACCTAAATCCAAGATTACTCTATCCAGCAAAACTATCATTTAGAATGGAAGGGCAGGTAAAGTGCTTCCCAGATAAGGTCAAGTTAAAGGAGTTCATCATCACCAAGCCCTTATATGAAATATTAAAGGGACATATTTAAGAAATAGAAGATCAAAAACTATGAACAGTAAAATGGCAACAAACTCACAACTATGAACAACTGAACCTAAAACAAAAACAAACAAACAAAAAAAAACTAAGCAAACAACTAGAACAGGAATAGAATTACAGAAATGGAGATCACATGGAGGGTTATCAGCGGGGAGAGGGGATAATGGGGGAAAAGGTCCAGGGATTAAATGGTCAGTACAGAATAGACAGGGGGTGGGGAGGTTAAGAATAGTATAGGAAATGGGGAAGCCAAAGAACTTATATGTATGACCCATGGACTAGAACTAAGGGGGGGAGGGGAATAAAGCAGAGAGAAAAATGGGAGAACTGTAATAGCATAATCAATAAAATACATTTTAAAAATTTTTAAATGTAAAAAAATATGGAAACAACTCAGGTATCCCTCAACAGGTGAATGGAAAACAAACTGTTGTATATTCTATACAATGGACTACTGCTCACCTGTAAAGAGGAAATAAATTATTAATACATGAAATCGTGTGGAAGAATGTAAAAATAATTATGCTGAGCAAAATAAGCCAGACCAGAAAAGAGTATTTACTGTGTGACTTAAGGTATATAAACTCTAGAATGCAAACTAATTTATAACGACAGAAAACACATTAGTGTTTGCCTGGGTATGAGGAGCTGGAGGGCAGGATTATGAGATATGAAGGATTAAGGATTAAGAAGGGGCATGAGACTTTTATTTTTCATTTTATTTTTTAAAGGTTTATTTTATTCTCATTCAAGAGAGAGGGGAAGGAAGAGAAAAATCATCGATTGGTTGCTTTCTGCACATGCTCCAACTGGGGTTCAAACCCATAACGTAAGCCTGACCAGGAATCAAACCAGTGACCTTTCTGTTGTGGGATGAAACTTCAGCCAGCTGAGCCCCACCATCCAGGGCCATGATGAAACTTTGTTTTTAGAGATGTTATTTTCAGAGAGAGGGGAAGGGAGGGAAAAAGAAAGGGAAAGGAAACATTGATGTGAGAGAGAAACATCAATCAGTTGCCTGTCTTACGACCCGTGACTGGGGACCGAACCTGAAACCCAGGCGTGTGCCCTGACTGGGGTTCAAACCAACAGCCTTTTGCTTTGCAGAATAATGCCAACCAAGAGAGCTATACCGGTCAGAGCCATGATGAAGTTTGTAGAATTTGTGAATATGTTCCTTTTATTGATTGTGGTGATGGTTTCACAGTGTATACGTATGTCAAAACTTACCACATTATATACTCTAAAGATATGCTATTTAAGATAGGTCAGTTATGCCCTGAGTTGTGTGGCTTAGTCGATTGGGTGTCATACCTCAAAACTGGTTCGATTTCCAGTCAGGGCACATGCCTGGATTGCAGGTTCTTTCCCATGGGCCCTGGTGCATACAGGAGGCAACCAATTGATGTTTCTCTCTCTCTTTCTCCCTCTCTTCCCCTGTCTCTAAAAATAAAAATCTTTAAAAAAAAAAAAGGTGTCAGTTATGCCCTGGCCAGTGTGGCTCAGTTAGTTGGAGCGCTGTCCTGTAACAGAAAAGTTGCAGGTTCAATTCTTGGTTAGGGAACATGCCTAGATTGCAGATTTGATCCCCAGTCTGGGTGTGTACAGGAGACAATCAATCAGTGCTTCTTCTGGAATCAGTGTTTCCCTCCTTCCCTTCTCTCTCTAAAAGTAATGAAAAAAATGTCCTCAAGTGAGAGTTAAAATATTTTTAAAAGATATGTCAGTTATACTTCATCATACTGTTAAAATTTCAAATAACTTTAAAATTTAAATAATTTTTTATATTTTAAATCTTTTTTTAAAGAAGAGAACAAAATTTTATTAGTGGCATTAAATAGAGCAGTTTTGATAGAGTGCAAAGAGTAGAGGCAAAAAGGTTTTAAGAATAGACCTAGCCATGGTAGATTAAACCCAGTTATTAATCTCTGCTCCCTTCTAAAACTCCTCTAAAATTATTTTTATCAAATGATTTCAGCAAGCATGAATCCACCAGAAAAAAAAGTGAGTGAAAGAGAAGATGAAGCATATAAGAGATGCCAACAAAGTTTTGGAAGCTAGAAAGCTTTTGGAGTGACACCAAAAACAGCAGGATTAGTTGAAGAATTTGCAAGGAGCAAGGCCCTAGCTACCCTGCCCCTCATATCCACAGACAGATAGCTGTTCCTCTCCCACCCTGGCAAAGCTGAGGATGGAGGTAGCGTACTTTACTGAAAACAGAAGGATTAAATCAAAGTCTGCGTGCTAGCACGAGACTGTGCCAGCTGTCTTCTCCAATTCAGTTCCAGATCACTGGAAGCCAGGCTTACACCCATCTGGCCTAGGATTTAAGGGTGCCTCTGTAGGCAACTGAACAGCCCAAGGGGGTAAAGAATATACAGATGTGGGTATCTGAGAGTTTTTCCAATGAAATGGCCAGATCCCCTCCTGGTATCCAGGAGAATGACCACAGGATAAGCAACCTCCTCTTCTCCACATACAAAAAACACTTTCAGGTTCTTTAGGGCTTAACCCTTAAGTATAAATGGATAGCCAAAGATGACAGGATATTAGATTAAAATCTGTGAATGAAAGATACTCACCAAATCAAGATAAAAGAAGAAGTTGGAGGAAACAGATAATAGAGGGGGCAGAAGAAAATTAAAACAAAAACACTATATAATTTTTAAAAACCACTACAATATTCTCAAATTTAAGAGATGATATTATCATGGAACAAGAACAGGACTATAAAAAAAGGACTCTTCAAAGAACAAGGAAGAGCTCTTAACATACAATAGCAGATTTTTTTTAATTAGAAGGATTAGGCGGTAAAGTTAAAAGAATCTCTGGAAAGTAAAATAAAAGGTAAAAGTAATAAACATGGTGAGAGAAGGAAGGAAATTAATGGATTGGTTCCATGGATACAACACTGATAATAGGAATTCCTGAAGGTGAGAAAAGAAATTGGAGGGGAAAAATTATCAATAAGTAAGCAGAGAAAATATCCCAAACCTGAAGAACCCATATTTCTAGATCATGAGTACCTACCCAGTACCAGGTTAATAAATAAAAAGAAATATATTTTTAGAAAACTGAGGAGAAATAAGGATTCTAAATTTTCCAAGAAAAGAAACAATTCATATCTAAAACATTAGGGTTTAGAATACATCTATTATCTATATAGCAACTCTGGGAGCTAGAAGACAATGGAGCATGGCCTTCAAATTTTTGGAGGAAAAATGTTTGCTAACTTAAACATCTATAGTCAATTAAGTATGTGGCTAAAAAATATACTATATGTCAATAATATGTATGGATAAAATAAGGACATTCCAGTCACTCAAGATCTCAAAAATTCAGTTCCTATATACCTTTTACTAGGAAGTAACTAGATTACATGCTCTACCTAAGCCAGGGAGTAACTGTAAAAGAGAAAGACGAAGGATCTGGGAAACAGGTGCTCCAGCGTAGCAGAGACAGCAGGCAATTCCAGAGATTCAGGGGAAGAGACATCCCTGGCAAGGTGTCAGACGTTTAGCAGCCTAAAGAGCAAACAATCTAGACTGGAACAAGGGAAAACCCCTGAGGACCGTCTGCATGACTGGAATGAAATTGATAGATTACCTGAAGTGTTTGAACTGATTTAGAGGAGATATACAGCTCTGCTGGAGAGTTTGAGGGTGAATTAGTGAAAAATACATAATAAATATCAAGCCAAAAGAAATGAAAAGAAAGTAAAAGAAGAGAAAGTAATAATTGTTAGTTTCAGGGAAAACAAAAAATTGTACAAGAAAGGAAATTTAATTACACCGTGCCTGTTGAGTGAGGCTCTGAATGGAGTCTGAGGAAAAAGAACTGCAGACTAGAAGTTACTGTGAGGGCTCCTTAAAGTCTCAAATGGAGGGAGGGAGTAGAACAGGTGTTTGTGGTCTGAGATTTCAGAATCTGTGTACCTGGGTGTGCAGCAGTACGGATGGATGGTGAAGCTCAGCCCCAGGTCCTTCCCACTTCCTAGCTAAAGCAGGAAGGGGATGGTCGCCTGAGATAGGTGTGGAGCAGGGGTGTCAAACTCATCTTCACGGGGGCCACATCAGCCTCGTGGTTGCCTTCAAAAGGCTGAAATAATTTTAGGACTGTATAAATGTAACTACTCCTTAACTATTAAGGAGCAGAAATTACATTCAACTGGTGTGTAGGATCTGATTCCTTGAGACAGAGTTGAGTGTGCTTCCTGTTGTTTCATTGCTTTCTCACATTGTATTGTAATTGACTCGCTTTGCTTCCTTCCCATTAGTCTGTAAGTTTTTTGATGGCAAAAATTGTCATCTTCACTATTATTTCAGCATAGCACCTTGCATGTAATGTGTGCTCAATGAATATTTGTTAAATGAATGAGTAGTAGTGGGAGAAAGGTGAGGATATGGTGTTTTATGAATAAAATACTGAAACTTCTGGATAAATGGCTGTGTAAGAAGACTTTACTTGGGGTGGTGAACACACGATACGATACATAGATGATGTGTTATAGAATTCTGTACCTGAAACCCATGTAATTTTGTTAACCAGTGTCACCCCAATAAAGTCAGTAAAATAAAAATACTGAAACTTCTTAAGGTGAGGTCAAGAGGGAGGAGTGATGGAGGTCATTAAGTCCAAAAGTGTTCAAGAAATTTGTAGAAACAATAGTAAGGATATAAAGAGACTGGAAGTAAACAAACAAACAAAATTTAAAAAATAAAGAGACTGGAAGTGGACATAAAAAAAACAGGAAGTGGCAAAAAGGAGCAGTAATCTTTCTTTACTGTTTTTTATTGCCTTCCGAGATGTTAGAGAACAAGAAAAGGTATGAACCCTGGTGAAGGAGATAGTGTCCTCTGGGAAAAATCATTAAAATTGGTCCTTAAAGGAATGAGTAGGAATTTGAAGTATATGTGCTGTGGAAGACCAGGGCTTCTAGGCAAGAGGGAACATTATATGAGGTCTGTCCCGAAGGTATCCAGCCATGTACTGTGAAAAAAAATAGAGACATTTATTAAAGAAGATACAAGAAACATTGTACATAGGACAATGACACCTCAGTGTTCTCTAAAGTAGACACCTTGGTATCTCACACAGTTCTCCGAATCACCTGCCATCAGCTGCCCCAATGTATTTTCCTGAATTTCAGCGATGGTCTGAAATCTCTTTCCTTTCAAAGGTGATTTTAGTTTTGGGAAAAGCCAGAAGTTGCAGGACACCAAATCCGGGCTGTAGGGGCACTGAGTCACCTGGATGATTTGTTATTTTGCCAGAAAACTGCACGAGATGTGATATGTGAGTGCATACTTTGTCATGACGAAGCTGCCATTCACCAGTTGTCTATAGCTGTGGCCTTCTGAATCATCTGAATAGTTTCTGTGGAGGAATGTTAAAGCTTAATGCAAAATTTGATGTAGATTTGGTGCTCTACTCTCTGTCATTTTGAATGTAACAGCCACACAGTACACATGCTTACTCAACAGCATCTACCACCCAGTCATTGTTCACACATGCACATTCTAGTCCACTCTCTTTGGCTGCCAGATTGCATTATATTAACAATGGCCAGACTTTTTCCGGACAGACCTCGTGTGTAAAGCAAAGAGGGTGGAGGAATTGGTGTGTGCTCATGGGTGAGTAAGTAAGGCAGATAAAAAAAAGATCACTTAGACAAACGAATTGAACTATCCCTCAGGATAGGTGATGGTGTGCCATTGAAGAATTTCAAGGAGAGTGATGTGATCAGATTTGCAGTTTACCAAGTCTACTTCAAGGAAGTGGTTTAGAAGATGGATTGAGATGAGATGGGACCCAGAAGCACAAAGACCTGTGAAAAGGCTTTTATAGTAGTGAGATTTAGAGAAGCTGCTTTTAACTATGGCAGTTAAAAGCAATTAGAAGGAGTGTTGGATATGAGAGCTATTTAGGGGGTAAAAGCCATGGTACTTTGTGATTAATAGAATGTGTGGGGTTAAAGAAGGGAGATGGAGGATCTTGTACGATTATAGGTTTCCTGTGTGAATCTTAGTGAATGCCGCTACCATTCACAGAGATAGGGGATATAAAAAGGACAGGAAATTTAAGGCAAGATGGTGTTTTATTATGGCCCTGTTGGGCCACCCAAGTGGAGAAGACTTGTATGCAAAAGAGGGCTGGAGTTGGAAATTTGGAAACCAATGTGGGAGGTTATTGAAGCAGTGGACTTGTGCTTATTTCTTCTCATCATTATTGTGCTAACTAGAAATTGATTATATATAAACCTCTGTTTGTTCATTCATTTGCTTGTTTGTTTGTTTGTTTAAATCAATAAGCAGAGGCTAAGGTCCACAATTTAGAGCTGTTTAATTGGAGAGAATTGTTAAAGATAAAAGGTCAAGAAAGTTTTATAATATAGTATAAATGTCGTTGAGGAAGTGACTTAGGCTTGAAGTTTCAAGTAACTTAATACATTCAAACAAATTGTCACTTTTGTTCTAATTAAAGCATTACACTTATACAATTAATTGCATAAAATGCACAGGTCAATGATTTTTTCATGAATGTGTACATTCTTATAACCACAGCCCAGATCCAGATCATCTCCAGTTCCTCATAAGGTTCCCTTGGAACATTGTAACCCTAGTTTTTATTCTAGAGGTTCTAGATCACTGTGTAAATTTAGGATGAGAGAATCCTCCCTCTCCTTGGCAAAGCCCTGTAAGCTGCAGAATCAGAAGCCCGTAAGAGAAGAATAAAAGTTGGAACCTGGCTTTCCAGCTCTGAGCCTGGTATAATGGCTCCTGCAAAGAAGGGTGGCAAGAAGAGCCTTTCTGCCATCAGTAAGGTAGTGACCAGAGAATACACCATCAGCATTCACAAGCACATCCATGGAGTGAGTTTCAAGAAGCATGACCCTCGGCACTCAAAGAGATCTGGAAATTTGCCATGAAGGAGATGGGAACTCCAGATGTGTGCACTCACACCAGGTTCAACAAAGCTGTCTGGGCCAAAGGAATCAGGAATGTCCTACCGTGTCTGGGTGCCCTTTTCCAGAAAATGTAATAAGGATGAAGGTTCACCAAACAACCCCTATGTGTTGGCCAAGAAATAGAGTATAACCATACCCCAGAACCCACCCTGTACCCCTTCCTGACCGAATTCCCTCTCTCCCTCAGACATTCACTAGCCTAAATTATGTAGTCATCACTCCCTTTTCTTTATAGTTTTATAAACTATATATAGACATTGATGCCTATATAAACACATATGTATGATTTTTAAAGGTATGTATCTGAACTGTGTATTCATGGAATTGTACTGTAAACACACTCTTTTTTGACTTCTTTCACCCCTTTTGTGCTTTTGTAACTCACCTAGGTTGAAGTGTGTTGCTCCAGTTCATTTCCTGCAGGATAATATTCTGTTGCTTGCAAACACCATGACCTATTTACCTGTTCTACTGTTTATGGGTGTTTGTTTCTGTATATTTTTTTTCAGTTAAAAATAATGCTAAAAGTATTTTTTAAAATCTCCACCTGAGGATATGTTTTTACTGATTTTTAGAGAGAGTAGGGGAGAGAGAGAAACATCGATGTGTTAGAGAAAATCGATTGCTTATATCCCATATATACCCTGACCAGGGATCTGGGGATCGAACCTGCAATCTAGGTACCAGTATGTGCCCTGACTGGGGATCGAACCTGCGACTGTTTGGTGCATGGGCTGATTCTCCAACTGACTAAGCCACCCACCTGTTCAGGCCTAAAAATATTTTTGTATATGTGCAGAAGTTTCTCTGTAGTATATTCCTAGAAGTGCAACTACTAGTTTGTATAGTAATGACACATTCAAGTGTACTACATAATGGCACACTTTGTAAAAGTGGTGGTACCTCCCACCAGGAGCAAATGAGAGTTGCTATTGCCTGGCACCCTTGTCAGTGTTGGTATTGCCCAACTTTTTAATTTTAACCTACCTGGTAGTTGTGAACTAAATTAAATTAAAACTCTTTGTGGTTTTAATTTACATTTTTCTGATTGACATGAGATTGAACATCTTTTCACATGTTTAGGGCCATTTCTGCATCCTTTCCAGTGAAATTCCTACTGTTATTTTGTAAATTTTTCTGGGAGGTTGTCTTTTTCTTATGGATTCACAGCAATTTTTTATTATATTCTAATACTTTTTCCACAGTAATACGAGATCCAAATCAACATGCTTCCTTTTTTATTCTGCATATTTAGAAACCCAAGGAGAGATGCTTTGAGCAAACCTAGAGAGTGAAACCATTGGCCAGGCTTCTGTACTAGGCACTCTAGTGAAATAGCCATGTGGTCTGCAAGGGCAGGCCCGGCACTTGGAAGTGTGTTACGTCCTAGTTACTGGCTGCTGCTGACCTGTGGTGGTTGCCTTTGCAGGTGGAACAGGAGGATTTTGTAATGGAAGGACATGGCAAGACTCCACCTCCTGGTGAAGAAAGCAAACAGTGAGTCACACTTTATTTAAAAAGGATCTTATTACAGATCTTCAGAAGCACTTTGGTTAAACATGCTGAGAGCATGTTTGCAGGATGTATATGTTGGGCACATTGTGGAACTCACCAGTTGCTTTGGTGGCTGTTTATACACTGCATCTATTTATAGACTGACTGGAGGGACAAGAAAGTTGACTTCGTAGTTTTTCATACTTGACTAATCAAAATTTATGTTACACTTTAGCAAAGGCTTTAAGGCTCAGGATGTTCCAAATGAAACTAATTCAGTCTGGTTGATTTCCAAAGAAAGCATAAAATTGTATATCCTTTTCTTAGCAATGTCTTTATGAAGTGATGAAATTAATAGGCTGTTTTCCTGCATTCCAAGTGTGAATTTATTTGAATAGTACTTCCTGACATTCTATTCCATTGAGTTATTTATACTTCAGATATTTGTTTAAATCACAAATTGTTTCCCTAAAGGAATAGGAATTATAAATAATGTAACTTAGCCAGAATTCTAAATAATTCAGGATCTCTCCCTTCTTGACTTAAAAAGTGATTAAGTTTTAAATCTGAAGTTGGGAGTTCCCTGGGTAGCTTTTTGGTGACAGTGAGTAGAATTTTTTTGCTCTTGTCAGAGAACTTGAAAAATTGTGTTGCAGAGCATACTGGTGTTTCATATGTTCTTTTAAAGAAAAAATAGTTAAGACTGGCTTAAAGGACAGACATAACTACTATTTTTCATTCAGACAGTAGTCTCCTAAGTTGAATGGTTCAGTGATTCATGGAAGTTTCTGAAAATCTGTAGAGAGAAATTCCTTTCTCTCGCCTTTTTTATTTTCTAGAAAATAATTTAGCTTTGATTTGTCTTATGAAAATTATGTCTTCAAAATCCTTAGGAATGAATTATTCAGAATAGCTATGCTGCCACATGGCCAGGTTCATTACAGGAGAATGTTCATCTCAAATTTGTTGTGAATGGAAACCAGGATATTTTCACAGCTGGTTTAATTTGCTAACAAGGCAGTTTTAAAAATAGCTTACAATATAAATCCTAACTTTGCTGTATTTTGTCAAATGCATGAGCTGATGGAATTAATTCATCATTAGCAAATTAGAATGCCAAACATCTAGTCCCAGTGGAGTTATAGGAATGCTTCAGGTGCTTATTTCTGCCCCTCCGCCCACTCCCCACCCCTACACTCCGGTCAGAAGTCTTCATACTATAAAAATCATAACTCCCATTTGACAAGTGTTTTGTGTGCACCAAGTACTTTGCTTGTTACAGGGTCTCCATTTAATTTGGAGATTAGGGTAGGTAACTTGTCCATGGTAATGCAGCTTGAAATGGAAGTTAGTATTTGAACCCAGATCTTTCTGACTCTAAAGTGTTTTTATAATATCTTCTTAAACCCAAATGCTTTGCCAACCTTGGGAGCTATGTTCCTCAAAAGTACTGTCGTTAGCAAAATGCAGTTATCAGGATCAAAGTCTCATGGTTAAGAGGGAGGTGGGGGAAACAATGAAAATGACATTAAGCCTATTTTAAAACACAGATGAAAGTTCTGTTCTCTGGAGGGTATCCATTTCTCAGACAAGCCAGACTCTATCTTTAAAAACCTGTTCCAGTAACCCCTCTCCTGAATCAGCTCCTTTAGGTATTCAGGAAACATTGCTGGGGCAGATTCTCCCACAAGTTTTGTGTTCTACAAACTGCACTTCTTTTAGAGAGCTTCATATAGCCCCAGCGGACCTGAAATGTCACGTGTCACGATCCTTACCATTCTCCCTTGTTTTGTATTCACAAGTCTAATTCGGCCTTTTCACAGGTGAATCCTGTTTTGTTTTTATTTTTGTTTTTCTGGGCTCGGTCTACTATCGTACTTGAAACAATAAAGTAGAACTGGATCTTTACTAGGTGTTTTTCCTGTAGACCTACCCACCTCTTCTGTGGGAGTGGGGAGTACAGGTGTGGAGTTCTTGTTTGAGGCAACAGAAATAACTTTATTTTTGTGTGTGTCTCAGAACTCTAGTCAGCAAAGGATGATTGAATCCTGAACTGTAGATCCTGAAATGGAGAAATTGTAGGTCCTGAAAGTAACACATTGCTGAATGACTTAATGAAATTCCCATTCATTCTTTTATTTTTTTAAATTATACAAATAATACATGATTGTCATAAAACATTTAAACAGTAAATGTGGATTTAGAAATAAAAGTAAGATTCTTCTTTTACCCTAATTCCCCTGCCTATCTTCCTAAATATTTTCTGTATAACAACTGTGCTGTGACTGGTGTGGCTCAGTTGGCTGGGCATCCTCTTGCAAAGCGAAAGGACACCACCAGTTCGATTCCCAGTCATGGTACATGCCTGGGTTACAGATTTGGTCCCCAGTCTGGGTGTGTGTGAGAGGCAGCTGATCAGTGTTTCCTTTCACACTGATGTTTCTCTCCCTCATTTTCTCCCTCCCTTACCCTCTCTCTAAAAATAAATATAACCTTTAAAAAAAACTAGATATTTTTCTGACATAATTTTTCTGAAACATACTTTTTAAATTTGATGTCTTCTACAATTTCATTATTTTAAACATCTGCAAAAATTCTGTTGAATCTGTTATAATCATTATTATCTAATAGATGTTTTGATCATTGCTACTTGTTTGATTATTACAAATAGTATTTTGTTGAACATCCTTATTCTTACACATTCAGATATATTTCTGTAGAATAGATTTTTTTTAGAGATGGAGCTGTTTGGTTTATGGGCTTGTATTTTCTACATGGAGTTAGCTGTTATCAAATCACCTTCCAGAAAAGCTGTATCAGTGTTCATGTCCATCAACAGTGTATGGGAGTGCCCATTTCTCCACACTTTTGATGACAGTAAAATTATTTACGTTCAGATTTTTGCCACTCTAATATGGTTTTAATTTTTACTTTTTTGCTTACTAATAAGTTGGTATATCTTTTCTTAATTTTTATTGACCATTGATTTTTATCTTGTGTACTACCTATTTATGTATTATTCCCATTTTTCTATTGGATTGTTTATTTTGATAGTTATATAGGAACCCTTTATAAAGTATAGATATTAACCTTTGTCTCTTGAGATGTTTCAAATATTTTTCCCAGTCCTTTTAACATTGGGGTATCTTTCATATCAATACGCTTTTAAATTTTTATGTAGTAAAATCAGCCTTTATGGTTTCTATGTTTTGTGCTTGTTAAAGAAGTTTTTCCTACCCTAACATGATAAAATATCCTTAGTTTTTCTGCTTTATTTTTATATTTCCACCTTTAATTGAACTGGTACTCTTTTTTGTGTATGATGTGAGGCAGAGATCTAACTTGTACTTTTTCTGAATTGATTTACAAGATGGGTCTCATTTATTGGTATTAGTTTGTATGAATAGCTTGTTTCATTTGTGGAAGCAGTTGGAGCACAAGGTTAATGTAACTTCTCAAAGTCACAGAGCAAATTCTTGTAAGGATTAAGTCTAAAGTTATTTTTGTTAGCTGACCTGTGCCACTTTCTCTCTGTTTTTTCATTTAACATTTTTACCATAGGTTCTGTAAGTGTTGAAAAAATATTTTATTTCCATGATGTTTATTTCAATGAAACTAAGTTCTATTAATAAGTGAATTAAGATAACCATGCATGTAGAAAGCTTTCTCGGAAAATAATTCACTCTTGATACTGAAAAATATCAGTGTTAATCGGTTAATACTCAGATCAGTTGTGCTGAATTCTGGTGTATGTGTGAATAAAATTTGGTAGTGTATAACTTTAAACACTATCTGTATATATTGATTGTTGCTTTTTAATGAGGTTTATTTACTAATAGTGTATATAACGTAATCATTTTTATAAGGATATTCAATTACCAGCTACTGTAGCCAATCAGACAAGTTAAGTTTATTGCCATATAATTACTATATTAAAACAGTATTAATCACATGGTGTGTTTAAAACAGTGGTAAATGTAAAACTATTACAGCTTTTCAAAAAGGAGCGTGAGCAGTTACTTGCCCAGAGATTGTGTTTGTCCATGCTTATTGGAAGCTCATTTCATGTAAAATGTTTCTACCCAGGCAGGCTTTTAAATTGGTCTGATTTATAATGCAAATGATGGTCTGTATGTTTATGGGCAGATCATTTGTTATAAATTATTTTGAAGTTAAATATCAGTTTCGGTGTATTAATGAGTTTGGTCTCTTTTTTCATCTTTTCCTTTTTTAAAAAATATAACTTAGAAACAAGTCTAAGTTTTAAATCTCTATGCTGAAGTTTATTCATAGTGTCAAAAGATGTTTGTCTTTAACCAACTAAAATGATTTAATTTTTCTAGTAAATTTTTGTTGTCTGAATTTTCTTAGTTCTTTTGGTTAATTTTACAAAAGGTCATTATTAAAAGCAAATGTCTCAAAGTAGGATTTCAAAGAGTTATTTGCACACCCATATTTATTGCAGCATTATTCCCAGTAGCCAAGAGGTAGAAGCAACTCAGAGGTCCACTGACAAATGATGAAAGAAAATGTAGTGCTTAAATACAATAGAATGTTATGAAACCTTAAAAAAAAGGAAATCCTGTCGTGTGCTACAACGCATGAACCTGAAGGACATCACGTTAAGCAAAATAAGCCAATTAGAAAGGACACATACTGTATGAGTCCACCCATATGAAGTATCTCGAATAGAACCGTAGAAACAGAAAGTAGAGGCATGGTTGCCAAGAGCAAGAGGGAGGGAGACAGAGAATTTGCATTGAATGGGTGTATAATTTCAGATTTTCAGGATGAAACAGTTCTAGAGATCTGCTGCAAAACAATTCAGATATACTTAACTGTTGAACTTAATACTTAAAAATGGTTAAGATGTGGAATTCACTGTTACCTGTTTTTACTACAATAAAAATAATAGTAACCAAATTGAATTGTACTTTAAATGTAAAATACAGATTTTATATTGAAATGATAATCTTTTGTATATATTGTCCTAAATAAAACATATTAAAATTTGAAAAACAAAAAAATCTCATTTAATAATGTGTGTTATAGACAGTATCCCCTTTTTAGGGCTTGTTGACAAGAATTAATTTTATCAGTTGCTATATTTCTACTCCCTTGGGACACCTTCTTTTTCCGTCTTTCCAAGGGAGATTCTGTTCAAAGTTTGCATGGGCATCCTGTAAGGAGATCAAATGTTGAAACAGTTTTATATTGATTCAGAGAGAAGAATGTATTTTATAGAGTAAACACCAGTCTTCATACCGCAGTGTAGTGTAATATAGCTCCGTGCTTGAGGTGCTATTTTTAAAATGTCTTAACCCCAGTGTCTTGATTAAATTCTCTTCTCACTAATTATATTCTTCCCAACGTAAATGTCAAGTTAATAAAAATGTCCTTTTAATTTTTAAAAATTATTAATTATACAGGCCTTCTGTGAGTTCTAATAGTTTGTCCTTATCTTTGTTTCTGTTCCTACTCTCTCTTTAACCTACAGCTCTGTTTTCCTTGGATTAATCGTATACTAAAGTTTATTTTTCCAAATCTCTATAGTAAGGATTCCTCTTATTAGAATATTCTTTGTTTCATATTTGACCACCCAGTTTAACCATTCTTTTGGGTACTTGTTTAAAAATTTTGGGGCAGCTTTATAGCATTTTCTAAATACAGAAAAAAATGAAAATATTTTCTAATCACTTATAGATAATTATCAAAACACAAATTCTGATATTTGGCCATAGGAAACTTTTTTTAAAACATTTTATTTTTCATAGCCTTTGAACCATTAAAATTTATACATGTTAAAATAAATTTATTAAAAAGTATCAAATTGAATGGTATAGTAAACTCAACCATTATTACACAATAGTAAGCTGGACATCAGAAAAATAGTTGGATTTCTATATAATCTTTTCAGATTGTTTTTGGAAGAAAGGAAATTTTTCAAGTTAATTGGTGTTTTGAAAATGCCACAAATAGGTTTAATAAGTGATAGTTATGCTCATGAAGTTTTTGCTGCTGGGAATTTTGGTATAACCATAAACATTTTGTACTAGGTCTTTGAGAAACTTTAGTTGCTAATACATTTTCTGATTTGCATTTGAAGTTACATAAAAAATTAATTCTTTGAAAATGTATTTTTCCCAGGAGTCTCAGAATCACAATAAGTAAGTTCTGAATCTATTTTATGAGGGTTTTCCCTGGATGTCTGGGATTAATTGCAGTAAGAATAACTTCAGGAGATACGTGTGTCATAATTGAAAATGACTGCAAACGGTGTGGGTCGGTGCTACTTATAGGTTAAGGTGGTGATTTTACACAACAATGAGTAGAGTAGATCGTGCAGCTCTCAGCAAACTGCAGTTAATTTAATAAAAGTCTTATTTATTTAGCTTTTATTTATGGACAAATGATATATGCCTTTATGAAAAAAACATTACTTGAAAGGCAAGATGTGTGTCCAGTGCCTTGAAATTGGTGTTTCAGCCTTCTTTTTTGTAGATATTGTTATGTAGTTGTAAAATGTTATGAAATACATAGCATTATGTAATACAGGTAAAAAAAAAAATACATGTTTGCCTGCAAGTATCTCCAGTGGTGTCATGAGGAGAAGTTAGTGTTCCTTTCTCCCAGAATGAATGGTCACTAGAGGCCACGCACACATGCTCTGCCCTGAGCACTCTGCCTGAGTTCGGGTTTCCCTTGCTGGGAGGATCTCTGTGAGCCAAAGGCGGGGCTGAAGTGGAGGAGGAGAGTGTAGTAATGAGGAGGTACAGCGTGATGGTAGGCAGTCAAAGGTCAGGTTAAAGCTTTATGCTGAATCTTCAGTTCTTTAAGGACAGAGACTTGTGGCTTGGTTAGTACAGAAAACGTGAATAAATATGTTGTGTATTGGATGAATGAAGATGCCAGCAAATTTCCACCGACTGTTCAGCATCTCTGTTTTACATACATACTTTGAAAACCTGAAGTGGGGTTATTAAAAATCATAACTTCAGAATATTTTGTTATTGGCAGAAGAAAAGTTCACGTCATATTTGACCTTATGTTTAGTGTTTTCTAGAATATATTCCATCAGACCCAATATTTATCACTGTTCTCCTTAAGCATCCCTACCAGTAAGTTGTTGATTATTGTTTATTTTGCAGGAAATACATTTTTATCCATTTGAACTTTTTCTTCTAAGGGCCTCCATAAGATGCCTTTTGCCTACCTATGCATATTTTCTCTACTCTTTAAAGGATCTTCCCACTCCTTTCCAGTGGGTCTCCCAAAGATTTTCCATGCACATCTGATTTCTTCCCCCCTGCATGCCTTTATTCAGGCCAAGAGTCCTTTCTTTCTGACCAGGAGCAAATCTAGGTTTTGGGGGAATGCTTTTAAGTCAAAGAAAATTAACTTTAAACACAAATTAGATACAAAGTGAATATTTAGTTACAGTGAGGAAAGAAATCACAAAATTGGCAACTTTTAAAAAGTTGACAGCTACAAAATTTAGGAAAAAAACATAGTATTTGTATTAATTCACTGTCTAAACAGATTGCTGTGAAACTTTTTTTCTATACATTGTTTTGGCTATAGGGAAAATATTACTCCTTCATATTATAAAAATTCTGTGATGTTTCTAAAAATAGAATGATATAATTCAGTGTTATCTATAGCATGATTGACCAAAATACAGTTTTTATTATTGACAAATTAGAAAAGTTCCTTTCAGCCTGACAATTTCTTATTAGTAACATCATACAAATTTGTAAGATTGTTATCACCTTTGGGAAAACTTCTCCCAAGTATCTTTAATATGTGAGCTACAAGATTTTTATATGAGGTGTAATTACAAGGCTTCATTTTTTTATACATTGACTGTATTCTTTGAATTGACATATTTACCTCATGATACGATTTGGCCCTGCCCATTTCTGTCATTATGCAGTGAGTTGGTCCATCAACATCTTTCTTTTTTAATCCTCAGTTGATGCTATATTCATTGATTTTTAGAGAGAGCAAGTGAGAAACATCACTTTAGAGTGAGAAACATCAGTGTGAGAGAGAAACATCACTTGGTTGACTCCCATATGTGCCTCGACTGGGGACCGACCACATAACCTGGGTATGTGCCCTGACCAGGAGTCAAACCCTCAACCCTTCAGTTCACAGGACACTGCTCCAACCAACTGAGCCACACTGGCCAGGGCCAGTAACGTCTGTTTTACACAAGGATGATTAATAATAACTTGACCACACATGGAAGTGACTGAGAACTACATAGGTATATTCCAGTAAACCTAAAATAATATCACCAATTTAACTTTCCCTTTAGGGATCCCCAAAGTACTTGTGGCCACTCTAACTCCACTGATGGGGAATCAGGGGGGAGGTTTAAGGTAAGATGGAAAGAGGTGGTGTGGTTTTAACCATTTGGATTAAGATTGTGGTGAAAATATCTTTTGTACATTTTATAAAAATAATTGGTAATTTGAAACAAAATTGGGGAACTCAGCTCACTCTTTCTAATTTCAAAATATATTAGAAAGCTACAGTAATCAAAACAGTGTTGTTGTAAGCATAAAGACAAGCACATAGACCAATGAAATAGAATAGAAAGCCAGAAATAAACCCTCACATATAAGGTCACATGACTTTCAACAAAGGTGCCAAGACCACCCAATGGAGAACAGTGAGTCTTTTCAACAAATGGTGGTGGGAACACTGGATACCCACTTGCAAAAAAATGAATTTAGACCCTTATCTTACACCATATGAAAAAATTAACGCAAACTAGATTAAAGACCTAAGCTTAAGACCTAAAACTATAAACCTCCTAGAAGAAAATACAGGATAAAAGCTTCATAATATTGGACATGGTTATAGTTTTTTGGGTATGACACCAGAAAGCACAGACAAAAAGCAAAAATAGAAAATGGGACTACATCAAATTTAAAAAGTTTTGTGCATCAAAGAACAGATCCATAGAGTAAAAAGGCAGTCTACAGAATGGGAGAAAATATTTGCGTATCATATACACGTATCAAAACATTGGATTGACCAAAAAGTCCGTTTCATTTTTTCCATAAAAGACACATTATTCATTTTCACCAATAACTTTGATTTCCATATTTTGAGTATGTCAGCTATCTCGCTTGTGGTAGAACATTGATTGTTCTCAATTAATGTCTCTGTTTGATTGCTATCAATTTCAACTGGTCTACCTGATCGTGGAGCATCGTCTAGTGAGAAATCTTGAGCACAAAACTTCACAAATCACTTTTGACACATTCAGGTGGTTATAGCACCTTCTCAATAAACTGCACAGATCTTTTTTGTGTGATTCAGTTGCATTTTTACCTTTCTTGAAATAATAAAGCATAATATGCTGAAAATGTTGCATATTATCTTTCATCTTCAATATTAAAATGGCTACGCAAAAATTCACTAATTGATGTTTGTTTTTAAATGTATGCTGTTAGGGCAGCTGCCACAATACAATCTAACAAAACTCTTTTGAATGAAGTTAAAGACAACTAGGTGCTATAAGAACCATCTTACTGAAAAAACTGAACAAACTTTTTGGCCAACCCAACATATAAAGAACTACAGCTCAACAACAAAATATCAAATAACGTGGCTTAAAAATGGACAAAAACTTGAATAGACATTTCTCTGAAGATGACATATAAATGACCAACAAGCATATGAAAAGACACTCAACATCACTGTTCATGAAAGAAATGCAAGTCAAAACCGCAATAAGATCATTTCACACTGATTAGGATGGCAGCTATTAAAAAAAAAAAACAGAAAATAACGTGTTTACATGGGTGTGGGGAAACTAGAACCTTTGTGCTGTCTTGGTAGGATTATAAAATAGCATTACTGCCATGAAAAACAGTATGGAGGTTCCTCAAAAAATTAAAAATAAGAGTTACCATATGATCTAGCAAGCCCTCCTCTGGGTGTGTATCCAAAAGAATTAAAAGCAGGTTCTGGAATAAATATTTGCACATCCATATTCATGACAGCACTACTCACAATAGCCAAGAGATAGAAGTAACCCAAGTGGTCATTGGCAGATGAATGGATAAACAAAATGTGGTGTACACATTCAATGGAACATTTTCAGCCATAAGAAGAAGGAGATCCTGTCACATGCTAAATCAAGGATGAACCTTGAGAATATTGTGCTAAGTGAAGTAAGCCAGTTGGAAAAAGACAAATACTGTATAATTTCATTTATATGAGGTATCTAGTCAAATTTATATAAGTAGAAAGTAGAATGGTAGTTACCAGTGGCTGGAGGGAAGGGGAAAAAGGAAGTTATTTAATAGTGAATTTCAGATTTGCAAGACGAGAAAGTTCTGGAGATCTTTTCTACAACAGTGTGAATATATGTAACAGTACTGAACTGTGCACTTAAAAATGGTTAAGATGGTAAATATTGTGTGTATATTTTACCACAATAAAAATAGGAGAACTGTACTTTAACAAAGAATAAAGAGAGGTGATTTGGGCACGGTGTTAGAAGTGAGGGGTCCTGCAGCTTAAACTTCAGTCGTTTCCATTTTCTAACTCCTGTCTCTCAGAGGGTTGAACAGTTAACAGTTTATCTTACGCTTTCTTGTGGCTGTCCTGTGTATGTGTATATGTTTCATCTCCCAATTATAGGATTTTAAGTGTTGACTTTTTTGCACCCTATAAATACCTAGGTTCATAGTATTCATCTATTTATTCCTTTGTTTAGTCATTTGGTCATTCATTCAGCAAACATTAATTGAATTCCTCCTTTGTGCTAGCTCCAGAAAAAAAAACACATACGCTGCCCTTATGAAGCTCATAGTTTAGAGGGGGAAGCACCAAGTAAATGGGTAATAGTAATAATAGGGTACGGATGTGCTACCACAGAGGTACCTACTGGGTGACAGGAAGCACAGAAGAGGACACTGGATTCAAACTGGAGTGTCAAGGAAGGCTTACTCCAAATGCAGATTTGACTTTTGAGGTTTGGTTCTAAAGAATTTAAGAATTTTTAAAAAATGTTCCCTGAAAGGTCTGCTAGCATTCTAACTTATAAATGTAACAAGGGTGTAAATGCTACCATTCTGTTTTCCAACTACATTCCAAAAATTTTGAATTCTAGTTGCACTGGAGATTCCCAAGTAGTTTTGGCTACTATTTCCACCTTCTGACTTTGTTAGTTGTAAGAATCCTGGAAAAACTTAGCTCTCACATTTATATTTTTCTTATCATCCTTCCTCCTCACTATTGGTAGTACTGAAGTTGGTAAGACTTAGAAAAGCCTCTGCCTTTCTCAGGTTCATGTGGCAAACTCGTACTAATTCTTTACGCCTCAATCCAAAACCTCTCATCTCCCCTGTGAAATCTTTCCTGACTCTCCCAGCGGTTAGTCCTTTGTATCACTATAGCATAACTATCCCATATCTCTATTTGTACTTTAATTATGGCACTTCCCAGGCTGTTTTTTAACTACGGATTTACATGCCTCTGCCCTTCAAGGTGTTAACAGTCATCTCTTTAACCCCCTGGGCTTGGTTCTAACATAGTGTCTAATACATAGTCAGTGCTCAAAAATAGTTTTTAAATGCATGAACGAATGGTGAGTCATGTTTGGAGTCTTATTTTTGAAGGAGTTGATTTGCCTTACTATATTTCATGGTCACAGATTGCTTCTGTAACAACAACCAGTTATCTGATGGTAGAATCATTTTTATCTTCAAAATACCTTATGTACTTCTCTCCACCTCTACCAAACTCCATGTGGTTCAAGCTACCCTCCCTCACCTAGATGGAGCTTGTCTATGTGCTTCTTCCTTTGGTCCTCTGTAATGTAGGCTCCATATAGGAGCCAGGATGACCTTTTGAAAACATAAATCTGATCATGTCTCCTAAAGTGGTTGTGAGACCTCCATGGGTCCTTGGAATTCTTACTTCAGGAGATTTTAGAGATTTTGTTCCACTTTATAGAAAACGTATTAAAAGGTGCCCACATCCCATATTAAATATGTGGTTTCATTTCTTTGTTTTTGTTATCACATGTTAAAAGTATTGTGCTATTTTGCTTCTGAAATTCCTTGGCTACAAATAACTGACTCAAATTAGGATTACCTAAGGTTTCTTAACAGTTAACATTTTTAGGACTTTTTGCAAAGTGAGAATTGTTTTCAAATGTAATGAGATTTTATAAATGCTAAATTTAAGAGTGAATAAAATCTATGGGTTATATTTTTAGGGCATTTAAGCATTTATTAATTGTTATGGTTATAAATTTCTTACTGTATTTTAGACTTGCAAATGTATCTTATCCCGTCTCGGGCATTTTCCAAAGTCCCTGAAAAGCTTGTCAACCCTAGGTATTAGGTGGAGAGGAAATAATAGATAAAATGGCACTGTTCATTCTCCTACTTTAAATCTTTCTGTGACTTTCCACTGTTCTGAAAATAAAATCCTTATTGTGACCTATAGAACCCAGTATGATTTAGCTCCTCCTGCCTCCCCAAGTTCATCTCCTCCCTCTCTCCTCTGTTCACATGCCCTGGCCTCCTCATCACCCATCCCTCTTGTTCTTTGAACACTCAAGCAGTTGCTTTTTAACTCTGCTTAACTGTTCCTCCTGAGATAAGCCTTCCCTACCCACTTTGTATAAAGTGAGCCTCCCTCAGTCCTTCTCTATCCCATCAAACTCTTATTTTCTTCTCAGTGATTTCCTTTTTCCACGAGGACGTTGACTCCATGTGGGCCAGGACCTCACGTGATTTATGGCTGTTCCCCAGCACCCAGCAGCGTCAGACACAAAGAAAGCACTGAGCGCATATGTACTTGTTGAACAAATGAAGATTTATGTTAACAGATTTTGTAATTTAACCATCCTTGCATTTTTGGTACAAACCCTACATGGTCCTAATATTCTCTTAAAACTTCTAAATTCTCTTTGCAGATATTTAACCTAAGATTTATACGTCTGTCTTCACAAGTGAAGATTGGTCTATAGTTTTATTTTTTTTGTACCATCTTAGTTCAGATGGGTATCAGGAATATGTTAGCCTCATAGAAGACATTAGGGAGCTTTTCCTTTTGTTTCTGTAAGTTTGGGAACAGTAGGGATAACATGGAAATTATCTGTTTGATAAAAGTTTGGTGGAATTCATCCACAAAACCATTTGTGCCTCACGTAATTTTAGTTTGAATATCTTACAAATTTCTGAAATGGGTTTTTGTTATTTTCATAATTTTTTGAGTTGATTTTAGTACTTTCTATTTTCCTTGATTATTATCCTTTTTGTTTAATCTTCAAGTTTGTTGATATAAAGTTATGTGTAACTCTCTCACAATTTAAAAAATCCTCTCCAAATCTGTGATTACAATGCCCCCTTTCTCAATCCTAATGTTCATTTATGACTTCTCTCTCTTTTTTAAAGATTTATTCATTTTTAGAGAGAGGAGTAGGGAGGGAGAAAAAAAGGGAGAGAAACATCCATTGGTTGCCTCTTGTACATGCCCCCATTAGGGATCAAACCTGCAACCCAGGCATGTTCCCTGACTGGGAATTGAACTGTTGACCTTTTGCTTTGTGGTATGACACCCACCCACTGAGCTACAGTGATCAGGGCTATGACTTCCTTTTTTTTAATTGATCATATTTTTCAAAGGGTTATTTACCTAATTTTTTAAAAAAATTATTCATTTGTTGTTCCACTTATTTATACATTCATTGGTTGATTCCTGTATGTGCCCTGACTGGGGATCAAACCTGCAACCTTGCCGTATTGGGGACAGCATTCTAATAGACTGAGCTACCTATCCAGGGTTTATTTATTTAAAAAAAAAGTTTTGGGTTTTATTGAACCAGTCTACTCTTTTTAAAACACTATTGTTTATGCTTTTATCATTATTTTTTGGCACTTGCCACTTGTTTTCTAGATTTTTGAGTTAAATGTTCAATTTATACTTTTCAATCTGTTTCCAAATAAAAATATTTTAATAATGGTGTATAGTCACTAAAGATAGCAACTCTGGAAGAGAATACCTATATGAGTGTATAAGTTCTGGTTTATTTGTTTAAAAAAGTAAACTTGTTGTTACTTTGTATTCTCACTTTGTAATAACATAATTTAAAAACTAATTATTAATATGAAAATTTATAATATGTATATAATAGAGCCCCAAAGTCTGAAAATACAGGGGAAATAGTGTATTTACTGCATTTGTTTCTTTTAGATGAACAGTTGGACTAATTGCTTTAAGTTTAGAGGTATGTCACCAAAATAATAATAAATAAAGATGTCTGTATGTTGAAGAAAAAGTCGATTATATTATTTGAAAAGAGAACTAATATTTTGTTTTAAAATGTGTTTATGTTTCCCAACTGTGTGCAGCTTGTTACTTAATGCTTATGAAGTAACACATATAGACATTCAGAGTAATATTCTGCACTGGGAAATGGAGACTTAGCAAAATTCAGTTTTACAAAGAGATCGTGTCCACAAATTGAAACAAGGCGGCTGTACAATCTTCATGCATTTTAACATGTTGAGCATGCTCCACGTCAGTAATCTTTCCGTAACTCATCTGGAAGGTATTGGAGGGATAAAAATAGAGTAAGTACTCAAAATTTCCATCCTAGGAGTTTCCTGCTTTTGCCTACATCTCAATTGTCAGTCCAACTCTTGGCTCCTACTCCACTCAGAGCTTTGCAAAGACAGTGGAAGTATTTTACACCATAAATACTCAAGCTGCAGATCATCTAGGCATTGGCCTCCGCCTTCCCTGAAACAGCCCCTTTCCTGTTCTTCTGTCCGAGTAAAGAGAATGGAAGGAGGGAGACTGTATAAAGACCCAGAAGCCAGGATGACAAATGTGCAGTTTAGAAAGGGTTCATAGGTTCCTTTCAAGGAATGCCAGGCTTACAGAATCCATCAGTTCTCTGCTGGCTGGCATAGCAGATTACACTCAGCGAGCCTAGTTCATTTGGGAGAATGAGACTGGAATCTCATTTGTTCTGCTTTATAGAAATAGATGGAGTCTGATAGACACAGGGCACTTTTGTCCACTTGCTGTCATTTTAGTTACTTTATTTCCTCAAGCAATCAAACAAACAGATGGATGCAAGTTTCTGGAAACTATATGCTTTTCATTCCTTATATTTGGGTGGCAGATTTCTTGTTGTTCAGCCCAGCACTTCCAACTGGAGGTTCAATTAATTCATTTATTTACCTATTTGGGGCTTGGTGTAGGACTTCACATAGCCATGAAGGAAGATGGGTGTTTGTCCTTATACATACTGGGGAAGGCAAGCAGTGAGCATATTATCTCACAAATAGTAAATTGCTGTTACGACCAGTGCTATGAAGTAGTAAAAGATGTTATGGGAATGTTGAACACGAAGGCTGGTCTAGCCTGGGAAGGACAAGGAAAGTTTGCCCAGGGTAACGACTGACTTTTGAGATGGCAAGGATAAGATGAACAGAACTGTAGCAGGGGGCGGTGGGGGGGAGGCAAGTGCAGTTTTAGAGCTGAAAGGGACCAAAGATACAGTCTAGTGATGTCTTATCCTTGCATTCTACAGATGAGAAGGCGGAGGCCCAGGGATACCAAGGATTTGCCTAGCCTAAGTTACACAGCCCGTTAGCCCCAGGGCTAGAGACACAAATCCAGTGTGGGTTTCTTAGGTGATTAGAAATCTAGAAGCCTATAGCTAGAAGAGACCTAAGGATGGGAGGAAGCCAGGCAGGTTTTTAATGCAGTACTTACTCCTTGTCAGCTGCAGAGCTACTGCTTCAGGTGGAAGAGGAGATTAATAATGATTCAGATGGGCCTTTTCTGACCTAGAGGAACTCAGTTTGCTATGCTGTAGCATAGTTTTTATTTAGGTTAGGGGGAGGAAATACCAAACACACACACACACACACACACACCAATGAATGTGTAGTTCAGTTGGGAATCCAGTCCCTGTCCTGCAGCTGTCTAGCTGTAAGATTTGGGGTAGTCACTTAACCTCTCTGAATTGCTATTCACAATTTTATACTTTGGTATATTTCCTTTCAATCTTTTCCTAAGCATTTTAGGAGCTGGTTAGAGATCAGTTGTGCCCTCTATTTCACCTTGATCTTTAAAAACTAGGCTCTTGCCCAGGCCGGTGTGGCATAGTTGGTTGGAGCATTGTGCTGTGACAGAAAGGTTGTGGGTTCAGTTTCCAGTCAGGGCACATGCCTAGGTTGCGGGTTTGATCCCTGGTCTGGGTGCGTAAGATTCACGGTCCAGGTGTGTAGGGAAGGTAACCAACCCGTGCTTCTGGCCGGGTCCCCAGTTGGAGGCCCCTGGGAGGCAAAGGATAGATGTATCTCTCACATCACACGTTGATCTTTCTCTCCCTTTCTTTCTCCCTCCCTTCCCCTCTCTCTAAAAATAAATAAATGAAGTATTTTCAAAATTTGTAAATAAAAAATAAAGTCTCTTGTTTTGGTAAAGCATTGTTTAAGCCCCCTTTTAAAGAGCAGTTTGCTTGCCCAGCATCTGGAGAATAACTAGCAAGCAAGCCAAGCTCTAGGAACTGCAAGAATCATTAGCAACTGAGCATATTTCTGTAAACCAATAAAAGTTTTATATTTTGTTCATCTGTTAAACCCCTTATGCTGTTGCCACTTTCACATTCAGTGTGTGTAGGCGGAGAGGATGAGATAACAGCCTCACAAATGAAAGTGAGTGGAAAAGGGCCGCTTTCCCTTTAAGGCAGTTTCATTCCCCAGCTCCCTCCCCTTTCCTGATTGACAAACCTGCCCAAAGTCACATGATCCGCCTCTATTTGAAGGTCACAAAAAGCTGCTTCCTTTAGAGACTGAGGGGGAGAGAGGGAGAGAGAGAGAGAGCGCGAGCGAGCGCGCGCAAGCGAGAGCGAGGGCGAGAGAGAGAGCGAGCGGGGGAGAGAGCGAGAGAGAGAGAGAGGGCGAGAGAGCGTGAGCAAGAGAGAGCAGGAGAGAGCCAGCCAGAGGGAGAGTGAGAGCGAGTTAGTTCAAGCCAAAATGGCCGACAGAGTCTCTGCTGGTTTCTGAATATTTAAAATACAAATACAGACAGACAAAAAGAAATCATTTTTTGGACCTTTTTTCATTTCCATTTCTACCTTGTATGCCTCAATTTGCTGGATTTAAGCACTGCTGCACTTTATGAGGTTGGTAAATATTTTCAATTTTTTAAAACCAATTGATTTATATCGATCTTGTCTAACCGTTTTCACTAGTGGTGTTGCAAATCGACATTTGTCTAGCATGGAGACTGGCTTCAGACATTTCGTGAATCTGTGTAAATCAGACCCGTGATGTACTTTTAGTTCGGCATTTTAGAAATGGAAAAGCCTTGGTAAAATATTTAGATTTTAAAGTGATTTAATTGCACTTTTAATGTCTGGACTTTCATCATCGTTTCTGTCTTGCCAATAAATAAAGCTGTAATTGGAAATTTGATATTTAGGAAGAGGCTTTTAAAAAACACAGACCTCTCCCTGCCCCCTTAAATCTGCTGCAAAAATTTGCATAAATATAAATGGGTTTACATTCTTTCAGCTGCTAAGGCCCACAAAGGATCTGGGAGGGCAAGCACCACCACAGGAAAGCCTCTTTTTTTTCTTTTTAAAGCTAAGCCATCCTTCCTAGAGAGATGTAAAGCCTAAAATAAGACCTGATACATTTTAAACTTCAGGCTGGGGGCGAGGGAACACCAGGAGGTTTGGGATTTATAGATTTCCCCTGCTCGAAAACCTCCAGAGCTGTGTACGGATCGCCCCTCTCCTCTCTGCGCGCGCTCATTTGCACTGGGTCTCTCTGTGTTCTCAAATGTGCAGCCAGATGCGCTGTTATTTTGATCATAGTTTGAACCAAATGGTAGGACTATCTTGTAAACATAGTGTTTTAAAGATATGAACAGCTATGCACCCCGATAGGAATTATTTCTTTATGACATAGTTTCTCCCTGGAGATTGGCCTTCTCCATTTCTCACAGATTACATTTTTGTTTAATTTTATGCAGATGGACTGGGCTTTTCAGCACAAATTCAGCATACGTGTGTGCAGTGGCCTGTTTTGGCCATGTTTCCATTGTGAATTGGTCATTGAGGGTCCCATAAATAAGTAGCTGTCTGTGTGTGTACATATGTTAGTTACCGTGAAACTGTGCAGTGCCCTCAAGTTAAATTCCATTACTCCCCAAATGCAGGATTCTAGAAAGCCTGGAAGCTGGAAGGGAAGAAAGCTGAAAACTTGCTTTCTCAGAGCCACCTCCCCCAATCGTTGTGAGAGTGTGATGTAATGCTTCTCGGTCTGGTGGGCTGAAAGGATTGTAGTTTGTGATGTGGCGGGTAAATTGCCCCCACCCCTGGGTCAATTACCGCCCCCCCCCCCCCAGCACATCCCTGGCTCTGAGAGGCTTTGTTTTGTTTTCTTTTTTCCTCTAATTTGTATCCTCCTGATTTATGCCTGGGAATATTGGCATGAGAAAAGAGACTGTTCTTCTGAATCTGTTACAAAGTATAGTTTCAAAAGGCATTTAAAATATGCAAATGGTTAAATTGTCATATCCCCATCATTAAATATGTAGAATTGGATTAAAGCTAATTAGGCATAAATGGAATAATTTTGATCAGAAGGGAGCATTAGTTGTGGGTATTTTGGGGGGAGGTTCCTTTTAAATTAATCTAATTACAAGATTCTTGCTGGGCCTGAAAGTGTTAAAAAAATGGAAAAAAGTGCTGGACCATTTTGAAAATTTGACAGTCTAGAAGAGGGTGTGTAGTGCTTTCAAAAGCTTTATTCACTGTTAAAATGGATTGGCCTCTTGTGCTGAAAATGGCCTGTTTCTTTGGGCCAATTGTGTGTAGATGAAGGGACTTTCACGCTAATTAAACAAAAAGACTTTCCATTTGAATACATAAAGATAATTAAAGTGCTCTGTATCTAAAGAGCAAGTATTTTATTATCTTTCCAAAATTAATGTTATTATACTAGTAATGGAAGTAAGAAGAGAAGTGATGGTTTTAAATTCATTGTAAATTTTTTGATGATTTAAGTTCAGGTTTTGTGTAAGAAGGATTAGAAACATTACATTAGAGAGGTCGTCTGGAACAAATTTGTCTCTTTAAACATTTTTTTTTACAGCTTCAATTTAAAGGAAAAGACATAGAAACTGCCCTAGTGATAGGGAATGTCGCTTTGTGGTGGACCTGAGGAAAATTAGAGCTTTGATTTTGGTGGTGTTTTTTTCTGAAAATGAAAGTGCTTATTTACGGCTTGTTAGATGATTCATTTTATATCCATTTCCTAAGTTGGTCTTACAGAAGAGTGAGAAAAACCTAGGCTTTCCATGTTTTGCCATTACTTTGTTTTTTTTGTGGACTGTGTCAACATGTGAATAGCAGGTTAATTCACTTTGCAGAACGAAGAAGACAGGATGCCTGTTCTCTTAGGCAAGAAAGAGAATGATATAATAATGAACATTAACAAATACCATCTAATTCTTTGAAATGTTTTTATAAATATTCTTTTCTCCTAGACAGGTTGAAAAGTGAGATAGATAGAACATGGTTTCACGTATGTTAAGCGTTATGGCTCTGGTGAGTTTCAGAAGCTCAGCTGCCATTTTGAATCTTAAGTTCCTGCAGAGCCTATCCTTATGGCACACCAAAAATATGGTAATTCAGAAGCAAATAAAAGTGAGTAATAAGTCAAATGTGCAGATGGATAGTATCGAATTTGTGCCTTTTGTTGAACTTTCCTTTCTGTCAGTAGTGTGAAAGAAAGCATTAGAAACTTCAGAGATGTCGCTGATGTTATGAAGAGCAAAACCCACGGATATTAGAACTGGCACGTTGTGGTTTTTAAAAATGAGAGGGCATATGCAGAGGAAGTTTGTTACTGGAGAAGATGAACATGATCCTTAGTAAAGTTCTCTCCCTCGCCCATCCGTATTTCCTTATGCTGGGTCTACTTGTGATGTTCATAGTAATGTCATTATTCACAACACTCCTCTGTCTCAGAAAAAATGTGTCACATATTCCTTATTAAGATCTTACCGAAACATCACAAAAATTGGTAGCACTTACTCTATCAGAAGTTGTATCTTATTTTTAACCTGTTTTTTAGTCCTTCCGTCTGGGTGCCAGAGAGGAAGCATTGCAACTTTGATATAATGGTGCAAATTCAACTCTGTTGTTCAGCTTTGAATGGCCATGTGTTATTCTCTATCACCACTAAGACAGTCCTTTAAAAATAAACAACTTGAACTTGAAGCAGAGACTTCTAAGGTATTTCAGCTCTTCCACTCTAGGGGAGACACTAAAAGAGTGACGAGGGGTGGTGAGACCTTCAGGTTCTGCAGGGCGGGCCCAGCAGATAACAGCGGTAGGGTGGGTCTCACCCTATCCAGCTGCTCCATGACTTCATCATTTGGATATTAGATTTTCTTCAAGTGAAACTTGTGACAAAGATGGGGTTTCTGACGACTGGGGAGAGGGGCAGCATATGCTGATTGTTTCCTAGTACAGTCTTATTCCTGGGTTTACACTAATCTGACTTCCCTCACCTGCTTCTTGTGATTGAGACCGGTGGTAGAGTGAGGTGGGGTGAATTGAAGCCACTTGGCCTGAAAAAGGATTTAACCTATCCATGGTGGTGGCATTTTAACATGTTCTCCAGTCTTTTTATTTTCGTATGTTCATTCAGCAATCATTTATTATGCCCTGGTGTGTGTCAGGTGCTGTTGTAGGTGCTGGGGAATCCAAGAATTCAATTTGGTTGGCCTGTGGCCCTAAACAGCCATTTGGTGACTATCTAACCTACTGCTTTGGGTTATGACTAAGATAAGGCTATAAGTCCTTTCACTTGGTGGTCACTTTATTAATAATGGGAGAATGAATAGTAATTTTTGCTAATAGTAGTTCTGGAGACTTCCATTTAATTTCTAACCAGATAATCACTTTATTCATTTTTTTAACCCTACATAAGTAGCTCAGAATTATCTTTTGCGTTATCTCTGAGAACCTCAAAACCTAAGTTGCCTCCCTAGTTACTCTATAACATTTCTCAGTTTTACTTTGTACTACCCCTTAATTGTATCATCATCTGATTTACATTATTTATTTAAGGTGCATCACTCCCTACTAAATTGTTAGCTTTCATGAGGGCAGACTTTGTGTTTTCATTGCTCTATCCCCAGCATATAGAAGAGGGCTTAGCAGGAGTAAGTGCTTGATAAAAATGGATGAGTTAGACCTGAGTTACAAGGTCACCAGGACCAAGTATATGACCATAAACCCCTGTTTCTCCATCAGTAAAATGGGGATGATACATTGTGAAGCATAAAGGAAATGCTGTATGGAGGGCCAGCACTTAGTTTTGTTGCTTAGTAAGTGTTTCCTTCCCTTTTGTTAAATAAACCAGAGAGCCTTTTATGGCCCCACTGATACCTCCGTTCTTTTTCACAGCTCCCAGGATCATGAGGTGTATGCTGCACTGATTGCACTGAGCTTTAGCCTGGACAAGTGCTGAGCCTTTTCTTTTTATTGGAGTCCCTGCATTCCTGTGGTCTAATGTGTTCTCTTCAGGCTCTGCCTCTGTGATGTATCCACATTTGCTTGGCTGCTTTTCATACATTCTGTGTTTTGCATCAAAAGATTCTCAGCAGTTTCAAATGAATTGGTCTTAGAGTTTACAAGGCAAAGGAGAACATAAAATAGTGTTTTCTTCATTTTGATTATTCTAAGTCTACTCACTTAAATTCTGTTTATTTAACCAATGTACAAATAGTTTTGACTCAAAAGACAGGTAAAATAAAAATTTAGGTCAGTTGCCCACTTTAGACAATGCTGTTGAATTATAGATGATACAGAAATCACTTTTCATTCATTGACCTTGGAATTTGTTATTTAAAAAACCAGAAAATTATTTTGTATTTACTCATTCATTCAACAAGTAATTATTGAGAACCTGTTACATGCCATACTTTGAGGTAAGTGCTAGCACAGGAGTAGCATGAAGCTTCCCTCCAGTCACCATTGCTGACGTTAGAAAGAATATGAACACAAGGAGCTAGCCAGTGCTCAGGACATTGGGTGATTATAAAGGAGGGATACCTAACCCTACCAGCTTGTGCAAGGTCCCCGAGGCAAGAAAGGCCATTGGAGTATTTGGAGAACTACATACAGAGTACTTTGACATGGTTGAAGTGCGACGTGTGTAAGGGAAGGATGATCTGGTGAGACTAAAAGGTCAACACTGGCAGATGCAGGGAGTCTATAAGCCGTGTTTGGAAGCCTTTATCCTGAGAATAATGGGAGGCTTTTCAGCATGAATTTACCTGTTGAAAACAGATTTTTAAAAGATGACTCTAAGTTAAGTTGCACTACAGAAAATGGATGGAGAGTTGGGTATAAGACCAGGTAGTATTGTAGTAATCCCAGTTGATAGTGGCCTGGACTGACGGCAAAGTCGGGAAGAAGTGGATAAATCCAGAGACGTTTAGGTAGAAGAGGACACATGACCTGATCATTGAGAAGGTGGAGGCTGGGGAAACTAAAAATGATACGTCTGATACCTCTGTCTCTGGCCTGGGCTAGAGATGGTGGTACCATTCACTAAGTTATGGTCCATTTAGAGAAGAGACAGATGTGGGGTTGAGGTAATGAGTTCAATTTTGGAGTTATTGAATATTGGGACATCTAAATGAAGGTCTGGAGTAATTAGATATCTGGCTGGAGATAAAGACTTGAAAATCATCAGTATTCCCAAGTTTACCATGATTTCCCTTTTTAAGTTGATGGCTTTGATAAAATGTCCGAAGATGGCAATGTGCAATACAAGGTGCTATTGGATGTTGTTAAGGGGACACAACTTTATAGAGAAGATAAGGCACATACTCCTATTACCACAGTGGTTCTCATGAGAAGTACCGAAGGAGTTTGAGGGTAGAGAAAGACTGATGTTAGCTGAGTTGATCAGAGAAGGCTTTATGAGAACCTGGTATTGGAGCTGAGCCTTAAAGTGTGGACAGAATTGTGAAGAGTGGACGTAGAGGGCAGGACATTCTAGCTAGAGGATTAGTTGTGTTCAGGGAAGATTGATGGGAAGTCAGATGCGTACCAAAGTGTTAGGGTGCCTGCTGAGTAGTTTGGATTGCCATGGCAGACAGTGGGGATCTGTTAAAAGTTTAACAGCAACATGATCAAAGTGGTATTTTGAGAATACTAAAATGGCAGTGGGCAAGAGGAGGACTGGGGCAGGGGTCGATAGGACAGCAGGGAGAATTTAAAGTTAGGCTAGTTAGGAGGCTGTGGCAAAAAGGACATTTATGAAAGGGCCTGCTATAAGATTGTGGCAGTAGGCTAGAAAAGAGACCAGAGGCTCCAGGTTTTCAAGGCGAATGATGGGAATCTTCAACAGAAATGAAGATCAGGAATTCCAGGTCAGACATACTGAGTTCAAGAAGTTGATAGGACTTCTAGATGGATCTGTTTAATAAGTAGTTGGTGATGTGGAGCTGAAGCTTGAGAAAGAGGTCAGAATTGGAGATAAAGAATTGGAAGTCATCCACATAGAAGTGAGAGTTAAAGCTGAGAGAGTGGATGAGGTCACCATGGAAGTGTAAAGAATGAAAACGAGAACTGAGAACTGGGCCTTGGGGGACAAGAAGAGAAAGCGGACCTGGAAAAGGATTAAAAGAAAGGTGGTTGTGTAGGCAGTCAGTAATTGTTACTGAAAATGAGGGAAGGACTTCTCAATCTCATATGTGGCCAGCAGGTTTTGATTCTGCCCACGAAGAACAGTATTTGGTTATGGCAATGTTCCTGAACCTGGTGCTGGGACGTGTTCCAGTGGGAAAGGTTTGGGAACCATTAGGGTATGCCAGCACCATCCAGCAGAAATAGGATGCAAACCACATGTGTTATTTTATTTTTACCAGGAGTCATATTAAAAATGTAAAAAGAAGGAGTTGAATTTAATTTTAATATCTATTTTAATCTAGTATGCACAATATTATCATTTCAGTATGGTTGATTTAAAAATATTAATGAGGTATTTGCTGTTATTTTCATACTAAATCTTTGAAATCTGGTGTGTATTTTATTATTCTAAATTTTTATTTATTAATTTTTTAAAAAGAGGCATTAATTTGTTGTTCCACTTATTTATGCATTCATTGGTTGGTTCTTGTATGACCCCCACCAGGGATCAAACCCATATATAACCTTGGCATATCAGGACAATGCTCTAACCAGTTGAGCTACCCACCTAGGGCTCTGGTGTGTATTTTAAACTTACAGCACATTTCAGTTTGAACATGAAATTTTTATTGGAAATGCTCTGTATATAGAGCTCATAAAATTTATTGTTGAAAAAAGTATATTCACATATCAAAGTTTTTCCAACTATTACAAAATTTTCCAGTACTGGAAGTAGGTATCAATTTTAAAATTTAAGTTAATTAAACTAAAATAGAAATGAAAATTCAGTTTCTTGGTCATTCTAGCCTCATTACAAGTGCACACTAGCCATGTGTGGCTACCATATTAGACAACCCAGGATTATACAAATTAAAGTAAATTACCTTACAGCTGATACGCACTTTGAAAATAGTCAAGGCATCACAAAGTATTCTTACTATCACAAAGCATTTCAAGGATTGGTATTTCTTGGAACACCTGTTGGCTTGTGTTAATGGTATTTTTAGAATTGGAAGGGTCAAATCCTAATTTTGCATATGAGGAGATGAACTTTTTAATGAAAGTATACAGATTGCAAAATTTAAAACAGGAATTAAACAATTTTTTGGGTAAGGTCAGTGGGGTGGTATATTGGTACAAGTTCTTGAAACATACTGGTTTGTGTCATAGTTAAGAAATATGCTAGATGCAGAGGCTTGCATTTTAATACAGATTCGGTTAGAGAGGTGGGAACATTCCCCACCCCTTTTTGAAATCATGGAGTCAGTAAGATGGTGCTCCGGGTGGGGAAATACGAAATTAGGGTTCAGATGTTCTCAGAAGCTGTCAGTCAGTGGTCCTAGCCTTCCTTCTCAAACATCCCCACCAACACTACAAGGCCAACGTGCTAGTTATTTTGTGCTTGTGTCTCACTTCTTTTTGGTGATATGCAGGCTGCTTGGCCTAAGACTATTATACTCATTCTGTATTTCTTGCCATTCTGGGCCAGTATGATATTCACTAAATATGGGTGGTTTATAAAAAGTAGGTTCAGAGATTTTTATTTAATCATCTCATTAGTTTAGACTGCTTTATAGTTATTAGACCTTCCAAGTACAGGTATATTTTGTTTTATTGTGCTTAACTTTATTGTGCTTCACAGACATTGCATTTTTTACAAATTGAAGACAAGACCCTCCACAAGCAAAAAGATTACAACTTGCTTTACTGTGATACTTTATTACAATGGTCTGGAATTGAACCTTCAATATCTCCGAGGGATGCCTGTAATAACCAGTAAAGCAAGAAATGATCTTGACTTATGCTCGAAACTAAACTTTATCCACACCGGAGAGTAAGTGTTGGTTTTGGTTGCTGCAGAATTTCATTTTAGCTGACGAAGGAGCCTATTTTTCTATGAATTGCCCTCTTAAGAGTTTGGGGTGTAAGCTATTCTGTGAAGGTCTGGTTAGTTTGTATGGGTTTGGTTTTTTTTAAGCAGCATGGAAATTTCTTACTATTTTGTTTTCTTTTAGAAGTACATGTTGGTTACCTATTTATGCCTTTGTGAAAACCAGACTGCCTAGTGGTAGGCTTAGTACCTTTAATGCCTTCGTAAAGAGACCTAGCGGAAATTCCCTACTGCCCCTCCCAGGAGCCCAGAGTGACCATGGCCAGATTTTTACCTCTCGGTGCCAGTGTTTCTTTTACCCCTTTGCTTATAGAAAATAATCACTGTGCTTTTCATGCCGTGATGTTCCGGTCTGTATGCTGAAGTTAGACAGACAATTGGGTAGTACAGGGCTTTCAGACTTTTTGATTGGATCTACAATGAGATATAGTTTGCACTGAGACCTTTTACATACATGAATGTATACACTGACATAAAAGTATTTACTTTCTGATACTATGTGTAATATATTTTGTTATGTTCTATTCAAGTCCATTTTGTAAAACAAACAAAAATCAAAAGAGCTGATTATCCCAACCCACTAAATTGATCTAAGGATTCACTGAGGGTTTCCTCACTGAGATTTGTAGAAGATTTAAAACTTGTAAGTTGCCATATTCCAGGATATGATTCCCAGTTTTGCTGGTCTTGAAAATCAAATTTATCAGTCTACTCAGTTACCACACCAACCAAATATATAACTGATTTTTTAAAAAATGTTAATTTGTTACTTCAACATGTGGGCAATAGATATTTTTGATGATCAGAAGGTTGCCCTTCCTGTCCAAAGCATTCCATGTGGATCAAAAGGAGCTAGCCATCCATATTGAGGAATGGAGGTTATATATATGCTTTTCCTGGATTTTAAATAAACTTAAGTGGAAAACACCCTTTTACCAGATTATGTGTTTTTCTTGGAAAAGCCCAACAGAAAATACTGCCATAATTTTTTTTTTTTTTTGGAGGGGGATTGCTTCTCACCCCTCTTCCAGTTTTCATGAAGATGAGTCTCCACTATTAACACATTCTGTTTTTGGACATAGTATCAATACATTTGATTAGTTCCACGTTTCCCACAGTTTGACAGGATACTAATAGGTTCGCCTGGAAAAATAAAAGGTTCTTTTCCTGATTAAGCTGAATTAAACTGGTCTTTACTTACTATAGGACTTAACCATCTTTAAGATGCTAATGGGCATTGGAAATCGTAAGCGATGTGTATATATAAAATCTTACTGTTCAAGGTTTTTGCTTTTTAGGCACAGTTTGTGGAAATGCATGGTTAGCTTTCCATTTCAATTATTCCTTTCTAAAATTACCTCCTGGTCAAGCAAGCTGGAGTTAGCTGTTTCCTAAGTCTCTTCAGACACTTTAATATGGTGTTTCCCAGACTTAGGTTTCGGGGAACTGTAACAGTGCAAAAGCAATATTGGAATCCAACATGAGTTACCAGTTTTAAATTTGCCAAGTAAAGGCATTTTTTAAACCCACGATTTATTATAATCATTTCAAAGAAAAACATCGTAATAAGAGACATCTCAGTAAACTGAATATAGCTTTATGAAAACCATTACATAGGGAATATAGATCAGCACAAGTACTAAAGTTCAGCATTTGGGAAGCACATCTTAATTGTAGACCATCTCTTAGCATGTGTTATCATTAACTATGTGCTTGCTGGTTTTTATTAGTCTTACTCATAGGAGTAAACCTTACTTCAAGTTTTGGAACTACCTCCTCCATTCTTATTTATTGACTACAGTGATAATGACTCACACTTTTAAAAATATCACTTTATTCTCTCTAAATATACTGTAAACAGATAACCATTCTACTTTAATGTAAGAAAAAAAAGAAAAAACAAGCCAGCTTTGTTATGTGCTAAGAAGTTGTAGAATCTACCAAAGTTTATCTGATTTAATGAGGTTTATAGTCATGGTGATTATGTAAAAGTGGCAAGAAGGTCACAGAACTAAATAATGTTACTTATTTATGTTTTGCCAGGCTGTTCACTCTTTATGAGTTATGAATAATGGCAGATGTTCTGTCATATTATGTACATTTTTATTTTTATGTCTACAACCCCCTCTCACATTTTAAGTGACAAAGTTCTTAAATCAGGCCACCCCACATCAAATGTCCCCTCTGTCTTTTTTCGAGAGAAAGTGCTTCTTAGATACACTTGATTCTTTAATTAAGGGGAGCACTGGCCTGCCTCCAGCTGTGATAATGCTGTCAGCTGGTTGTGGCAGTGGCAGCAAGGGCTTTGACTCTTTGTCCTCTAGGGCCCTGGGGCAGAGAGGAAGAGGTGAGAGTTTGGGGTTAGCAGTGTAGTCTTTGGAGGCCGTGAACCTGGCAGGTAGACTTGAGTTTGAGTAGGATATACTCTAGGTCCTACACAGGAAGAATTTGTTTATTATTAAGTATGTATATTATCAGCACTACACCATGTAGTAGTACACCGTGTAGTAGCACACGGTGTAGTGCCGAGAATACAAAGATTAAGAAAGGCCTGACTTTTATCTTTAAACTAACTAATGTAAACGGCCAGTGAGGCTGTCTGTAATAAAGATGGAAGTACGATGCCAAGGGATCTGAGAGGATGGAGAGAGAGGTCTAGGGCACTGGGGAAGACTCTACCAAAGATGAAGCATTTGAGCTGGGTCTTAACGGATAATTAGGAGTTGCTTGATGAAGGGGATGGTGAGTAAATCAGGGGAGGGGTGTAGTGCAGTGGTCAAGAACCAAGGTTCTGAACCCAAAGCAGCTGTGTGGTTAGGTCAGCCCAGTGTTGGGCAAGTAATATCTGTGCACCTCAGCTTCCTCACTGGGAAACCAGGGAGTAACAACAATAGTACCGACCTCAAAGACTAGTTATGACGATTAGGCGAGAATTTATTTAAAGTAGCATATTGTTAGGAGTCCGTGTAAGCTACTGTTCCCATTATTTTTATTGTTAGCATTTCACAAAGAAGAAATATCAAAAACAAAATTAGGGAGTAGGAGAGTCTGGGAAATGGTGTAATATTAGTGAGACACAAGTGTAGGCTGTCCAGAGGAGAGTGGATAGGTTGCTTGGGTTTCATATTTTAAGAAATTTGGAATGTATCTTGTAGAAAGCAGCTTTTAAAAAATCAACCTGCTTCAGTTGGTCTCCACGTTGAGGGTCTGATGGAGGGAAGATACAAGAGGCATTCAGTCAAAGCAGGGAAATGTAAATTAAGTCAATGACAATAAAGATGGAAAAATCAGATTTAGAGACTTCTGATGTGAAATCCATTGAATATGATGAGAGAGGGAGAAGTTGTGGATAAGCCCCAGGCTGGGTGAATGAGTGGTGCTATTATGAGTTAGGATAGATGTTCAGTGGGTTTGAACTATGTAGTAGGGTGAGGATGGGGGCTGAGAGGCTGTGGTTTTGCTTGAGATATGTTTTAGATGTTTGCTGGACATGTACTACAACTTGGCAGGTGGAAGTACAGGTCTGGAGCTCAAAAGAGAAGTTTCGGAGACATAGATTTTTACATTAGAGATGGTTGTCTAGGCCAGGAGGTTGACAGTGCGTCCTCAGGGGATGCAATGAAACAGGAAGAGGGGTGGTGCAAGAGAAACCCAGACAGGAAGGAGTTTAGGGAAGTATGAAGAATAGTTATCAGGGCCCTTGCCTCCGGGGGGTCGGCTGAGATAAGCCGTGAAAGTGGGCAGTTAGGTTTGGCTTTGAAGAGCTCAGTGCACCCTCTGTCCATGGGTCTCCATTGGGGCCCAGCAGCTCTGTCACATTGTTTATCTTGCTTGTCAGTGGTCTGCCACATTGGGAAGTCTCCCTGAGGGCTCTTGGGTCTCTTTTTGTCACTACAGTGAGTAGCTCTAGGACAGAAACTAATTGTGCTCACCTCTGTAACCCCAGCACCTGCCACACACAGTGAGTGCTCTGAGCATTTGTTGACTGAATAAATGAATCAAGGGTGGCTTGAATTAACTCAACAAAAATTTTTGAGTGCATTATGTGTTCCAGGAGCTGTGCTAGTCTCTAGGAATAAAGCAGTGAACATAACAGATAAAAATCCCTCCCCTTGTGGGACTTGCATTCTAAAGCGTGAATCGGAAGGCTAAGGGGAAAGAGCAGGTAGAGAGGTAACCATTGGAAATACAAGAATAAGCTCTATATCGTCAACATCCATGAGGTGAGCCTGGTACCCTGAGTAAGCATTTGATAGTTAGTTGACTTGAACATGGGAGAATGTGTCCGGGAAGGGAACTCAGGTGTGGGGAGAGATTTGCTGCATGGATGACAGGTTAGCCTTGGAGAGGAGAGAAGAGAGTAAGTTTGGAAATGGAGAGAAGGATATTAGGGAGTTTCCCCAGGGAGACATTCCCCTCTAAGTAGAAGGCATTCCTCTCTGTAAAATAAGAGATGAAGTCTGAGTGAAAAGAAAGAGAAAACATTTAGAAAATTAAGACCTCCACCCCCCAACTTCAGAGGGAAAAGAAAACAACATAAAGAATCATCTACCAGCTCTAAGGGCTTAGCTGAGAGGGGAGATCCTTTATTTGTAATTTCAGTGATTTGTGGCTGTGCAGCCTTTCCCAGAAAGTCAAGGTGAAGAATGCAGTTACTTGGGGTTCATCTGAGGCTGAGTGAGGATTGGCCTAAATAGATAGTGTGGGATAACCAGCGGGTGAAGCCTTTGGGGAATGCTGGTGAATGTTAAAAAAAAGTCCAGGCTGGGTTGGGAATAAGATAAAACCAGGGTCAGGCAAATGACTTGAAAGAATAGGGAAAGAAAGAATGTGGGTTGGAGGAGGTGAGAACTTACACGTGCATATGAGAAGGGGAAGGTAATATTAGTTCCTGTGTGCTTCCTGTAATGAACACCAGATACTCTGCTGTAAGTGCCCTGCGTACAGTAACTCAGTCTTCATAATGAAGACTGTATGCTAACTGCAGGGGGGTTAAGTATCTGGTCACACGGGTAGGAAGTAACCGGACAGACTTGGCTGCTGAGTTTGTGTGCCTGATCACTATACTCCACTGCCTTAGAAAGAAACTAAACACAAAAGTCTCCCAGGCCAACTAGGTTTGCAATAGCTTCCTGAAGTTACTGGGCCTCCCTTCTAGGAGAAATATTTGGGGTGGCAGAGAAGGGAGCTGTGGATTGTCTGGTTCTCCCCCCCACCACCGCCCACCTTAAAATAAGTATATTTTAGGCAACAGTGTGCTTTGTATAAACCCTTCAGTTTTCCCCACCTCCCATGCTCATACCTGAATGTCCTTTAACAGGAAACAAAGAATATTGCACAATGAGAGACAACTTTAAATGCAAATCATTCTGAATTCTCTGAGCTGTAGTACCTTCTCTGTTCACCTGTCCTTCTTCCCCTTTTAAACAAAGAAGAGCCAGAACAGCTGCCTGGTCTACCAGTCTGAGGGTGGAGAGACTGAAGAAAAGCATGGCTGATGTGTGGTACCTAAAAGCAGGCAATCTTTCTGCTTTGCCTGTTGCAGAAATACTGGTAATATCTGTGGTGGTGGTGGTGGTGGTTACAGTTCCTAGTTTGACAAACAGGAATGTGTTCTCTTCCTGGGGAGAGTCCCCTTCTGTCTTATGTTACACAGGCTCTTCTGGATAAATAGTTGGACTTCTGTTGGGTGAGGAATTTAGTCCCTGGCTCTGTGCCTTCCACCTGTGTCTGAGGCTTCTGACATATCACTCAGGGTCTAGCCCTTCGCAAACCCATGGGAGACACTTTGACCTTTGCTTGCAGGCCATTTGGAAACAGAGGCTTTGCAAATGAAACAGGTTGGCAACTTTATCCTCTATAGAGAAAGGATTATTTTCAGAGACAGCATGTATATTCATGGTACATCAGCATTTTGTTTGCAGTCTTTTAATATCTGACTTTGCTCTTGAGGCAGTTTGGAAGGAATGCCATTATATCTTCCATCTCTTTGATGTAAATAAATTTTCATGACATTAAAAGAAACAAAACACTAAAACCACCTAATTTTACATGCCAGAAAAGTGTAGCTATTTCATATATTGAAAATACAGAGCAAATAGTTCATCTGGCATTATTTGCTGGTAATTTTTAGATTCACTTCTGTGTTACTTGTTAAGGCCGTGCCTTTGAAATGTCTTACCTGCTGGAGCTTTTGCAGTTCTGCTTGGTTCACTATTAGGGTTTGGCATTTTTAAAACCCTGCTAGGATGACCCATGGTGCATCACATTATTAACAACTTTGGTTTTTAAAATTGCTTACCTCTAATGGATTTTTAATAACATCTTCTTTTATCAGATGTGAAATGCCAATATTTAATCACTGGTACTTGACAGAGGTTCATAGGCAAAACAAACAAACAAAAAAAAAAAAAACAGATAACCCACCACTGAGATAATGCCTTCAGTGGTCCCAGTACTCCCAAGCCAGGATTAATTGGGGTCTCTGTGACTAGTTGGCACCTTTATTTGAAAGTCAAAATAAATATTACAGTCTGCTTATTCCTCATTCGCACCCACACCCACTCCCCAAACCCCCAAATACTTATACTGTTCTCCTGGGTAAGGGCAAAATTGGTTGCTCGGTTTTAGGTTATGGAACTCTTGATGGTGGTTTTTTGTGTTTGTTTTGTTTAATATTCTCCTTGTTTTTGTTAGGGACAGTGATAGGGCAGACACAGTTTAAGCTGGCATATTCTTCTGAGGGTTTTCTCTGAGGCTCTGTATGATCAAATTTTAAAACAGTGCTCTGAATCATACTGAATTTTCCCATGAGGTAGGGAGAAAAGGAGTTTAGACATGAACTTGTATTCATTAAATGCTTGTTATATAGAAGGTACTTCCCACTACTTCATTTAGTCCTCACACAACTTGAGGTGAAGAATGGTTTGATCTTTAAAAGATGGAGTTCCAAAGCTTAGTAACTGAACTGAGGCTACACAAACGAGGAAGTGGAGGAACTAGGGGCTATGACTCTAGAATGTATTTTCTTCCTGAGCAAACCTTCTTAAATTAAACTTGTTAATTGATTGGGTGAATCCCTGTTTTGTGAAGTGTAGTGTCTTAAATAAAATATGGGCTCAAGTGATGGGAACTGATGGCTCTATGGGGCTTCTCGGCACTGCATTCATAATAAATAATGGAGGACAAAGAGGCAGGAGTGCTGGTGTGCGGAGCAGGAGGGCTTGGGGGACAGGCCTGCATGGCCCTGGAAAGGCATTTCCCGTTTGGGGCAGCATGACAGATTAACTAAAAAGGAGAAGCTGCTGAATGGCTAAGCACTTTATCTCAGATGATTATTTAAAAAGCCAAATTGATTAATAAAGAGACATTTTTAAAAGGATCTAAACTATATTGAGTTTAAGTAGTAATACTTACAGTGTAATCAGATAGAGGGTTATCAAAGCTATAATGAAGAAAATAGAAATTATTGTAATTAGACAGTAATTAAAGGCAAGTACATGCCCAGTGATTTTAAAGTGCTTGAAAACAATTAGTTTTCTTAAGTAGGTTCAACACCTGGGTTGCAAACTTGTGTATACTATTAATTTACTTAACAAACCTGTTCTTCATAGATGGTACAAAAGTGAACTTTAACTTGGCTGTCTAAATTATTACCAGTTCTGATTTAATGGATACCCTTTTTTGAAAAATATATAATTTTACATTTAATTTTTAAGAGTATTATTCTTCTCTTCCTTGTCTTCTTTCTGAATGATTTTGTCCTAAAGCCCAGTAGGCAGACAGAGAAGATAGGCGGCTTGGCCGGGGTGTCAGACTGAGGGGGCCTTCACAGAAAGTGTGGACTTGGTGTGGCTTATCAGAGCTGGGGAGAGGCGTGAAGGGCGTCCACGTGGGTCTAGGGTGTCAGCAGTGTTGAGAGATTGATTAAATGCAGGATTGATCAAATAAATGTGTTAAGGACAATGGGAGCTAGCAGCCGTCACTGTTGGAGAAGGGAGTTATAAATATTGAAAGAGAAAACTGGAATGAACCTGTGATGGTAGGTTGGAATCAGAAGTATTGTGTGCTTGACAGATAGAAAAATAATACAGGTGTAAAATGCATGCATGTGTGTTTATATGCACACATACATGCACTTCTTAGCACCGTCCATAAAGAGGGTGAGTGTCCGAGTACCCCAGTCGCAATGAGTACCTCATGTACCTAGATCTTAACTGCAGAATACCAGTTTTTAACTAAAAGGGAACCCCAGCTTCTTGGAGAAATAGCTGATTACAGGATTAGAGCAGAAAAGTTTAAGATGAACCTATAATATCATGTGCTTGAAAGCAAAGAAGTCTTCAAAGAATCATGAATACATGTCAAAAGGACACAGGAGCCAGTTTGAAGGGGCTCTCACTGACCAAATCTGGGATAATTTTTTCATCAAAATTTAAGAAGTGATAGTCGTGAATTAAAACCTATTAAGTAAAAGAGAAAACTGAGCCCTGGCTGATGTGGCTCAGTGGATTGAGCACTGGTCTGCGAACAAAAGGATTCCCACTCAGGGCACGTGCCTGGGTTACTGGCCAGGTCCCTGGTTGGGGGTATGCAAGAGGCACCCACACATTGATGTTTCTCTCCCTCTCTTTCTCCCTCCCTTTCGCTAATAAATAAATAAAATCTTTTTAAAAATAAAAAGAAAACTGAGGGACCCCACACAACCTCACCTACTTTGCAATAAAACATATATGTGGTCTCATGAATAAATTCAGAGTTTGAAAAATGGTTTATTTAAATATAGAAGTACCTCCCTGAAAAATACCTATTGAATACAAAGAGAGGAAAAGAGGAATTATACAGTGTGGGAAAGCGTGGCAAACACCACCTTAACCAAGTGATCTAAGGGATCACCAGCAAAGGGACAGATTGAAATTATGTCACTTGATAGGATGCCGTGAGAACACAACATTGCTTGGGCGATATTCAGACCCAGGTGCATTGACCTGAATCTAATCGTGAGGAAACAGACAAGCCCAATTTAAGGGACAGTCTACAAATTAAATGGCCTGCGATCAACTTCAGAAGTTTCAAGGTCATGCAAGTCAAAGCAAGACTGTGGAACTTTTTCAAACTGAAGGAGACTGAAGAGGCAGGTCAACTAAATATCACAGGTGATTCTGACCTGGGGGCTTTTGCTGTCAAGACCATTGCTGGGGCAAGTGGTGAAACTTCAGTGGAGCCTGAGGATTAAGTGGCATTGTAATCTATCCATGTTAATGTTTTGATTTTGGTTGTTTTAGTGTAGTGTTTTTTTTGTGCACTCTTTTTTTTTTAAACATATTTTATTGATAATGCTATTACATTTGTCCTACTATCCCCCCTTGTTCCCCTCCACCCTGAATACCCTCTCCTATTCCCCCTCTTTAGTTCATGTCCATGTGTCATAAGTTCTTTAGCTTCTACATTTCCCC
>CM052539.1:4772614-4934253 GCA_028533065.1 Trachops cirrhosus | reverse complement strand
TTGTATATTTTGTTCTTCCTTCTGGTCCTCTCCAATGATGTGAGACCCCTCTTTCATTCCATCACTATTGGTTCCCTGTGCATCTTTCTTCATTAAACTTATTGTAGCCTGTATTTTTTCATCTAATTTGCGACCAAAATCAACCAATTCTGTGAGTATCCTGATCAGCAGTGCTTTGAACTGTGCATCTGATAGGTTGGCTATCTCTTGGTCGCTTAAAAGGATGGGACCTGGGGCTTTCCAATCCTCATCTGTTTGAGCCATCTTTTGCTGGGGTTTTTTTTGGGGGGGGTCTTGACAGGCTCCCGTAGTGAGGGGCGGGGCATCCCAGTCGCTAGGTTGTGACACTGTATGTGGGGGCGGGGTCCGAGAAGGAACAATGGCGCTTGCTCTGCTCTCTGTAGAACCTCAGAACCTTCCACCGCTTTCCACAAGCCAACTGGGCCCCTCTGGCACCAATCCTGATGTGGGTGGGCCCGTGCACCCCGCGGGGCCCTCCTTTTTAGTCAGTGACCCAAAGCTCCACTTCCCGGTGCTGGGACCCTGAGCTGCGCGCAGTGCCTTGCTTCACAATGGCCCTGCCTCGCTGGGTCTGCCAGTCGCCACCTCCCAGCCTGGCCCGCCAGCCACCGACACTTGTGCGCCCAGGGTCTGCCTGCTGGGGACTTGCACGCCACCCCAGTTGCTCAGGTCTCTGGTTGCTCAGGTCTCTGCTCCGCGTCCCTCACCCAGCCCGACTCCGCCCCTCCTACCAGTCTGGACAATCGAGTCTATTTTCAACTCCCTGGTTGTCGGACTTCCATGCCTTTCAATTTTCTGTCAGTTCTGGTTGTTATCTTGTTTCTGTAGTGTTGCTGTCCCTATCTGGGTTGTGCGTGGGGGCACAGTGCGTCTACCTATGCCTCCATCTTGACCAGAAGTCTGTTGTAGTGTAGTTTTATAAGAGATTTTTTTAAAGGAATATACACATTATAGTATTTGGGGTGATGAAACATTAGGTTGACAAACTTACTCTCAATAATTCTGGGAGAAAAAGTCTTTTGTACCATACCTGCAGTTTTTCTGTAAGTTTGAGATTGTTTCAAAATTTAAAAGGAATTTAAAAAGTAATATTCTTACCTAACATTTAAATCATGAGAAGTACATAAAATTTAAAAAGTCCCCCATTTCTCATTTTAACTCACCCACTTCCAATTCTGCTTCCTGGAGATGTTACTGGTATCAATTAAGACATTCTTTCAGGCGTTTTATTTATATATGAATATATACATATGTATACATATATATAAAAGATTATGCTGAGTATTTGTAATGTTCTGGGCACACTGCATTCCTAGGAATTACAGTGTTCGGCAGTCAGAGGCACAGTGCTTGCCTCCCTGTAGTTGCTGCATGGTGTTGAGGTTTTTGGAGGTGCCTTTGTTTCTTTAACCCTTGAGTGGTCGCGTGGATGAGGATTGTCATCCATACAAAATAATCTTTAGTTTTAGTCCAGAAGCCTGACCACTGCAGGGTTAAGCTCCCTCTCAATGAGAGACAGTGGAATGTGGTGGTGGGAGCTTGAGCTATAAATTCATATTCCGGCTCCACCAGCTATGAAATTTTATTCACCCTCATTGTGTCTCAGTTTCCTTATCTGTGGATTAGAGATGTTACTAGGCCCTGTCTAATGGAAATGTTCTGAGACTTGTAAAGGGTTTATTACACTTGCATGTGACATGTTGCAAGCGCTCAGTAAATACTAGCTTTTGTCGATGGACATTTAAGTTATCGTTTTTGCTTTTATAAATCTTAAAATTGTCTTGCACACATTTTGCATACCTATGCTTTAGAAACTTTAAAAAACAGTTGATTATCTTGCTATCATGAAGTTTTTCTTTTTAGTGGATTTGTTAGCCTGTTAGAGTGATGTGGAAAAATAGAGATAGAATGGGGAACATTTGTCTGAAATTCTTTGGTAAATACAGCTGGAACTTGAGCAATATGGAATATGCAGTATTGGATAATTGCAGATTTATCTCTACTCAAGTGTTTGTCTAATAACATTGTTTTTTTAATCTGGAAATTTGCCCATGTTCAGATAATACAATTTTAGAATAAGTAAGTTTTGCCCAAGTTTGAAAGGATCATATTTGCAATGCTAATCACTAGGACTTGTCATGTTACTTTGTCTTGAGTAGTATAAGCCAAGAAAATATTGTTTTGGGTAGTTTTGAAAACTTTGCCTGATGGATTTTGAAAGTCAGAGAATTCCTATTTATTCTGTCTTAGAGTCATTTAATTCAGTGCATATATTCTTGTTTTACCTGGCTTTAAACGCTGCTTTAAAAACTATAAAAACTAACATAGGCTTTTAAACCTCTGAATGGCTTTTATTTTGTTTACTTCTGGCATATCTATTTTACAAATGACCACCTTCCTATTACAAATTTTAACACAAGAATGTTTCCACTTTTTACCTTTCACATTTGAAAGAATCAAATGACTTATTTTTAGAGTATTGTAATTGCAAATAGATGGTGATTTTCTTCTACTGTGAAGGAATGTAAATAAACCATTACTAGCTAGCTATGAGTATATGTATATATATAAACTCATGTAGGATACGGGGAGATGCTTGAAAACTGGAACAAAAGGGAGGTTCTGTCAAGAGGAAGATGATCCATTGATTAACCTGATTTATGTATTGTCTCAAGATAGTGATTAAGTTGTTTCTCACTTTGGAGATAAGTAGCCCAGAGTGTTGGGTAATCATCCTCATAGCTTTGTAAAGACTAAAATGTTTCCTCCCTATCGCTGGCCCAGTGGATCTCAAGTTCTTGTAGATCTATGAAAGGGACCTATGTGTAGATTGCTGGGACAGGAATAGGAAGGTACTGAGTAGAGGGGGACATTGCAGATCGGAGACAGCTCTACTTTTCCAGTTATTGATGATTGGTCTGAAAGTGCGTAATGTTGTGTGTCTCAGAAGTTATAGCCTGCCACCATTGTATCCATCTGTCTTTCCTACCCACTCATACTGTCTCTTTTTGCTAGCCCCTTTCTTCTTGTCCAGGTTTTCATTAACATTTTGATTTTAAACACTTTTGAATTCAGTGAGAAAAACATCAGGTCTGTTGCCTTAGACTGTCATGAGGCCAAGGTCTGTGTTAAATGAACTTCAATTCAGCATTGCAGGTTGACATTAACTTACTAAGTTTCAAAAAATGTTGCCTACTGATTATCAGCCTGTCTTGTTGAGTACGGTAGAGAGAACTAATTAATGGTGTTCACAGTGTTGTTTAATATATTTAACCAATAGCTCAGGGCAAATCATTTTTTGTTCCTAAGGTATTGGTGCTTCCCAGCCAGGTGTCAGGATACTAGTGCATCACAAAGACCTCACATGTCACAACATGCCAGGTTTCCCCCACTGCCCAGGATCTAGCTTGCCCCCTTAATGGATTCCCATCAGGCTTGTTTCCTCTTTCCATCATTCCATGTCCCACCATTTGCCCTTCCATAACAGAAGTCAGCTTCATGAGCGTACTCTTTGCTTTCCACTTTAATCTCTTCCAGGTATGTCATAAAAATATACAAGTGTGCAATGAAGTAAACAGAATTAGAAAGATAGCCCAATAAACTCCTTAATGATCACTTTGATAAAGGCCACTTATGGAAAATCTTTACAATTGTAGTAAGTTCTGTATTTAAGATGAAAATTTGAGACCCATTTTCTTTTCTCTTCTTTTATCTTTCTCTTCTCCTCGTTTCATTTCATTTCACCTTGGATTCAGTCATGAGAACATGAAAATATGGTGAGGCCTTCTGCGACTTTATGTTTTGTTTTCATGTTCTGCCACAAGGCAGGCGCAGCTGAGCGAAGTACCTTCAGGAGCCGCTGAAAATTCTGGCCCTGTCTTTGTGCAGGGTGCAGTGATGTAGAGTTCAGAAGGGCTGTTTGTTGGCAGGGTGAGAGGCTCATGGCTGTCCTCGACTTGGACCTCTATCTGGTCTCCTACTGCCTTTTATGGTATACCTCTCTCACTTCTTCTTCCCTTCCTCAGTTTTCCTTGCCCTCTTTCCACCCAAATAGCACATTGCCTTCTTCAGCCCCTACTTCTACACCCATACTAGCCCCTCATTAATGAAAGGAATCAAAAAGAAAGCAAAGAAGTAAAAAGAAGGTAAAAGAAGAAACATTTTACATGGCAAAGTTTTGAGCAAAATACTTAACTCTGTGTCTTTTTATGTTACCATATCTCTTTTAAATTTTCAGAGGATGTGAATATTAACTTCTTGATTTTAGAAGGGGAAAGAGAGGAGGGGGGAGAGAGACAGACAGACAGACAGACATTGACTTGCACTCATGCATGCATCCTATTGATTGATTCTTAATATGTGCCCTGACCAGGGATCAAACCCCCAACCCTGGTGCATTGGGATGATACTCTAACCAACTGAACTATCTGGCCAGGGCTGTCTTAAGTATTTTATAAGCTGTCTGTACTGGGTTTAGACTCTTTGGGTTCTTTATTTAATTATTAGAGAAGGTATGGGGGCAGGACCTTTTTATGTACCTGCAATTTCTGTCAGTTCTGTAAGACGTAAGAGTCTAGTGTTTATTCACAGACCATTAGGATGAAATGGACAAGCAGGTTCAATTCTTTAGCGGAGCCCAGGCTGTTGACCTGTCCTTAGGCTTTCTCTGCCCCACTTGTATTCAGAAAATGCTACCAAGTGGCTCACTTGAGTAAATTTTATGGATTGCAGAGCCATTGATGGAACTCGGGTTTTAGTGCTTGCACCACTCTTTCTAAGCATGATATGGCTCTGCGTGGCAACATGTAATGTAACTGAACCAGAGCTGCCTGTGGCTATCAAGAAGCTGTGCTATACTTATGTCACCTGCTATTGTTCTCTTGGCCACCACTGCTCCTGCTTTTTCTATTTTTAATAAGTGACCAGTTACTGAGTTTTTGTAGGATACCAACAGTTCACTGAAATGGGCAAAGGAACAATGTAGTTGCTTTCTGATCTTTATTTTATTGGTACGAAAAGACTCGTGGCAGTTGTTATTTTGAATGTACTGATGAATTTTTATCTTACTAAACAGTACTATTTAATTTTATTATTTAAAAAAAAATAACAACCGTGTACAAGCATATGACAAAGGGTGCTTTGCCCAGCGTACAGTAATCTTGATGGTGATGTTAATTTCAGGTATATTCCACAGATGAAGGCAATGTAGTACAGATGCAGGGATAGGGATGGACCAGTGGATCCGAGTGGAAGTCCTAGGCTCAGATGACCGTGTGTGTGTGGACTCTGTGCTAGAACTGGCCTTACCAATCAGTCAGTGGAGAGACATGACAAGTGCCACTGCAGATTAGTAGGGAAAAGGAGAGACTTTTCAGCAAAGGGTACTGGGATGCTCCATCTGATTGTATTGGTCTCCTGGGACTGCCATAATAAAATACCACAGACCAGGTTACTTAAAACATCAGAAATTCATATTCTTACAGTTCTGGAGGTTAGAAGTCCAAAACAAGGTGTTGGCAGGGCCAGGCTCCCTCAAGAAAACAATAGGGAGGAGTCTTTCCTTGTCTCTTCCTCAGTGATCCTTGGCTTGTAGCCATATCACTCCAATTTCTGCCTCTATCTTCACATGATCATTTTCCCTCTTTATATAAGGATCAGTCAAACACCATTAACAAAAATAATGCTAAATAGATTCAGATAAACATGAAATGATTTAATACTTCTAGAAACAAAAATAGGAGAATATTTATGGCCCTGGGAAAGGGAGGAATGTTTTAAACATGATACCAAAGGAAAAATCATGAATGGAAGTTGATACATTCATTTTCCGTATAGCTAAGAATTTATATTCATCAAATGACACTATAATGAAAGTGAAAAAGAAACTAGGAAAAATATTTTCAGCACATACGATCAACAAAGATTTGTACCTAGAATACATAAAGAACTGCAAATCAATAAGAAAAAGACCTAGTAGAAGAAATGAAATAAGAATTTCACAGTAGAGAAAATCCAAATTGCCAATGAATATAGTGAAAAAAATTTCAGTTTAATTGGTAATCAAGGAAATGCAAGCTAAACTATAATGAGATACCCTTTTGTACTCATCAAATTAGCAAACATTAAAAGATTTGAAAATACCAAGGATTGGTTGAGGATATGGGAGTTTTTATGTTCAGTGAGAATGTTTTTTAAGATTTTATTTATTTATTTTTAGAGAAGTGAAAGGAGGGAGAGAAACATCGATGTGAGAGAGAAACATCCATCAGTTACCTCTCGTATATGCCCCTAACGGGAATTGAACCCACAACTCAGGCATGTGCCTTGACTGGGAATTGAACTGGCCATCTTTTGCTTTGCTGAGCAATGCCCAGCCAACAGAGCCACACTGGTTAGGGCTCAATGAAAATTTTTGTACTCTTCTGGTGAAAGGGTAAATTGTAGTAACCACTTTGGGAACAGTGTGGCAGTGTCCAATAAATTTGGAAAACTTGGACACCCTGTAACCCAGCAGGTTGAGTTGCAGCCACAAACCCACCCCACTGAAGAACTGTGTGTATGTGCTTATATGGAAACATGTACTAGGATGTTTACAGTTATATATTAATGTAGTAGTACAACTTGAAAAGCTAAATATCCATCAGAAGGAGAATGGGTACATACATTGTGGTATATTAACAGTGGAACTCTACAGCATTTACATGAATGAAATGTAACACAACATAAGTGAATTTCAAGAACAGCATTGAGGGGGAAAAGCAAGTCATAGAAAAGTAAAATACAGTTGACACTTAACACAGTTGGAATTGTGCAGATCCACTTACATGCACATTTTTTCAATAAATCTGTAAATGTGTTTTATTACCTATGATTTTCTTAATAACATTTTCTCTAGCTTCCTTTATTATAAAAATACAGTATCTAATACATATAACATATAAAAATATGTGTTAATTGGCTATCTATGTTTTCAGTAAGGCTTCCAGTCAGCAGTAGGCTATAGTAGTTAAGTTTTGGGGAAGTCAAAAGTCAAACACAGATTTTTTTGATGCTATATAGGTTTGGGATCCTTAGCCCCCGTGTTGTTCAATGGTCAACTATGGTATAATTCCATTTATAAAGATCAAAATGTATAAAATGAAAGATAAATTGTTTAGGTTACAAAGCATTATGTGTTACAAAGCAGGGGAGTGATTAACATTCATTTGAGGGGTAGTAAACTTGTAGGGTAGGAAAAGTTGGGCTCATAGGGGAGGGAGCATGAGGGGGCTATTGATACTGGGAATATTCTGTTCTTTGAGTAGTGGGTACGTGGGTTTTATTTTCTTTTGTAATATGTACTAAATATTTAATAATAAAAACTTTAAAAAAATTACTTCAGAAGCTTTATTGTTTTTGAGAGTAGAAAAATCACAGAAGTGTCAAGCCTCCATCCAAAAAGTAATTCAAGTGCTGAATACTTATTTTTACATGTGTTTGGAATTCTTTGTAGATGAGAAAGGCGGGCCCTTGTTTGTCCCATGACTTTGGCGTTAAGAAGGCTCTGCCCCTGCAGACTGGACATTGTGTTTCAGCTGCATGTGAAAGTATATTCACATTTTTAGTGAAGTACCAGTATGCCCATCTCCTGTTCATTTTATTTTTTCTTGGCATCTAAGTAATTGAGCCAGATGGGAAACGTATCCCACGCTAGTTTCTCTTTCAGCATGTCAGCCATTTAATTTTACTGTCCCTCGTCCCCTGTTGGTAAGACTTCAAAATGTGAGTGGCTGACGTAAAGAGTCATATTTATTTTCATCAAAGTTGACAGCAGCTCGTTCATGGGGCAGCCTTCCTTTAGAATATTTACTTTCCCACTGAGTTCTCCAGTACAGAAACTTTTCATGATAGCTTTCACCTTCCCCTCTCTCTTCAAATCACGTGAGGAGTGCCAAAACTGAGTACTGAGCAAGCAGCAAGTGCTGAAACATTTTTTTCTCATCCAAATGCAATGCTTACTGAGGTATGACTGTACTTAATAGAGAGAAAGAACACAATAAATAAAACTAGCTTTCCTTTCTTACAGCCTTTCTGGGTGGAGTCATCTAGCTAGCTAGCAATTGAAAAAGCCCAAACCTTTATCTAACCAAAACAACGAGGAAAATTCAATAGCGTAAATTAAGAACTTGGGCTTTAGCATCAGACAATCCTAGGTTCAAGCCTCAGCTCCTCTTACTGTATGTAAAAACTGTGTAATTTACTTAAAATCTCTGAACTTCAGTTTTCTCACTTAAAAGGTGCGTGCGGATAATAGTTTCAGCTTCATTGTTTAAGGATTAGAGGACTCATACATAAAGCACGTGGTTGTTACTGTTGTTGTTATTCTTGGACCAGCTCCTAATTTTCATACAATAAGCAGGGGCAGGTTGTATCCTATGTTCCTGGGCATTTCATCCCTTCCTACTATTAACTAGATGTGTGCGCATTGGCAAATCACACTAGATCTTCAGAATGGTTTCTTCAACTATAAAACAGAGATGGCAGTATTGGTTGTCACAGTTTTGCTACACAAACCCAGTAGCCAAGTGAGATGAGACAGTGGACATGAAAATGCTCTGTCCTCTGTAACACGTGTGGGAACATAGGCATTGATGACTGTTCTCCATAACATCCAGATAACATCCAGCAGCACTCCTCCCCAGCAGGTCTGCTAATGTTTGTTGAATGTGGAGTTTGATCTTTATAAAATTCCTTTGAAAGTATGTGACTTTGGAGAGTCTTTGCTTAAAATTGGTAAGGGAGTTTATCAATTTCTACTTTCAGATTCATTGAGAACTATTACTACTTTGGTCAAAATTACTTTCTCTGACATTTTTTATGCGTTGCTTTCAGAGGTTAAAACAGGTAGATGAGTCTAGGGCAACTAGTGGGCCACAAGAATTTTTAAAACATGCAGTAACTGACTGTTTAGTCAGGGACACTGACCTCTTTTCCCTTAGATAGTCAAATGAAAAAATGACAACAGCCAACACAATAGCCATCCAGTGTGAATCAAAAGTAACCTATTTTTTTGTCAGATCAGCAAAATAAATACATTTTTGGTGTGCCACCGAAATTTAGTAATTAGTTTCTGTGTGCCATGACCTGAAAAGGGTTGAAAATCTAGAGCTAACACTTCCTAAGTTCTCCTCTTACCTGGCAGTGGAGACGTCTAGTCCTGAAGGCGAGGACTAGAGACTATTAACGGACCGTTGCTAACAAACATTTGATACCCATCCTTCCTAGAACTTAGTTCAGTTGTAAAGAAGATATAATTATGTTTTATGTTGTGGTTTGCTGAGACTTATATTCTAGATCTGTCATTTGCCATCCTTTCTTCAGACTACCTGGATAAAGTCATTATTCCCAGGTCTTGGGCTTCCATCTCTGCACTCTTAAGACTCCTGATTCCTGTTACCAGCTCCACTGTTCCTCTGATAAGTTTTCAAGCCCTTACTCAACATCTTTATCTGAATGCCCCAAGGGCACACAAGTTTTATCACATCCAAAACTGAACTCATTATCTCCTTGGCCTCCTTCTGCCAGCCCCAGGTCTGTATTCTTCCTTCCTTCTGCTCTCTCTTATAGCACGTTCTTTACCAGTCACCCTGGTCTAGTCCAGGCACCCAGAAATCAGCCTAGACCACAGTTTCTCCGTTTCAGAACTGACATTTGGCGCTGGATAATTCTTTGTTTGGGGGGCCTGTCCTGTGCACCGTAGGGCGGTTAGCAGCATTTGTGTCCTCTACCCACTGTATGCCCGTAGGACCCTGGCCCCTCAGTCATGGTAATCAGATGCCTTCTTCACACATTATCTGGTGTCCCCTGGGAGGTGGGGCAAAATCATTCCTGTTGAAAATGACTGTGTTGCCCTTGCCAGATAGCTCAGTCAGTTAGAACTTCATCCCAGTACGCCAAGGTTGTAGGTTTGATCCCTGGTCAGGGCACATACAAGAAGCAACCAATGACAACAAATTGATGTTTGTATCTCTCCCTCCCTACCTCAAATAAATCAATAAAATTAAAAGAAAGAAAGAAAATGACTGTATCACACTTTTCTCTAACCTCCCACATTTAGTTAGTAAGCCCTTTTAATGCTGTTTCCTGAATATATTTCTGAGATCTCATCTTCCCTTTTATTCTCCTTACTCATATTGTACTTCAAGTTCTTTTCTCTTGCCTGAGCTATTTTTTTAAATGTTACTTTGCACATTTTAAAATTATTTTTATCTTTTTAGGGAAGGGGGAGTGAGGGAGAAACATCAGTGTGTGGTTGCCTCTAGTGTGCCTCCTACTGGGGACCTTGCCTACACCCCAGGCATGTGTCCTAGACTGGGAATTGAACTGGAGACCTTTGATTCACAAACCCGTACTCAATTCACTGAGCCACACCAGCCAGGGCTCTTGCCTGAACTATTCTAATAGTACTAAGAACACCAGTTGTATGGAGTATTCGATAGTTGGAAAACACCGTGTTTGGAGGTTTACATATGTCATATGTAATCCTTACTTCAAATTTATTGTAGGTCCCTGAGTTGTAAGCAACCTAAACATAGCTCAAACCTTTAAACCAAAAGAGGAATTTACTGGCCTGTGTTACTGGGAAGCCTGGGGCTCCACCCTTCTCTATACTGCTAGGCTGTGCTTGCATTAAGCTTGCTTGTGCTTTGCTTAGTCTGACAGGCTCTCCCTGCAGAGCAGCCAGAGGAGGCCTGGCATCTCCCAGCCTAACTTGTCCTTACAGCTCTCCATCTCAGAGAGCAGAAGAATGTCATCAGAACCCTGGCAACTGTCCTCAGAGGAGGCCAGCCCCTCACCTTTAACAGAAATGTGTAGGAAGAGACCCCCTTCTTACTTGTAAGGAAACTGAGGCTCTGGGAGGGGAACCCTGTGCCCAAGGTGATCTTGTGGGTAGAACTGGGAGGGGTCTGACTCCAAAGCCCTTTCCCTGGCTGCGTGCTAAAGCCTAACTCATCTTTCCTTTTGTCTGTCTCTCCTCCTGCCAGATAGCTTTCACTTCAAAGGTTAGCTTTCTAGATAGCAAATTTGGTTGTTTAATTACTTTGATTAGTAGATTTCTTTAGTGTTTCCTCACCAAGTTAAAGCCCAAATTTAGCCTGCAAGGCAAAGCCCTTTGTATTGGCTCTAGCTTATCATAATGTTATCTAGGCTTATCTCATGTAACTTTCCTAGCTAAGGCTCCAGCTACCAGTGCTACAAAACATGCTTTTGCAGTTTTATGGGTTTAGTAGAGTGGTTCAAGATCATTGGGAAACCACCCTTGAATCTTGGCACTACCACCTACCAGCTCTGTGACCTCAGACCCTGCCTGGAATGTCCTGTCCACCCTGTCCTCCTAACTGAAGTCTGTGTTTAAGACTGTGAATGCTGCCTTTGTTGCAGAGGCCTTATTGGCCTCTTAATGCCCCTACCCTCTTAACCATTCCATTCTTAGCCTCTGTACAAACTGCAGTTAGCACTCTTACTAGTATCCCTATTGCCAGCACTTGTTATTTTTTTAAAAGTATACCTTTGGGAACAGATTAGCTTGGAGTTTTTATGGCCTTTGGGTATGGACCCAGGCCAAGGTTGTGGTCTCTTTGGGCTGGGTTTCTACATGCTTCCAGCATGCATCAGCTTCCCTTGTAGCTGTGACTTTGCTCCCGCCTTTTTGCCTTTCACCACTTGGGTATTTCTTCTTTTTTAACTAGTGTTGTGTAGTAGAACTTTCTCTGACAACAGAAATAGTCTGTATCTGTGCTGTCCGATGTGGTACCCAGTAGCCACACACAACTATTGAACATTTGAAATGGAATTGGTGTAACTGTGAGGGACTAATTTTTAAATTTTACTTAGTTTAAATTGCCACAGGTGACTAGTGGCCACTATACTGGACAGTTTGGGTCTTAATAGCTTAACCCTTTCTCATAAATGAGAATTTACATCCTGTCTTCTCTAATTTGTAACATCTGATATCCTTATGCCTCTCTTATGGAAAACTGTTTGTACTTCAGTGCCTGCTGCATCTAGATTAATAAATGTATTGAATAATGTACTTAATGCCACTGGATTCTACACTTAAAGACAGTTAAAATGGTGAGCTTCATGCCGTGTGTATTTTTCACAATTAAAAAAAAGTGCCTGCACAGTGAAGGGCCATCAGGGAAGTTTTCATGGAGGAGGCAGCCCCCTGAGTCTGGAAGGTATGAGCAGTGGCCTCTGGGAAAGAGGTGACTAGTGTCTTCCTGACCTGGAGATGCTGGACAGCAAGGGGTGCTGGGCCATGAAGAGCCTCGAATGGTAGGCTAAGGAGATGAGATTTGGTCTGGAAAGCCATGGAGGGATCTTAAGCAAACAAATGGGATGTTTGGACTTTGTTTTTAATGAAGCTCACTGTGACTACTCTGTATCAGAGGTTGGCAAAACTGGATCATAGGAGACATAACCGTCACTCTGATAATATAACAGCTAACATTCAATGTTACAGTGATTCAGGAGGAAGATGATAAGAGACTGAACAGTACAACGATGGGATTAGGAAAGATGCCATCTCTTATTTGAAAAATAAGATTTTTTTATCTGGAGAGGTCTTTTTCCATTTTGCAGCGCATTACTGTAAAGGAATAGCTAACCCAAAGCCAACTGAGATATCTTTTTAATCACTCTTTAAATATGGAAAAAAGGACTTGTTCACATGACAGATAAGGATTGAATACTATATAAGCTCTTTTCCTTACAAGATAGCATCGATAGGTATTGTATTGGTGGAGGAGAGAGATGGCTTTGACTATAAAAGGGTAGCACAAGGGATCCTTGTAATGGAACCGTTCTGTATCTTATACAGATTCACACGTAAGTCACACAGAACTAAACACACATACACACATGCACAGAAATCAGTATATTTAACAGATGAAACCTGAGTGATCTGTATCATGTGAATTTCCTGGTTGTGATATTGTACTGTTGAGTGTGACAAGTATACAGAACCTCTCTGTATTACTTCTTATAACTACATGTGAATCTATAGTTATCTCAAAATAAAAACTTTTTAGAAGAAAAAATTGTATAAATCCGGTCTTCCTTGGAACTCCTGGTTTTCAGTATTGTCCTTTTCTCTGGATGTTTCCTCAGTAATAATTTTCTATAGAAATGACTTGTTTTGATTAAATTCGACCCATTACTAAAGAATATTTAGCTTTTTTCTGTATATTTAATTTATTTTTATTGTATTATTTTCTAGCTGTTTTATCAATTCTAAAGTATATATTTTTTTCTTCACCTTTTAACATCTTTGAAAAAGAATGCATCTCACAATTCATGGAGACTTGGTATTGAGTCATTTTAATTGGCTGCAGTTTTTCTTAATGGCACCTAAAATATTAGTGTGTCTTACAATCACTGTGCCCTAGATTTGATACATTTGATTAGGGAGTGGGTCATTCGGCCATGTTGGAAAATAACAGTGACTGGTGAAAGTTTTGTTAAGTACAGTTGTGTGTTTGTGTGTGAGATATTTATCGGTTATTAAGTGTTTGTTTCTTAGCTCCAAACCCGATATTCTATACTGTTTTGTGGTATTAAAGCTGGGATTCTACCAACCACATTTTTGGTTGCCCCATGGCTCTTTGTGAGGCAGTGCCAACAGGAGGGGTGAGCAGGTGGCCGTGGGGCCAGGGAAGGAAGAAGGAACTTGCTTCTTCCTGTCTGCTTCCTCTTCCCATGAGAGTCACTTGAGCAGTACTTCTTGGCCACAGCAGCTGAATCTGTTTTCCGATATTTGCAAGACCAGCTTCATTGTACCCCTTAGGCATTGGTACCTGACCAAGCCCCCTGCTCAGAGGCCCTTGGCCTCTCTCTTCCCATTGTTCCCCAGCCCTAGAGCAGCTGCTGCCTCTGCAGTACATTAGTGTGTTCTCTTTCTTTGACTTTCCAGAGACTAGTTAGTAACTTTATACCTAGTTAAGAATTCTTTATATCGAAATCTCTCTGTTAACATAGTGAGCGTGGTCTGTTTCCTGCATTGACCTTGACTGATACCAGTCAAGTCAGCAGAACCAGCAGTAAGTGTGTGCGTGGACTGCTTCATCTGCGCTTCTTCCACACATGCTCTGTTCTCTGCAGCCAGTGACCTTTTTGAAATAGAAATCTTATGTTCTTCCTACTTAAACCCATGGCCGGGGCGGGTGGGGGTGGGGGGAGTGGGCGTGGCATTCTTCATGGGGCCTGCAGGGCCATGGGTGGGCTAACCCCATCTGCTACCCCACTGTCTTCTCTTAACTGCACCTCCTTGGTCTCTCTGATCTGGCCACAGTGATCTTCTTTCAGTTCCCCAACAGCCAGGTTTCTCCCAGCTCAGCCTTTGCCCATGGTGTTCCTCTGCTCGGACTGCTTCTGCCACCCCCACACCTAGTTAGCTCTTTCTTCCTTTGGTCTCAGTTTAATTGTAGCCTTCTCTAGAACACCCTTCTGCCTTCCCTGGCAGATACCCCCACCACATGCACTCTCAGTAACTTGTGCCCCTTACGGCACTAATTACAGCCTTAGTGTACATTTATGTGAGTTTTTTCTCTAATGAATGTCTCTTTCCCCAACTGTACCATTAGCTTTGTAAGGATAGGACTACAGTGTCTGGGTGTTTTCTTGTTTCCTTTCAGTGTCCCCAGTGCTTGGCACATTGTATGTGCTGAATAAATATTTGCCGATTGAACAGTAGGAAGGGGCCAATCAGTGATATCTTGATGATATCAATTATTATAAGATAAAAATTTTTAAAAAGTCTCTCTTGCTGTGTGTTAAATTATTTTAGTAAAAATACTAACAACAACACTGTGAAGGAAAAAATTCAATTAATTAAAGTGGAAGTTGTAGTATGTTACATTAGCCTTCACATTCAGATGAAAAGACAGAATATGAATACCTGTGTACTCAGTGAAGCCTAATTCTTGTAGTAGTTTCTATATTACCAATCCCTCCCTAACAAATAAGTTATCCTACGTTCTTTCTTTGAGTTGCCGTTAATCTCAAATTGGAGATTCTGCTACATGAGCCCACAATGTATGGATATTTCCCTTCTAAAACTTCTCTCTTAATCTAATACAGTGCCTTGTCTTTTATGCTGTTGTGCCTTCACCTTGCTTTCCTCTTAAGTCTTCTCAAGTTCTTGGTCACATGGACAAAACCCTAGCTAGTTATACCCTACATATGTCCTTCCTGGAGCCCATTACCACACTGAAAGTTCCTTCTGACCTTGGAAGCATTTCTTTCATTGCTTTTTTCTTCCATCACTGCATTACTGGCATTAACTCTTTTGTAATTAACAATGAAAAAGTAGATACTTGATATTTGTCCCACATGGTAATTCCCAAATTATTCTTTCGTTGAAGTTGGATTTTGTTTTCCAAAGCCGCCATTAAATGTTAGGGCTAAAAGGACCCTGACGTCATCTAGCCCAGTTCCCTTTGCACACGTGTGAGCCAGAGCAGACGACTGGCCTGCCCCAGGACTCCACACCCCTGGCTTGTGTGTTCAGTGTCAGTGAGGGCTGCAAACCTGCTGTGTGAAGGCAGTGTCAGGAAGGGATTCAATGTATGACTGTAGTTTCTTTCTAGGCTGGTCCTCTAGAACTGACACATCCTTATCAGTGTTGCTACTAAAAAGCAGACTGCAGATACTGAAAAGAGGCCCCAGCACTGGTACATTTTGAAAGAAGAGGTCCCAGACTATTTGAGCCAAGAAAATAAGACATATAGTATAGTCATATTGAGATAATTGCTTTGAAGGGGACAACATTTAATTGTCTTTAGTAAATCTTGATATGATTGTTAAAATCTCAGGTTTATTTCTTTCCAATACAGCTTATAAAGTTATGGCTATTATTTTCAGCATGCTTATAACTACATTCTTAGAGATGATGACCTAATTTAATAATACCAGAAATAATTTTTAAAATCCTATTGGATAGCACCCTATCGATTATGAAGTGATAGTGAGGACTAGGAATTCTGAGCAGGGAGGGCAAAGCTTCTGAGAAAGCTGGTATACAGTTGGACAGACATCATCTTTATTTCTTTGTTTTAACAAGCATGTGTTGAGTGCCTTTCTTGGACTAAGCTTGGGTGGCATGGGGTGACCAGAGAGAAGGCAGAAGGTGACAGTGTGTTCTGGTAACAGGAGGTGAAGGTTTGTACAGGGAGGTGTGGTAGAGGAGATGGGGATGTGAGTTGAGGCCACAGGCATGGTGGACTTGAAGAACCAGGTTCAGAACTGGAGGCCTGATCGTGATGGGTAGGATGAATTCATTTTCCAAACCAGGACTACCTTTTGAGCTACAGGTAGAAACCAGACTTCCTAGATATTCTGGGTAGAGGGACAGATGACATCATATATACCCACAGAAGAGTTAAGTCACTATTAGAAGCAGTTATCTGATGAAAAGTCCAATGAACCTTTATTGTTACAGTTACCCCATTGTATAGAGATTGCTTGTTTACCAGTTCCTCTCTCTGGGAGACCAAACGGATCCCCTTGAAGGTGGGACCTATGTCTGTTCACCTCTGTGTCCCCAGAACCAGGATAATACCTGACCTTTTAGTAGGTGGACAATGATTATTTGGTTAGGAAAAATGAATAAGTACTCTGGGCTTTCAGGAATCCTGGACCTAGCAGGAACACTGGAGGAGGTGAGATTTCAGGAGGAAACTTCAGCTGGATGGAAACAATATAAGAAGGAGCAAGTAAGTCATTCTGGAGAGGGGGGAATAACCCAAGCAAAGGTCCAGGCCTGAGAATGTGGACAGGAGGAGGGCCAACAGGAAGCCAGAGGTTCTTGGTTCTCTTACTGCTGCGGGAGGAAAGGAAAAGCCCTGGACATGACGACAGGTGCTGTCCCCTTTTGTATTGTTTAGGAATTCCCCACGGGCGCCCTTGCTCTCCAGCTAGCACCTACTTTTCTGTCATCTACCCTGTACTTTGGTTTGTACTCAGCAACTGGCTCCCACCCTGTGCCTTTTAGACTGAGTCCTCTCCCTAGATAACTCTTTCCACACGTGGCTTTTTCTCAACTCAGATGTTACCTGCTCAGAAGCCTTCCCTCACCTTATCCAAAAGAAAGCATTCTCTGCCCTTCTCATACTCTGCCCCGTTATCCTATCTAGTTTATTTTCTTTGTAGTATGATCACTACTAAAGTCATATGAGTACTCAGAACAAGGTATGGCCTGTAGGGGGCACTAAGTGAACACATGGGGGGAATAGATTTTATTACAGAGGGAGACTCTTTGCTTTAAACAAATCATTTGTAAACTTAGGAACTTTATTAGGAACAAATGATGATGCAGGTCACAACTGATCTCATTGAGAACTCTTGCTATACAGCAGATGAGGGGTGGAGTTTTATCTGGGAGCATTTCAGTATGTTTTGTCTTGAATACTCTGGCCCTTTGACTCTAAATCTGTACTGGTTGCTCATTGGTTAGGAATGTGTAATAGTGAATCCTTGTTTTTTGGTTTTTCTTTTCTTTTTTTTTAACACATCTTCACCTGAGTACTTTTTTTTTTTTTTTTCCATTTCTTTTGAGAGAGAGAGCAAGAAAGAGAAACAATGATTGGTTGCCTTCTGGTACACTCCCCAAAGAGGAATCAAACCCATAACCTGGGTATGTGCCCTGATGGGAAATCAAACCCAGGACCTTTCAGTCTATGGGACAACACTCCACCAACTGAGCCATTCCAGCCAGGGCAGGAATCCTTGTTGAAGGATCCCCAAATTCTTGATAGCCATGGACAGTCCACAGTGGTTCTGGAGCCAAAGCCAGGATCCTGAGTGTGACCAGGAGCTAGAGTTAGGTCATGGCAGGAGGTGTAGGCAGGTGCTTTTTCCTCTACCTTTGAGGGAGGGGTAGAGGTGGAGGGGTTTGAGTCTCCTCCACTCCCCACCCACTGTGAGGAGCCTTTGTCATTGTCAGCCTTAGAGTGACTTAGAAGAGGGAGAAAGGGAAGGACTGTTTGTATCTCCCTTGCTGGAGGCACTACATAGTTTTGTATGTGTGCTCACTGTTCAAGTGTTTGCTTAAATCATTTTATCTTCTTGGAATTTTTTTAAAACTTTTGGTTAGCACCTTAATGGTTTAGTTTTGGTACTCAGTGTTTTATATCCCTTCTCCTTTTATCTTTTTTTCTTTTTTAGGCAAAAGACACATATATAACTGGCAAGCTTAACTATGGAAACCCCAAATTGGCCAGAAGAATTGGCAGTCATGTGAATGAGCTTTCTTCATTTTCCTTTCCCTTTTAAAGCCTTTGTTTTAGGGAAAAGGAAATTGGTATGTTTGGAAAGTAGTTGTTAGCTTTTCAAGACTAGACTTGTTGGTCTAATTTAGTAAGGGCCCTGAGCATGTCAAATAAAATGAGTGAAAAGATAAAGCCAAAGCAGTTGTGTAGGGGGAAGCAAACAATTGTAAATTTTAACCCCAAAGCTGTACCTAATACGCTGTTAGTGAAGAGGCTTGCCGCTTCCGGGCAGTGCTAGGTTTCCTGAAGGTGGCGGCACACTTTCAAGGTACCCCATCTTCTGCTCTTCCCACCCCACTCCCAGCCCCAGCTCATTCTTGATACCGAAATATTATTCTATATTGTACCTGGACACTTAGGCCAGATCAGCATGTGGAAGATTCCAGTTCTTCCACCATTCCCTGTGACACCGAGTAGCACATAGTTTCCTTTTTGTCAGGGCAACTGAGACAGGTCTCCAGTGTCTAGCTGATGTTTTAGGAAAAATGTTCCTACACCAGTTGACTGCTCAGGAAACAGATAAGTGCAGATTTGTTTAGTTGTTTGTTTTCTCTTAGAGATAGTACAGTTAGGTAAAAATTGGTGGCTATCTTCATACTCCTTTCATTAACTCCTTCTGTCTTCCTCCTGCTGCTCCTCACTCCACGTTCCCACTGGACATTCTGCCTAACATGTCCTTATTGTAGGTGTCCTGTGTGTTTGAATTAGATAGTCGTTTGGTGAGCATGGAATCCATGTAAGGGATGATTTAATGAAGAGATTTTAGTGGCCAGTGCCCTGAAGTTAAGGTGTCCTGGCCTATCCATCTCTTTTTTTGTTTTAGGTGTAGTCAGGAGGCAGGATGACTCATACCTAATAATGGGGGCACGTCCCACCCATCCTGGGAGAAGTGGAAACAACATAAGTTCCTCATACTCTTTGGAGTCTCCCCTGATCATCTTTCTCATGTGGTATTCTGTCTTCAAACCATCTCATAGTACCCTCATGGAGGTAAAAGTAGGGAGTCCGTGAAACCTCTTAGCTGTCCATGTGAGCTTGTTGCTGAGGAAGGCTTCATTTTATTATGGCTGACCTGGACAGCCTGCACGTTCATGTTTGGTAGACCATACAGTTCCATCTGTGTAGCACTTTACAAAAGGCTGAAGTTTAAATGGGGTGCGGAGATGAACAAGGGGGAATATTTTGGCCATTTGAAGGCCCCAAATGGAACCCAAAGAAAGGAGGGGAATTTGCATCCCGGTTGTGGGGGACACAGGGACCAGAGAGGAACAGGGCTTCTCTGGGGAGTGAAGGTTCCCACAGAGGAATTGGGCTCCCGTGGTGAGGCCCAACAGTGATTTGTCTTCCGGACTCAGGATAGCAGTACTGCCTTGACCATGCTTTTAACATCTAGATCCATGTTATATTACTCAAACAAATACTGTTTTTATTTAAACTTTTTGTTTTAAAATAATTGTAGATTCGCATGCAGCTGTTAAGAAATAACAGTAGCCCTAGCTGGTATGGCGCAGTGGATTGAGAGACAACCTATGAACCAAAGGTCGCTGGTTTAATACCCAGTCAGGGCACATGCCTGGGTTGTGGGCCAAGGTCCACAATTGGGGGCACATGAGAGGCAACCACACATTGATGTTTCTCTCTCTTTCTCCCTCCCCTCTCCTTTATCTAAAACTAAATATATAAAATATTTAAAAGAAAAAAAAGAAATAACCGTAAAAAGGAATAAAATATTAAGAAATAATCTGAGGACTTCCAGTCAAGACGGAGGTGTAAGTAGACATACTTTGCCTCCTTGCACAACCACAGAGAGAATTACAACTAAAACCTCAAAACAACACCCAGAACTGTCAGAAAATCGAACTGTGTAGAAGTCTGATACAATGATTTAAAGAAGCCACATTCATCCAGACAGGTTGGAATGGCGGAGACACAGAGACGAGTGGAGAGGCAAGGAGACATGGTGTGGTGCAGTGGTGAAACAGGTGGTCCCACATTCATGTGGTAGATAAAAATTGGAAGGGATACTTTGGGAGTAAGTGATCCCAGCCCCAGGCCAGACTGCACAGCCTAGGGTTCCAGTGCTAAGAAGATAAATCCCCATAACTTCTGGCTATAAAAACCAGTGGGGATTGGATAGGTGGAAGAAACTGCTGGCTTTTCAGGAGACTCTGCTTAAAGGGCCTACACAGTCTTAGAACATACGCAAACCTACCCACTCTTCAGATTCAGCACTAAGGCAACAGCTGGACAGGTTCCAGTCATTCATGGGGAGTGAGTGAAGTGACTAGGAACAGAGTGAGTGCCAGGCAAACCTTCAGAAGCTAAGCAGCAGCATTGTCCCCTCTTGAACCCTCATCCAGTACGAAGCCACAAAGCAGTGAAGTGGGTTGCCCTGCCCTGGCAATTACCCAGGGTTCCGCACCACACAATTTACAGATGCTTTTTCCACAATAGGCCACACTACTAAGACAGAATCAAAGCAGCTCTGCCTAATACACAGAAACAAACAGAGAGGCTGCCAAATTGAGGAGATAAAGAAATATGGCCCAAATGAAAGAACAGAACAAAATGTGAGAAAATAGAACTATAAATGAAATGGAGATAACCAACCCATCAGATGCAGAGTTCAAAACCTGGTGATCAGGATGCTCAAAGAACTCATTGAGTACATCAGCAACCCAAAGGAAGAAATTATAGTTACATTAAGTGAAATAAAGAAAAATCTACAGGGAACCAACAGTGAGGGGAAGGAAGCATTCACATCAACGATTTGGAACATAAGGAAGAAATAAGCATTCAACCAGAACAACAAGAAGGAAAAATTCAAAAACTGAGGATAGTATAAGGAGCTTCTTGGGCATCTCCAGATGTACCAACAACAGAAACCTGGGGATGCCAGAAGGAGAAAAGGAAGAGCAAGAAATTGAAAACTTGTTTGAAAAAATAATAAAAAGCCCTAGTTGGTGTGGTTCAGTGGGTTGAGTGCTGGACAGCAAGGCAAAGGTCGCTGGTTCGATTCCTGGTCAGGGCACATGCCTGGGTTGTGGGCCAGGTCCCTGGTAGGGGTCGAGTGAGGGGCAACCACACATTGATGTTTCCCTCCTTCTCTTACTCTCTCCCTTCTCTTCTCTCTCAAAATAAATAAATAAAATCTTTAAAAAAAGAAAAAATAATAAAAGAAAACTTCCTTAACTTGATGAAGGAAATAGACATACAAATCCAGGAAGCATAGAGTCCCAAACAAGTTGGACCCAAAGAGGACCATACCAAGGCACATCATAATTAAAATGCCCAAGTTTAAAGATAAAGAGTCATCTTTTAAGATTTTATTTATTTATGTTTTGGAGAGAGAAAGAAGGGGGGAAACATCAGTGTGTGAGAGAAGGTTGCCTCTTGCACACCCCCGGTGGAAAACCTGTGCTGCACCGCAGGCATGTGTCCTGACCAGGAATCAAACCAGTAATCTTCAGGTTCACAGGCCAGTCCTCAAACCGCTGAGCTACACCAGCCAGGGCAAGAGAGAATCTTAAAAGCAGCAAGAGGAAAGCAGAGAGTTACCTACAAAGGAGTTCCCATAAGACATCAGCTGATTTCTCAAAAGAAACTTTGTAGGCATCAAGGGACTGGCAAGAAGTATTGGAAGTGATGAAAAGCAAGGACCTACACCCTAGATTACTCTATCTAGCAAAGCTATCATTTAGAATGGAAGGACAGATAAAGTGCTTCCCAGACGAGGTAACGCTCAAGGAGTTCATCATCATCAAGCCATTATTACATGAAATGTTAAAGGGACATATTTAAGAAAAAGAAGATCAAAACAATGAATATTAAAATGGCAACAAATCACAACTATCAACAACTGAATCATAACAAAACAAAACAACAACAACAAAAAAAACCTAAGCAAACAACCAGAACAGGAACAGAATCATAGATGTGGAGATCATTTGGAGGGTTATCAGCTGGGGAGAATGGGGAGAAAGGTGCAGGGATTAAGAAACATAATTGGTAGTTACAAAATAGACAGGGGGAGGTTAAGAATAGTATAGGAAATGGAGAAGCCAAAGAACTTACATGCACAACCCATGGACATGAACTAAGTGGGTGGGGATTGCTGGAGGGAAGGGGGTACCAGGCAGAAGGGGGCAAAGGGGGGAAAATTGGGACAACTGTAATAGCATAATCAGTAAAATATATTTAAAAAAATAAAAATTTCAGGTAGTCAAATGTCAAAAAAATAAATAATCTCATAGTCTTTACTGTTTCCCCCAGTGGTAATGTCTTGATGTAGTATCTTTTTAAAAATAGTTATCCTGTTTCCGATGCAGTAATGTTACTAGTTTATGTTATTATTTTAATAGAAACTTCCTTCCAGGGAGTCTCTATTCATAGATAAAAAAATTACATATAATTGCCTTGGCTGGGTGGCTCAGTTGGTTGGAGCATTGTCCCATACACCAAAAGGTTACGGGTTCAAGCTCCAGTTGGGGCATGTACAGGAGGCATCCAACTGATGTTTCTCTCTCTCTCTCTCTCTTTCACCCGCCCCACCCTTACTGACTCCCTCCCTTCCTCTCTCTGTAAAGTCAATAAACATTCTTGGGTGAGGATTTTTTTAAAAAAGGATTACATAGAAGTCTTCTTTTTCTTACACACAGTAGCACAAAGTATACTTTTTTGGGGATCTTGCTTTTTAGATTTAACAATGCATGTTGAGGATCTATCTTCATTAGTACATAAAGAGCTTCCTTTTATAATTGCATAGGATTCCCTTGTGTGGGTAAGCTATAATTTATTAAGCCACTCTCCTAACTGATGGACTGTTACCAATCTTTTGCCATTACAAACATATTGCAGTGAATTTACTTTACATATATAATTTCCCACACATGTAATTATTTTCCTGTGATATATTCCTAGAAGTTACATAGCTGGATCAAAGACTACATAACAATTTAATTTTGACACTTAACTGTCAAATTGTCCTTTACAGAGATTGTATCAGTTTATATTCTCACCAGCAATGTAAGTGAATGTCTTTTTCCCTGACGCCTTTATTAGCACTGTGCTTTCACCAAATTTTGTCTTTGACAGTTTGGTAAATGAAAGATGGTGTCTCAGTATAGTTTTAATATGCTGTTCCCACATAGGGAATGCAATAGCTCATCTTTTCATATGTTTTAGAACTCTTTGTTCATTTCCTTCACCCACTTTCCTATTGGATTGTTGGTCTTTTATTGATTTGTAGGAGCTCTTTATGCATTATGGAACTAGCTCTTTGTTATATAAATTGTTAATGTATTTTTCTCAAAAAATACTTACTTTGTTCCTGGTGGGTTTTATAATAATTGTTTGAAAGTTTTTTTTATATCTACACTTTATACGGATACAGCAATCATTTGTGGGTTCTAAGGTCTGTCATAGTTAAAAAGTCTTTGTTTACTGTGCAGTTATAGAAAGAAAAATTAGCCAGTTTCTTTGAGTGTTTCAATGGTTTCCTTCCTTGCTTCCCTCCTTGACCTTTAACTGTTTTTCTCAGTCTGGAGTTTATTTGCATGTGTGATGTATGGATTCAATTTTTATATAGAGAGACATGAAAGATCTTTTTTGTTGTTGTTAATTTTCATTTATTCATTTTTGAATTCTCACCCAAGGATATGTTTTTTATTGGTTTTAGAGAGAGAGGAAAGGGGGGATCAAAGAAAAAGAGGGAGAAAGAACACTCACGGATGTGAAAGAGAAACACAGATGGTTTGCCTCGTGTACACGCCCCTACCAGGGATCAAACCCACAACTTTTTGTACAGGATGACGTTCCAACCAACTGAACCAACTGGCCAGGGAGAGTTACAGAGGTTCTTGAGTGCCTTCTCAAGAATGGTGTGTGTCTCATACCTCTTTGATTGCCTCTAGCTCCTTCTCTGGTACTTTATACATAATAGATGCTAGATGTGGAGGACGAGGAGCACAGTGCTACTAGAAACAGCAGCAGCAGCAAGGCCGCCCTAGGCTGAGTATCGTTATCTCTAATTATCTCCCTGATTATCTGCAGTCATTACCTCTGATCCACACGGAACTAGTATAACCCCCATTTTATAGATACAGAAACTGACTTGGAGGCCAGGTGATTTGCCCAAGATCCTGCCATTAGTGTCTGGTCCAAAGATAAATAGAGTTTGGTCTTAAAACAACCAAACTTCAAAGCCTGCGTGTTTCCTCTTTATCTGGTGACCTGGGTAGAGGGCTCTGCTTGTTGTAATTAACCATGCTTGGAAATGGGATTGTGGGCGGTAGAATCAAAGGAACTGCTAAGGTGTTGGAAACTGAGGGTCCTGAAACACAAAGAAATAACAAACACCGCACTCATTCATTAAGAGAGCCTCTAGACTCAAATGATACATAGAAAGCAGAATTCTTAACTAGTAGTGGGGGGAAAAGCTCCTATTGATAACCTTGTTTAAGAGAAACTTAATTATGCTCAGAAAACCATATTTACATATAGCTGTTACTGAGATTATTTATTAAAGATTAGAGTGGTAAATCATTCTCTAAAAATTTTCATCAGGATACCTAAATAGAAATTAGGTACAAAACTGTATTATATAGAGACTTGAATATCATCTTAAATGAATTTAGTCATCTTGCATCTGATCCTGAAGGAGTTAAGCATAGGTATATGTTGGCTTAGCTGCTCCCAAATGGCTATATAAATAATATTTTAAATTTGAAGTTTTTTCCCCACTGGTGTATAATTTTAGTTCATGTAAATTCATGAATTAGTTTTACTTTGTAGTTGGTTACTTATTAACATTAAGCATGCTTATCTTTCAAAACTACATATTTTTCTCAAAGTAATTTATTTATTATCATTCAACTTACTAAATTTAAATGGTGACTGCTAGCACACAAGAACGTGACTGTCCATTTTTACTATTCTGAAAACAGCACAAATTAAAACCATTGAGAAGTAGGGTACGACTGTCACCTGTGGAATTCTGAATTCAGAGTGGATTTCATTCTCTGCTAATTTTTTCAATATCAAGATAAGTGTCACAAATAGCACCCTTCCTCAGAGGGTTCCTAGAATTAAAATAACAGGCACAAACTTAATAAAATAGTAGGTAGTGGTGCGATAGAATCAGGAAGCTTACTCACTACCGTAGTGACTGTGTGACCTCTGAAAGTCCAAAGCTCTTCCATTTAATTTCTTACATATAATGCTTTTTTTCCTTAAGACACAGATCTAGAAAGGTATTCAAAAAGTATTTTCCTTAATGGGCCACATTATGACAATACCTTTCTGATATTGCCTGCCTCTTTGTTACCGTGGTATGTATCAGTCCCTTGGTCAGAGTAGAGCCAAATGAATTATTGTTTGAATTATTTTTTGTTCCTTAGATTTAAGAAGTGCTTTTAAAGATTATTATACACTATTCGACCCCCCTTCTTATGTGTGCAAGTATAACCTTGAGAGAGAAAATGGCTCAGTTGGTGAGGGAGAAGGATCCAGAGCATGAGGGTAATGTCCCCCAGTTTAGGGCACACACTACCCAACCGGCTTTCCCTGTGTTGGTGGGCAGTCGACCTCCCAGAATCTTCCATATGCCTCCATTGGGAATGCACACACAGGGACCTGAACCTCAGCCCAAGGCTTCCGAAGCAGCCTCTTCAAAGATGAGGCCTTGGGTGGTTAGACAAGTCCAAAGCACTTCGGGTGTTTTGCCTGGCCACTGAGTCACTCTGCGATGCACTTGGATATGTCACGCTTTAGTTGCTTTAAAAGTGCCTTTTAATGGAGTTTCAGCTTACTGTAATTTTGGTTGAATTGCTAACAATTGTATTGATTTCAAATGTCAGTTGTTATTTTTATTTATTCTTTTAATAATTGTGCCATACCATGCATGGAAGCAGGCGTGAAGGGGGACAAGCTACATAAAAAAGAAAGCAGCCCCACTGTCTACTGTTAATAAGCTGTCAGTTCTTCTAAACAAGATGTACCTCACAGCTGTGGATTCCGATTGATAAATGTTTTCTTTTCTGCTGTAGAACCGTATTTTATCGCTATTTTGTAGTGATTTCCAAAGCTCTGGCTTAGACTCCTATACCTCGTTTATTTCCACTTTCTGTGCTGTTGTATGCTTAAGGAAGAGTGCTTCTCTGGCTTTGTGGGTTTGTCTGGCCTGCAAGATTTAAACATAGTTTTTAATGGTTCTAGGATATTAATTTAGAGTATGTGGAATAGCCCTCCTGATGATGCTGTTCCTTGGCCTGTTTGGATATTTATAAGACTACTCCTAATTTCAGGCTGTCTTTAGGAGCCTGGCATACTGATTGTAGTGCATGGGAGTGCACTTTCAGGAGTAAGATGGGAAATGGTGTAAACAAAGATTTAGTCACCAGATTTTAGCACAGTAAGACCTAAGGAGTCCTTTGAGTTTGCTGGAGCTTAGTGCAAGGCAAGCAAAACCACAAGAATGATTGAAAAAAAATAGATTTGATTCACAACCACAGCACAAACACGTCATATAGGTGTTCCCAGTTGAATGAATCTTAATGATAAAATCCAGGGAAGATGCCAGTCGTTTCTGGGGATCCCCAGAGTTATAAGAGCAGTGCAGTGGAATGGTAACAGTCTAAAAATTGAGACATTTGACTTGGTAAGCTTTCTTTTACAGGAGGCTTTTAAAAATGAAACTGTATACTGTAGGAACATTATCCACGCAGAAGCTCCGATTTGAAGATTTGCCATCTTAGGGAACAGTGTGCACACCCTGGGTGAAATTTCAACTGATAAAGAGATCTCACTTGTACTGGTGTATCAGTCAGGGCTCTGTCAGGAAAACAGAGGTCATTCTAGGTATTCCATGTAGGAAAGATTTTTTTTTTCTCTTTTTGTTTTTATTTTAGCCCCTTATTGAGGTATAATAAACTGTATATATCTGAAGTGTTCAGTAGACACTAAATATTAAAAAGATAATGACTGTATCCTTGTCCCCCAAAATCTCTTTATACCCTTTGGTCAGCTCTCCTTCCCACCTTCCCCAGCCTCCAGGTAACCACTGTCCTGCTGTATGTCTCTATAGATTATTTTGTTTTTTTTTCTAGAATGTTACGTAAATGGAACATAGAGTGCTTTTGTATGGCTTCTTTCACGCAACCTAATTATTTTGAACCTTACCCATGTTGCGTGTATCAGTAGTTCATTCTCTGATTGCTGAGCAGTATGTCATTCATTGTATGCTGTACCACAATTTGTTTATCTATTCACCTGCTGGTACACATTTGAGTTGTTTGCAGTTTTTAGCTATTATAAATAAGCTGCTATGAATACTCATTTAGAAGTCTTTATATTGTACATATTCTTTTCTCTAGGGTAAATATTTAGGCTTGGAGTAGATGGATCATATGGCAGGTGTGTGTTTAACTTTAAGAAACTGGATTGAGTTTTGAGTGCTCTTTATACAATATATCTAGACACAAATTCTTTATCGTATAAGTGATTTGCAAATATTTTCTCCCAGGTCTACAGCTCTTTTCATTCTTGTAACAATATCTTTTGAAGACATTCTTAATTTCGATGAGTCAAATTTATCAGTTTTTTTTCTTTTATGGATTACACTTTTTTGGTATTGTATCTAAGAAATAATTTTCCTAACCCAAGATCATAAGGATTTTCTCCTAGAAGAAAACATGTTTTCTTTCCCGTTTTTGTCTAGTTTTAGGTTTTATATTTAGATCTGTTCCATTTTGAGTTAATTTTTTTTTTATATAGTACAAGGTACTGATTGAGGTTTTTGGTTTTGTTGTTACATATGGCTATCTAAGTGTTCCAACATTTGTTGAAAAGACAGTCCTTTCTCCACTGAATTGCCTTTGCACCTTTTAAAAAATATTTTATTTATTTATTCTTTTAAGAGGGGAAAGAGAGAGAGAAACATCGATGTGCCAGAGAAACATTCATCGATTGCCTCTCACATGTCCCCAACTGAAGGACTTGGCAGGTAACCTGGGCATGTGCCCTGACTGGGAATTGAACCAGCAACCTGTCAGTTCACAGGCCAGCACTCAATCCACTGAGCCACACCAGGCAGGGCTTTTTGTATCTTTTTGGAAAATCCTGTGTTGTCTATCCTGTGTTGGTCTCTTTCTGCAATGTATTCTAGCCCATTAAACTTTTTGTCTGTCTTGGTGCCAATTACACACTGTCTTAATTACTGTATCTGTAATAAGTCTGGGTGTCAGGTTGTATAAGTCTCACAATTTTGTTCTTTTTAAAAAGTTGTTGGCTATTCTGGATCCTTATGGATTTTATATATTTGTTTGTTTGTTTATAAGCCACTGAAGTGAAAACCATGTATTTTTTAACAGTAGAGAAGGAGACTACAACTACAATTTTTCTTTTCTTTTTAAGTCTCTGCCATCCTCTTCCCCCAACTCAGGTCAAAGTTCATAGCAGCATAATATAAAGTCCTCTCTGTCAGCCAGTGTTCTCTGCTTTGGGGTCAGAGTTCATAGGTCAGGTTGAGTCAATCTGGAGAATCATGAGCAGGTGCTCACTGTCCTCCAGCCACAGGGCTGTGGCTTCTTCCTCTAGATAAGCACCCAGCTCATCTGCGTAGGCAAGTCTTGTCAGAGATGCAGGTGCACAAGTACCTTCGGCTACAGCCATGCTGTAGGTCTGAGTTACCAAGGGGCAGTCGTGAGAGGTGGAGTCTTAAAGTGACATTGGTTGTCTCCACACTGCCATCCAACTTGTGCTGCTTCATCAAGGTGCACTCGCCCCCTTCCTGGGGGTCCAGGTACTTACCCATCGGCAGCTCTCACCAGCAGTCAGGGGATCTTTTGAATTATGGCTAAGATGCAGGTGTTTTTATGGCCACAGAAAGGCAGGCGAACTGTGGCAAAGGCTCTGCCCTGGTTGAACGTTTCTGTTATTTGGGAGGGCAAGTATCTGGTGGAAGCCATGAGCACCTTCCTGAAGTACCTGATCCAGGTGGTGGGCTCCTCCTGAGGCTTTTCCTTCACAGTCTTGAGTTTGAAAATGTGCACAATCTCAGTGTTGCTGGAGGCAGAGAGGAACATGCCATCCATGCTAAAGGCCAGGGAGCAGATGCTCACATACCTCTCAGCTCCTCTCCAGAACCCAAAGAGTTTCTCTCCTTCTGGAATGGAAAATACCCTAATCACGAAAGCCAGCGTGGCTAAAGAACTGTCGTGAGCTGGGATCGTGTTGGCAGCTCTCAAGTTAATAGTGTCGAAGACCTGCACTTCTTCGATGGTGGCGCTGCCAGGGTATGCCAGGTAGCATTTGTCATTTTTGGTGGACAGTACACGCAGGACTGCTGGGCTTGAGGGGGGGGTCTCCTTGATGGTGTGCAGTACCTTTATGCCCCAGATGTTGTCTGTATATAGAGACTCTTCCAGCACACTGTGAGTCTCTGCCTGTTCATCCTCACAGCCAATATCATGTTGGAGTGGCTGTAGTTACAGATCTCCATTGCCTTCTTAAAGTGGCAGACTTTTAGCTTCCTAGGAGCTTTGAGGCTGACAATGGCCACCAGGCTGCTTGAGAACAGTCTTTCTGCGATCCCCATGTCTTCAATCAGTGTCAGTGCATTCATAGATGTGTTCCAGCTTATCCACAGAAGAAAGGGCAAAGAAATTGTAACTGGGCTTACTACCAACAGCTAGGGACCAGGGATGAGCAAGATGACAGAGACGAGTTGTTCTTTGTGCCTTTTCCACTGGTGTGACGTCCTGGTGGAAGTTAGTGAGGAGTAGCTGGCTGTTGCCAACCTCTCCGCTCTGACTGGCCAGGTTCATGGTGGGTGCACGGTGGGCAGGTGGGCCAGGTGAGGGGTTTATGTGCAGAACAGGGATTGTGTGTGCTCAGGGTCTGCACTGGGCCCCCCTCGTCACCTGGTTCTCCACAGCTTGCTGCCCCAGGAATCAGTTGCCACCCATCCTGTTCCCGCTCCTGTTTATGCTCCGGAGCCTGGATCCTTTTGAATTTTAAAAGGAGCTTTTTCAAGTTCTACTAAAAAAGTCCTATTGGAATTTTGATAGAGATGGTTTTGAATCTATAAATCAGTTTTGGGAGAATTGACATTTTAACAATATTGAGTCTTCCAGTCTATAAATAAGGTTTCATATATCTCTAAACTTATTTAAGTTTTTAAATTTTTCTCTCAGCAGAATTTTAGAGTTTTTCATGTGTGGGGATTGCACATTTTTGTCAGATTTATCCCTAAGTTATTTCATAATTTTGATGCTACTTTAAATAAAATTAAAAAATTTTTCCATTTCTGATTGTCACTAGTACATAGAATTGGTTTTATATGTGATCTTGCATCCTACCCCCTCAATAAAGTCACATACTAATTCTGGTCATGTTTTTTTTGTAGGATCTGTTGTATTTTTCAAGAAGGAAAGATTTTAATGTAGAGAAATAAGGGCTCACACAACCATTACAAAGTTGGGGGGACGGGAATTCAAGTCACTGTTATAATTGATGGATTAGAGGACCAGGTGGAGTACCTGGATTAGAAATGCAGCGGTCTCAGCCACCTGCCGCAGCAGCATGGCTTTAACTCATATGGAAGCTACTGTGAAAGTGGAAAGTCCTCTCTACTGATGCCTATGTTATTTGCTTGCAACTGTTTTCAAAGGGTATCGATTTCTTTCTGCCTCCCAAATATCAAGTGGGTCCCTCTCACTGGCAACCTCTAACTTAGAACAAATGGAAAATGGGATTCTGGAAAATGGAGTTCCAGCCTTTCCCTGCGATGCAGGGAAGACTATAAGAGGTGGTGATCACAGAGAACATTAATAGGGATATATGTAACATCCTGCACTTCGCAGTACTATGAAAAATACTGAGATTAGATTGTCGTAATTTAATAAGATGTGACTTCCAAAAATGCAGATTTGCCCTTTGACTATATCAGCAGTGGTATATTATCTGGGACAAGGAAGGGCAGGCCCACTCAGTGTGGCACTGCTTTGTCCAATAATTGGATGAGTGCAGACAAACTGGAACTTGTTTAGGGGATTATGACCCCACTGGTGAGGGGGTAGAAAACCAGGTCACATGTCGAATGTTTGGGAATTGAGAGTGCCTTGGGATGCACAATGTATTACTACAAATATTTAGAAAACTTGTTCTTTGTGGTCTGAAAAGGAAAGCTTAGGACCAGGGGGTGGAAGCTGTAAGGAGACAGTTTCCAAGGCAATATAAAGAGCTTCCCACACAGCTGCCCTACAATTGTATAGAACATCAGGAGCTTCCTTTGTTAGAGATTGCTGAGCTGCTTGGCAAGAGTATGTAATATACAAGAATTGTGGTTTCAAATGAGATATTCCTTAGGCACCTTTGTAACCTGAACTTCTTTTTAGGGAACAATCCCCCAAATTATTGGTTACAGCTTTTGCCACATGGAATTTCTGAAAGTGAAAACAATTTCTTTTAAATATATTATCTTACTTTATTTGGCTTGAGTAATTCCAAATAAGTTTATTCCTTGCATGTGCCTCAAAATATGGAAAGTGGGAAAGAGTCAGAGGCTGTGTGTGCAAAAGTCTTATTGACCTATTTCATTGAGTCTGCAACTGTCTTCTCCTACATGCTGGACATCTCTGCCATCTGCATGCAGTTGATGGCACCCTTCAACTATTGATGCTTTACATTTGCTGGCATCCAGATCTTTTTTTTTCTTTAGTGTGCACAGATTTGGTCCGAACTATTTTCTACTCAGTTTTAACTTCACTGTTTTAATATCATAAAAGTACAAAACATTGCACAAATATACTTTTTACTATATGGAGATGGAATTATACATTTGTGTTTTAACCAGAATCTCTATCACCCACTACTAACCACTGTACCAGTGGCTTTCCATGGGGATTTTCTATTATTCCTATACGGTTTTATCATGAATAAAAAAACAACCTCACAAGTCTTTTCAACCGTTGCTGATTTTTACTTACCTTTTTTTGGGTTTTTTTAGGTGTTTTTTATTTATCACACTATTACAGTTTTCCCAATTTTTCTCCCTTTGCCCCCTCCACCATGCCCCCCCAACCCTCCAGCATTCTTCAGCCCAACCCTCTAGCATTCCTCGCCCCCAGTTCATGTCCATGGCTTGTACACATAAGTTCTTTGAGTCCTCTGCTTCCTACACCATTTTTTATCTTTCCCCATCTGTTTTATGCCTACTAATTATGCTTTTCCTTCCCTGTACCTTCCCCCCCACCCACCAGTTCCTCTCTTCCTCCTCCCCACTGACCTCCCTCTGTGTGATGTCCATTTCTCTGATTCTGTTCCTGTTCTGGTTGTTTGCTTAGTTTTTGTTTTTGTTGTTTTTCTTTTCTTCTAGGTTCATTTGTTAATAGTTATGAGTTTGTTGTCACTTTATTGTTCATATTTTTATCTTCTTTTTCTTAGATAAGTCCCTTTAACATTTCATATAATAAGGGCTTGGTGATGATGAACTCCTTTAACTTGACCTTATCTGAGAAGCACTTTATCTGCCCTTTCTTTCTAAATGAAAGCTTTGCTTGGGTAGAGTAATCTTGGATGTAGGTCCTTGATTTTTCATGACTTCAAATACTTCTTTCTAGCCCCTTCTTGCCTGTAAGGTTTCTTTTGAGAAATCAGCTGATAGCCTTATGGGAACTCCTTTGTTAGGTAACTGTCTCCTTTTCTCTTGCTGCCTTTAGGATTCTCTCTTTGTGTTTAGTCTTGGGTAAGTTAATGATGATGTGTCTTGGTGTGTTCCTCTTCGGGTCCAACTTCTTTGGGACTCTCTGGGCTTCCTGGACTTCTTGGAAGTCTATGTCCTCCTCCAGATTGGGGAAGTTTTCCTTTATTATGTATTCAAATAAGTTTTCAATTTCTTGCTGTTGCTGTACTCCTTCTGGCACCCCTATAATTCAGATATTGGAACGTTTCAGGTTGTCCCAGAGATTCCTTAACCTCTCTTCATTTTTTTGGATTCTTGTTTCTTCGTTCTGATCCAGTTGAATGTTTATTTCTTCTTTTGTTCCACGTTGTTGCTTTGAATCCTGGTTTCCTTCTTGTCACTGTTGGTTCCCTGAATATTTTGCTTTATTTCATTTTGGGTATCTTTCATTTGTTCTTTCATTTTTTGACCAAGCTCAGTCAGTTCTGTGAGCATTTTGATTACCAGGGCTTTAAATTCTCCATCAGATAGGTTGGCAATATCCTCATTGCTTAGTTCTGAGGTTTTGCTGTGTTCATTTGGGCCATATTTCTTGTCTTGGCATACCCGATAAGTTGTAAGGGGTGGGGCCTTAGGTATTCACCCAGGCAGGGCAACCCTCTTTGCTGCACTACCTGTCGTGGAGAGGCCAGAGAGGGGACAGTGCAGCTTGCCTGCTTGTCTCTAGCACACTTTCCAACAGACTCTCAAGTCAGACTGGCAGTATCTCCCACCCAGGCAACCCAAGCCGTAGCCCACAGTCAGCTCTGAGTCTCAGTTTTGCCCTTAAGTCAGTCCCTCCCTTGCAGCTCTGCTGAGTTCAGCAGTCAGCCCCGCCCATCAGCCGCCTCCCCGCACAGCCTGCCTTACCAGTCTGGTTGTTCTGGTTGGGTTTTTCTTTAATTCCTTGGTTGTTGGAGTTCCATGCAGTTTGATTTTCTGTTGCTTCTGGTTGTTTATTGATTTTAGATTGGCTGTTATCCTCCTTTTGGTTGTGTGAGGAAGCAGAGGGTTTCTACCTACACCTGCATCTTGGCCGGAACTCATATTTTTACTTACCTTAATATTCCTGTTCAGCTGCTTTGGAGAACTACTAAGAAATACATAATCAGACTTCCAGCCAAGATGGAGGCTTAGGCAGACATACTATGCCTCCTCCTACAACCAAAAGAAGGACAACAACAATTTAAAAACAAAAAAACAACCAGTACTGACAGAAAATTGAACTGTATGGAAGTATGACAACCAAGGAGTTAAACTAGACACATTCATCCAGACCAGTAGGAGGGGTGGAGTTGGGGAGCCGGGACAGAGAGGGCTCTCGGCAGGATGGCTGGCGGACCAGGCAGCAGCAGGTGAACCCTGGGCACACAAAGCGGCAGTTGGCAGACCCAGCTAGGCGGTGGATTGTAGAGGGGCACGGCGCACAAGGTGGCTGGCAGGCCGGGTGGTCCCACATTTGTGTGCAGATAAACCAGGCGAAACTGGGGAGCAAGATAGAAAGTGCAACCCAGGGTCCCTGCACGGGGAAATAAACCCTCAAAACACCAATTGTAAACACCCGTGGGGGTTGAGGCACTGGGAGAAACTCCCAGCCTCACAGGAGAGTTCATTGGAGAGACCCACAGGAACTCAGGAGGTACACAAACCCACCTACACGGGAATCAGCACCAGAAGGATCCTGTTTGTTTGCAGGAAACAGGGGAAGTGACTGAAATCTGGCCGAGAGCTGAGCAAGCACCATTGTTTCCTCTCAGACCCCTGCCCCACATACAGCGTCATAACCCAGCAACTGGGTTGCCCCATCCTGGTGAACACCTAAGGCTCCACCCCTTACTATGTAACAGGCATATCAAGACCAAAAGAAAATGGCCAAAACGAAAGAACAGATCAAAGCTCCAGAAAAAATACAACTAAGTGAGAGGTAGCCAACCTATCAGATGCACAGTTCAAAGCACTGCTGATCAGGATGCTCACAGAATTGGTTAAATTTGGTCACAAATTAGATGAAAAAATGAAGGCTACGCTAAGTGAAATAAAGGAAAATGTACAGGGAACCAATAATGATGGGAAGGAAACTGGGACTCAAATCAATGGAGTGGACCAGAAGGGAGAAAGAAACAACCAAACAGAAAAGAATGAAGAAACAAGAATTCAAAAAAAGGAGGAGAGGCTTAGAAACCTCCAGGACATCTTTAAACGTTCTAACATCCGAATCATAGGGGTACGAGAAGGAGAAGAAGCAGAGCAACAAGTGGAAAAGTTACTTGAAAAAATAATAAAGGAGAACTTCCCCAATCTGGCCAAGGAAATAGACTTCCAGGAAGTCCAGGAAGCTCAGAGAGTCCCAAAGAAGTTGGACCCAAGGAGGAACACACCAAGGCACATCATCATTACATTAGCCAAGATAAAAATGAAGGAGAGAATCCTAGAAGCAGCAAGAGATAAGGAGACTGTAACCTCCAAAGGAGTGGTCATCAGACTGTCAGCTGATTTCTCAAAAGAGACCTTACAGGCAAGAAGGGGCTGGAAAGAAGTATTCCAAGTCATGAAAGACAAGGACCTACATCCCAGATTGCTCTATCCAGCAAAGCTTTCATTTAGAATGGAAGGGCAGATCACGTGCTTCTCAGATAAGGTCAAGTTAAAGGAGTTCATCATCATCAAGTCATTATATGAAATGTTAAAGGAACTTATCTAAGAAAAAGAAGATAAAAAACAAGTACAGTAAAATGATAGCAGACTCACAATAATTAACAACCACACCTAAAACAAAAATAAAAACAAACTAAGCAAACAACTAGAATGGGGACAGAACCACAGAAATGGAGAACATATGGAGGGTTATCAACAAGGGAGTGGGAAGAGCAGAGGGGGGGAAAATGTACAGAGAATAAGTAGCATAGATGATAGGTGGAAAATAGACAGGGGGAGGGTATGAATAGTATGGGAAATCCAGAAGCCAAAAACTTGTAAGTATGACACATGGACATGAACTAAAGGGGGGGAATGTGCGTGAGAAAGGGTGTGCAGGGTGGAAGGGAGAAGGGGGGAAAATGGGACAGCTGTAATAGTATAATCAATAAAATATATTTTTTAAAAAAGTTTTTAAAAAAGATATATAATCACCTCAGTCAATAGTTTTGAGTGGCTAATTTTGTTATTTCATTTTGGCTGAAATCTTTCTTATGTTGGCGTTGCAAAAACAATGTGCACTTACAGGGGATAAGAAAAAGTGTTGTCTCAATAGTCCTCTTAAAGTTTAGGAAGGCAAATGACAATTTCCTGAAAAGTACAGAATATTATAATAAATAGTCATTGGCTAAGCAGTAATTCATGAAACTCCCATGTACATAAGACAAGTAGTAACAGAGGATCATAAAGCCCCACATGGACTAAAGAAAAGCAAGCTGGCAGTTTTCAGACTGACTCTTTCCTACCTTTAAACTGGTTTAACCACATAGGTAAGAGTAATGTCAGCTAATAAAGAAGAGGTAAACTGTGCTAAAGTGTCCAGAATTCAGCCTCCACAGCAAACATCAGTTTTCAACCATTTCAACTAAGACTTTTCTTATGACAAACCAAAAAAAAAATGATGATGATGATGAAAGTTACCTTTACTTCGTTGGAAATGCGAAAAAAAATAAAAATACTACTAACTTCATAAAATATTTGAAACTAATTTTGTTACAAATAAAATGTTTTTATAAATAAATAAAATGGTTCTTATAAGTAAATAAAATAATTTCCAAATAAAATTATATTTGGAAATACAATAAAAATACTACTAACTTCATGAAATATTTTAAACTAATTTTGTTTTTATAAAATTAAAACTTTAAAAAAGGATAAAACAAATAAAATTTGTTTTAAGTTTAAAAATTTTTTAATTATAATTCATACTGTTAAAAATTATTCAAAGTTTTAACAACCTTTATAGATAAACTTTGGAGTATTTAAATGAACATGTTTGGAAAACTGTACTACTTTAATTTTATTGCCAGCATTATGCTTTTGTTCTTGATAGAAACATCTTTGTTTCTTCTTTTTACATCCCAATTACAAGTCCTGGCCATATTGACTTCTGTGGTAGTAAATTGATCTTGAAGAAAATCAAGGTCTTTCTCAAGAGAATCAAGATTCTTTGTTGCAGTCAGTAAATTCTTTTCCAACAATGTGTGGGCTTCATCAATATCGTATTCAATTACTGCATTAGCCTCGAACCACAGACGCACTTTATCAGTAGGAGGAACTGAAGCTTTGCAGTACAGGTTATCTGTCGAAAAGAATCTGGTCTCCAGTGAATTGGTGGACTCTCTTTTTCTTCTGCATGTGTTTTAGAATTTCTGAAATCTGCTAGTTTCAGGAATCTGGCCTTTCAGCCTTTTTTCTTTTGAGCAAGTCGGAGTTCCATAAACTTACACTTTTGGTACTGCTCATCGAGTTTCTTTGGTATTGTACCTGCAGGCTCATTCCCAGGCTGTTTCAGGAAGGAGTCTACGAGTGGAGCCACTGGCCATCCATTCCCTGCAGTCACTTCTCCTAAGCTACAACCACCTCTAGTGGCTGCCATCGTGAGGAATAGCTTGTCCCAGCTATTCTTATTGTTATCATTTCAGTGGAATTCCATGCATATTTTTACTACCTTAGTTTAATTGCCTTTCAATATACATATCTTCATAAAGATTGCACTGTAATTTTGCACTGAAACACAGATGGTAATAACAAGGCACAAACTTGATTTTAATGAGGTTATTTATCTTTGGATAAATGACTAGAATTCCATATCTTCTTGGAAAGAAACAACCAAATGCATTATACCTGTACAATTTAAGGTAAGGTCCAGAGATCAGTAGCTTATTAGAAATGGAGTGTTGTATGTCCCCGCCCACACCAACTAAGTAAGAATCTACATTTTAACAAGATTTCCATTGAAGTTTGAAAAGCATTGCTTTATACAACTTCATATAGGACAACCCATATATAGAAGGAGCTGTGTTAAATTCTCTTCCTGTGAGCTATGCAGTGTTAGAATGATTTTTATGTTTCAGTGCTGTTTGGTCTTATCTACTAATTTAATATCATGTGCAAATTACATTATCATCCCATTAAATTCCCTCATTCGGATCCAGCAAATGAAAAACTGTTCAAAACAACTCCAATACATTTATTTAGAAGTCCCTAACTATGTAATTTCCTCTGCCTGAATGGATATATTCCAATGTGCTATCTTTTTCTTAATACATTTTTAATTAAAAACAGTCTAAATGGATACTTCAAGCACATTACTTAACTCTTTTCATTATATTCCTTTTGTTAATTTTCCTCCCCCCAAATATGTGTATACTGTCATTAATACTTAATTGGTTATGATTGTTAATGGTTTTATGTCCAGTTATTTTCTTATTGTTTTATACATTGCCAAATTACCGATTGCCTTTTCAGGAAATAAATGTCTCTAAAAGGCACATATATAAGATATGCTTTGGAAACCTTATATAAATCTGTGTTGGACAGAGTTCTTACTTAGTATGCGCACAGTAGCATCCACTGCCACTTGTCCCAGGGTTCTATTAAGTGGTGGTAATGCTATCTCATAGATGCTTGGGAACCACACCATGAAACTGGGGACCCCTCGGAGCCTTTTCCTCTTCCTGTACATTCAGGAAACCACCATTAACAGGTTTCGGCCCCAGGACCACATCCTCTCTGTCATGCTCCCTGAGAGGAAGGATGGCCTGTACCCTGTCAGTCCCCTGTGAAACTCACACACGAGCACACCGTACTGGGAGAGCATAAAGCGCATCTCAGTCTCTGCCTGTAAGGGAGTCAGGAAATAGACCAGAAGGGGCTGGGTATTGGAGTTGACTGAGCGGGTGCACGTGTCCTGCAAAAAGTCAAATAATAGCTTCTGTTACTGTTATATCACTGAAGTTCTCAATTAAAGAATTACAATGTGAACTATGTGGTAATAGAGCATTTTAAATACCCCTGTGGTATCATATTTATCATATAATGTACTTAAGGAAACTTGATTGATAAAACTGTAATGATTTGAACATATTAGGGTGAAGTGCAGATTCTAGAATATTTTTGGAGATGCATTTCTGTGTATATCAGGACCTAAATGATTTCTAAAATTCTTTTGGACTCTTACATGACTTTCACAAACAGCTATTTAAAAAATGTTTAAAGGAAGTCCTTACAAAAATTTTTAAACAGATGACTAAAAGATGAGTCATTGCTGGGGGCTTTTTAAAAAAATTAGAATTCTTAATGAGATAATTACAGATTCATGTGTACTCATAAAAAATAACACAGATTCCACCAATGGCTTCTTCTTTAAGGACTGTAGTATAATATAGTAACCCAAATAAGTTGGTACAACTCACTGATCTTATTTACACTTCCTCAGTTTTACTTGTACTTATGTGTGTATGTGTGTTTAATTCTGTAGTTTTATCACAGGTAGGTTCATGTATCTGCCACCACTATCAAGATACAGAATAGTTCCTTCGCCTCAGATCAGTAGTGTTGCCCCTTTTTATAACCACAGCTGCCTCACTCCGTCTCACCCCCTGGCAACCCTACTTGTCATTTCAGAACGTCATGTAAATGGGATTATACAGTATGTAATCTTGGGGATTAGTTTTTTCACTTACCATAATTTTCGGAAGATACATCTCAGTTGTTGCTGTATCAACAGTTCTTTTAGAGTGTTGGTTTACATCTGGTGTGTTTCACGTGTTGGGTGGATCAGTTGTGTCTGTTCAGGTCTGTCTCCCTCAATTGTGTGGAGTTGGTTATAAACTGGGACTAGAGGCGCCACCACATTTAGTGACCACAGAGCACGGGGACAGGTTTTGATGCTGTGATAACCAGTTATCCACACCTTAAAGAAAAGGAAAATTCTCTTTATATCTGAAAGTGTTTTCCTGTCAAGATGAGTCCTCGTTGTTTAGCTGAATTGAGACTCTTCCAAACTTTTCACTCCAGTCTGCGTATTGGTGATCAGCACTTTCAAGTAAGAAATTGTCAGCCCTGTCTCTCCTGATGTTTGAGGCATGATGGGCTTTGACAGCTGAATTCAGGAACTATTGTTCATGGTTCTAGTTTGTGGAAGGAGGTTGATCTCTAACCTGAGTTATCACAAGCCATGAATTCACATATCCAAAGTTCTGGTATGTTCAAAACACCAAAGACACTGCAAGCTGTCTTCAGAGTAAGAACAGAGGTCACTTCCCTGAAGCTGTTGTAAGGCGAGATACAGCCATTTAAGAAGTTAAACTAAGAACTCCAGGAAGGCAAATAGCACTGCATGTTTTCTGTTGCTGAATTCTCGGCCTCCAGCACAGTGCTTGGCACCAGTTTGGCACTGGAATAATGAAGGGATGGAAGGAGAAGGCAGGCTTTTATGAAATAACGTTGCACAGTTCTTTTGGTAGGAGCGAGCACTATTACAGAGTAATAGTGAAGGGTGTGGGGGGGTGTTTGCCATGACGGGCGGTGATGGGAAGACGGGAGTGTGCCACCTTCCCCCTCCAGAAAAAAATTCACACCACGAGCTTTCTGTCCAGGAGCCTTGTATTTACTATTTCCTCTGCCTGCACAGCCACTCATTTCCCAGGCAGCTTTCTTCATTCAGGGCTCTGCCCAGATTAAACACCTCAGAGAGGCCTGTAGGGGACATCTTGTATAAAGTAGCCCACCCTCTTCCCTTGTCCCTTCCCTTTTGATCACTCTCTATTCCCTTTCTCAGCTTTATTTTCTTCACGGCATTTGTAATGATTTCCTGGGACTGCCTGTTTATTTTGCCTGTCTCCCTCCCATCTAGAATGTCAGCTCCCTGAGGGCAGGGACAGTCTCTTTCACCCACTGTTAATATCCCCAGTGCAAAGGTCAGTGCCTGACAAGTAGCAGTAACTCAGTGTATGTTTGTTCAGTGATTTAATTAGCTTTTGTGAGGCTTTTTCTTTTGAACACATATCCCAGATTTAACATACACGAACCCCTTCAGATTGACCTCTGCGACCATTTGACATGTCCCATCATTGTTGAACATTTCCTTGCTTCTTGGCAAACAAGTATTCCAGGCTCATTTTGTACTTTCCTTGCCCAAGCCCCCAGATTAGCTCTTTTTCCAAAGAACTATGGGTTTTTTTAGTGAAGGATGGTATTTAGAATCCACAGTCTGTGTGCTAAGTGTACCCATTCATTGGCATTTGCATGTTGTTTGTTCCTCAAGCCCTCTCTGTAATAGAGTGTGTGTGGCGGGGGCGGGTGTGAGGGGGGCAGTCCCCCTTTGCACACGGGGTATGTTCCAGGACCCCCGGTGGATTCCTGAAACCATGGATAGTGCCAAAACCTATCTACACCGTTTTTCCTATGTACACCTTTTCACTTAACCAAAGCACTTCAGAGATTCTCTGGCATATTCAAATCAACAGCATCATTACTCTGGTACTTTGGGGCCATTACTAAGCAAAATAAGGGTTACTTGAACACAACAAGCATTATGATACAAGAACAGTTCATCTGATTATTGATGTGACTATTAAGTAATTAACAGGCAAGTAGCTTATAGTATATTAAAAACCATGAGTTCGTGCCAATAGATCCAACTACACAGGGTGCATTCTCTCTTTTCATTTTGGTAACTCCTTTTTGTAATAGTGAGAAACCTGACTCACTATCCTTAGTGTATGTATTTATTTTTTTTTAAGATTTTTTTTTTATTTATCTTTAGAGGGAAAGGGAAGGAGAGAGGGAGAGAAATATCAATGTATGGTTGCTTCCTGTGCATTCCCTGCTGGGAACTGGCCTGCAACCCAGGCATGTGCCCTGACTGGGAATCGAACCGTGATCTCTTGGTTCACAGGCCCGCGCTTAATCCACTAAGCTACACCAGCCAGGGCTGTATGTATTTATTCACTGATCAGTCCTCCTGTGTGTAACCAGTCTTGCATCACCACCATCTACATGCCTTCCCTGCATGGGTGCCCTCTTCACCATGCTTGGGCTCTGACTCAGCATTGGACTGTTTAAATCTCCCCAAACAATGCTAATGTGCGGCAAAGATAGAGCACCGCTGAGTTAGAAGAAAGACGAACCCACATTATGTGATCCATTATTAAGTGAATGGCAGGTTTTTAAGTCAGGTTTGGTTGGGGGAAATAAATTCTTCCAGAGGATGTGAAATTTAAAGAGAAGACTCAATTCTACCAATATACACTTTATAAAAGATCAGGGTGAAAGCACAGCCTGTCTCCTGGAAAGCTTTGAAAAATATTTGTTTTGGAAGTAAATCTGCTTGTAGCCAACATGAATTTCGGTCCCTTTCTCCGAATTACCTGTTTATAGGGAAAAATATTTGAAAAGATTATAGTTGTTTTTTTAAGAATGTGTCTCATTAAAGAGTTACTGCTGTTCTTCATTGCATTTTTGAAATAAACTTTTAATTTTAGAATAGCTATAGAAAAGTGCAACATAATGCTTTGTAAAGCATTAAATATTTAAATAGGAGATATGCATGCTGTGTTCTTTTCCTGTAGTCAGTTGCACTTTAAAATATGAAAACCAAGTTACAGTAACTGGGTCATGAAGAACCCCATCTTTTTCTTCACTTTGCATCTAGAGGAAGGAAAGGGCTCTAGATGCCAAATGTAACAGGATCTGTGGTCAACCTACCTTAGATGATCATGATCCATCTTGCCAATTTCCGTAAACCCATTAATGCACGGCTGCAAGTGGATTTTCACCAAGAGCTCCACACTAAAACTGATGTACACATAATCTGACTCCAAAGAAATCCAGCTCTAACCTAAGGAAATTTCAATAAAGTCTCTTTCATGATTGTATTTTTAAAGTTTTCATGGAAGTTACTTTTAGAGTATGAATTGTGCACATTAGGCTTTTGTATATTTATGTCTAGACAGTAAGCAAGACAATGTGAATGTGGACAGAGCCGCTAAAAACATCACACGTAGGTAAACTCTTGGGCTTTTGTTGTTGTTTAGTTCTTGTTTTCTGTAAGTACAACATTAATTAATTACCTATTCATGAGAGCTCACCTCAGTGTTGATCTTCAGTTCCTTCTGTATAGGCGAAGTGATTTCCACTCCCCAGTGAGTCCTTCAGGAACCATCTTTGCGATTTTTGCTGCATCTGCAAACCTTTACCTTAACATTTGTCTTTAATTGTCTGACTTTTAGCCTTTTTCTAGATAATATCTATGAAGCCATGGATTTGATGTGTTGATCCCCTAAAATCACTAGTCCTGCAGGCTGTATCTGTTTGGAAGTTGGCGACCTGGGAACTAGATCTCCAGCCATCCTCCGAGTTCTGAAATTCAGTTAGCATGGCATCTGGGGTCTCCTGCTTTGAGCTTTGAAGTTATGCCAGTGGTTGCTTATATGTTTTCTTCAGTTGATACACAGAATGAAAATTAGCAGCTTTCTATATATATTATATTAGAATATATATTAAATTATATTCTATAGTATGTGAGAATGAATATTAAATTTTAAAGTTACTTTTCAAATGTGAGGTATGAATTACATTATCTCAATTTCTTAAGATTTCGCACATCTCTTCAACTAAAATTTTATTGTGTATTTTTTTGTTTTATTTTTTAAAATATATTTTATTGATTATGCTATTACAGTTACCCCATTTTTTTCCCCTTTATTCTCCTCCATTCTCCACCCCTTCCCCCCACCAGCATTCCCCCACCCTAGTTCATGTCCATGGGTCATACACATAACTTCTTTGGCTTCTCCATTTCCCATACTATTCTTAACCTCCCCCTGTCTGTTTTGTACCACCATTTATGCTTCTTATTCCCTGTACCTCCCCTTATGTGTCCCCCTCTTGCTCTCCACTGATAACCCTCCATGTGATCTCTATTTCTGTGAATCTTTTCTTATTCTAGCTGTTTGCTTAGTTCGTTTTTGCTTTTTTAGGTTTGGTTGTTGATAGTTGTGAGTTTTTTGTCAGTTTACTGTTCCTAGTTTTTGATCTTCTTCTATTTCTTAGATAAGTCCCTTTAACATTTCATATAATAAGGGCTTGGTGATGATGAACTCCTTTAACTTGACCTTATCTGGGAAACACTTTATCTGCCCTTCCATTCTAAATGATAGCTTTGCTGGATAGAGCAATCTGGGATGTAGGTCCTTGTCTTTCATGACTTCAAATACTTCTTTCCAGCCCCTTCTTGCCTATAAGGTCTCTTTTGAGAAATCAGCTGGGAGTCTTATGGGAACTCCTTTGTAGGTAATGTCTCCTTTTCTCTTGCTGCTTTTAAGATTCTCTCCTTATCTTTAATCTTGGGTAGTGTAATTATGATGTGCCTTGGTGTGTGCTTCTTGGGTCCAACTTCTTTGGGACTCTCTGAGCTTCCTGGACTTCCTGGAAGTCTATTTCCTTTGCCAGATTGGGCAAGTTCTCCTTCATTATGTTTTTAAATAAGTTTTCATTTCTTGGTCTTCTTCCTCTCCTTCTGGCACCCCAATGATTTGGATGTTTTAACGTTTGAAGTTGTCCTGGAGGTTCCTAAGCCTCTCCTCATTTTTTTGAATTCTTGTTTCTTCATTCTATACTGGTCAAATGTTTATTTCTTCCTTCTGGTCCAAATCATTGATTTGAGTCCTGGCTTCCTTCCCATCACTATTGGTTCCCTGTGCATTTTTCTTTATTTCACTTTGTATAGCCTTCATTTCTTTCTTTATTTTGCGACCATACTCAGTCATTTCTGTGAGCATCTTGATTACCAGTCTTTTGAACTGTGCATCTGATAGGATGGCTGTCTCTTCACCACTTAGTAATATTTTTTCTGGAGCTTTGATCTGTTCTTTCATTTGGGCCTTTTTTGTTTGGTTGGTTTTTTGTTTTTTCTAATAGGCAGGCCTGTTAGTAGTAAGGGGTGGAGCCTTAGGTGTTCACCAGGGCGGGGCAACCTATGTAGCTGCCCTGTGTTGCTATATGTGGGAGAGAGGTCTGAGAGGGAACAGTTTGGCTTGCTCTGCTCTCTGCTGGCTTTCAGTCACTTCCCCCACTTCCCACAATGAAATGGGACCCTTCTGGTGCTGATTCCCAGGTGGGTGAGTTTGTGTACATTCTAGAACCCTGTGGGTTTCTCCAGCAAACTCTCCTGTGAGACTGGGAGTTTCTCCTGCTGCCTCAACCCCTACAAATTCTTGCAGTCAGGTTTTGAGGCTTTATTTCCCCGTGCTGGAACCCTGGGTTGCATGGTCTGTCTAGCTCCCCAGTTGTTCCTCCCGGTTTATCTGCACACAAATGTGGGGCCATGAGCTGCTGCCTTGCCCGCCCTGGTCCTCCAGCCGCTGCCTTGCCGTGAGTCCTCTACTCCCTGGCTGCCCGTCTCTGCCCCTCCTACCAGTCTGGATGAATGTGTCCTCTTTAACTCCTTGGTTGTTGGACTTCCATACAATTTGATTTTTTGGCAGTTCTGGTTGTTTTTTGTTTTTAAATTCATTGTTGTCCTTTTGGTTGTGTGAGGAGGTAAAGTATATCTACCTATGCTTCGCCTCCATCTTGGCTGGAAGTCCTATTATTGTGTATTATTTTTATTTTAATTGAGGGAAGGAAACTCAATCCTGATTCAGATGTGCCAGGAAGATGTGACAGTGAACTCACCCAATAAAAAATACCTTATATATAGGACACTCAGTACCTGCCTTAAAAGCATGTAGAGTATTATACTAATCACTCTGAAAATGTTGTGCTAAACATTTAAATTATGATAAATACCTTTGTACCATAATTAAATTAATATATTCTGTGTTATTTGTGAAGAATATTGCCAGAAGCCAACTGGATGTTGTCATAATTTTAAAATATTGGATATTTAAGTCAGGTTCTTTGATGAGTAGAAATACACAAATTGTGTGTGTGTGTGTGTGTGTGTGTGTGTGTGTGTGTGTGTTCTTTTAGGAAGATCTCATAAAAACTCACTTTAGCCCTGACCAGGTGGCTCATTTAGTTGGAGTGTTGTCCTGTGCATTAGAAAGTTACGGGTTTGATTCCTGGTTGGGGCATATACCTAGGTGGAAAGTTTGATCCCCAGTCTGGGTGCATATGGGAGGCAGCCAATCATTGTTTTTCTCTCCCCACCTCCACCCCCCACCCCACCCCCAGAACTTTGGTGGTGGTGGTGGTATTGTTTTTAAGTCACTTTAGGCCCTGGCTGGTGTGGCTCAATGGATTGAGTGCCAGTCTGTGAACCAAAGGGTCACAGGTTCAATTCCCAGTCAGGGCACATGCCTGGGTTGCAGGCCAGATCCCCAGTAGGGGGCTCCTGAGAAGCAACCACACACTGATATTTTTCTCCCTGTCTTTCTCCCTCCTTTCCCCTCTCTCTAAAAATAAATAAATAAAATCTTTTTAAAAAACCCTCACTTTAATGGATTTCTTTGAAAACAAACTTAATGTCATGTTTTGCAAAAGGGGTGACAAACCAATATATGGGATAACTAAATGTTGTGAGTTTTTGCAACCTCCTAGTTTAAGTAAAATAATGTGTTCTCGGTCACTGAGATAAAATGTTGCCTTGTACACCATCTACAAGCTTTTGATTTGCCACAAATACAGATATTTAACCTTCTGGTGTGACATTACTTTAACAGAGAGAAGGAGCAAGAAAGGGAAGAACAGTTAATGGAAGACAAGAAAAGGAAGAAAGAGGATAAAAAGAAAAAAGAAGCCACTCAGAAGGTGGGTTTAATCAAATAAGTCTATTAAATGATGCTGCTGATTTTATGAAAACAGTAAATAATACTAAGAAAGGCAAAACAGTTACCAGCAGTTGAACCCTGGTCATATTTCCTTGTTTGTATCATAATTAATTTCCATTTTCTTAAGCAAGCTTATAGAATAACTTCAGAGTTCACATAGTTTGCTCTGCTATTCTCCTTTTTTTTTTGGTCCATCTCCAGAGTTGTCATTTATATGAGCCTAGCTTTTGATAATCTCATAAAGAAACATCCCTCGCTGAGGATCTGGGGAAAAGAGATGTTAAAAGGAAAAAGGGCAGACAGTTGTCAATTATCAAGACAGGGTTGGAGTATTTGTCTGATGGGCTGTCGGAGCAGAGATGACTTGACCCCCTTCCCTCCTCCCTTTGTTGCAGAGCATGCCCCTCTGCCCTGGACACTGTCTGAGCTCATTTCTGAGCCCACCTTGCCACTCCTTCACTCATTGCCTCATGTGGATGTTGGCTCAGCAGGGTTGCTTTAATCCCTTTTTGGGAGGCAAAATAATCTTCCTTCAGTTCTTCTTACCACTATCTGAAGAACATGGGAAGCAGGGCCTCACTGTGAGAGACAGGTTTAAGGGTCCCTGATGTGGTCCCAGGTTACTGAAGATTAGTTTGCAGAGGTGGAAACTGTGCAAAGGTTCATAGGGAACTCTAGATTTAGAATAGACTCAAGGCTATCAAATACAGCCCATGAAGGTAAAAGGGACTCTGCTAGTTTTCCCAGCATTGTTGGATATAGTGTTTCCCATAGTTCAGTTTTCCAAATTAATTAAAATTAGATCATTTATGAGTGCCTGCATTAAAAGCAATACTGGAAATAGTTTTTGAATTGGATTGCCTATAACCCTGTCACATGAAACCTGTGAAAGGTAATTTATCTTTTCTGCATGGCATAATTAAAAGAAGTATTCATTATTGTTTGGTGCTGTGATAGACAGCTAATGCTCTTTGTCTGCTTTCTATTGTTTCTGTTTCTATTAATAGTTGTGTGCCCACCGTCACATCTTCTTCATACTACCTGGGTGCCTGTTTTTAATGTGCTCCTCCTAACCTGAGCTTGTTAGAAGTGTCTAGCATGACAGCAAAGAGCTTGACTAGAGTTGTCAGATAATGACCCAGATACCTTTTTTCATACCTTCTTTTGGGTATGCAGCCACTTGCACATTATCAAGGTTGTGAATAAGCAGCTCCACCAGCCGTAGGGTATTACGGGCATTGTCCCTGTGCCCTGCACATGCTGACCCTCCAACTGGAGTGATAGGAGAGTGAACCTCAGTGAAAGCTTTCTTTCTTTTAGGGCATTCATATTTCATTTACTAAGTTGGTACAAAAATTGGCTTTTGCAGTCTGTGGGAGTGGATGGTTAATAGGCTGGACACTGGGGAACTTGAAAATGCCAAGTAAAGCTGTTGACTAGGATCGGGGCAGTCCGTTCTTGTTCTTCACGTAGACAGTAGTGTGCTCCTAAACCGAGAGTGTCAGCATCGAGAAACCACTAATACGATACGCATCTGTAAACTTTCGTCGTGGACCCTACTAATAGAAAAATGATTAAAATTAAAGATGGTTTACATTTACTGTTCAAGAGTGAATTGGGATTATTTACGCGGAGAATGTAGTTTATTCAGCTGGATGATCTCTGTGTGCTTGCATCTACATCAAGAATTGGTTAAGAAGTTTTGGTAAAGAGAAAAATCACCATAAATAAAATTTCAAATGGTTAATTATGAACAATAAAAATACAGCCATTTTGTTCAGAAATGTTCTAGATTGGCTGACACAGGATCTAGACCCACACGTGCTCTTTGGTATTGTTTTATCATAGTAAACCATTGTGAAATTTCAGAATGAAGTTGCGATTTAGCAGTTTAAAGGAGAGAACAAAGCTTACCACATGATTGTCACCTTTATTGTAGAGATGACACCTCAGCTAGGAGGCATCAAATGTGCTATGATGCAAAGAACTGTATAGAATGTGCCAGAGGTTCTAGTATGCAGTCCCTCAGCCAGTCAGTCAGCAAACATTTGTGGTGCTTCTTAGTCCTTCCACGTCTTTCTCGCTGCCTAGCCCATTGCTTTATAATCATCTCTTTGCTTCTGTCTTCCTCATTAGACTAATTGTAAGTTTCTCAAGGTTTTGTTCGTATTTATATTTCCAGTAACTAGGATAGTGAGTTCCTGGTGCGTGATAGTCACTCAAAAAGTGTTTGTTAAAAAGTGAATGGTCCAGAATGAGTGTTGGCAACATACTTCTCTTTAAAAACTGACTTTTATTTAAACCTAAATTAAATTATTTCTCACAGAAATTAAACATGAGCTCTTTCCATTGTGTTCAATGGTTGTGGCAGTTTGCTCTTTCTAGAGCCATCACTGAGTAAACTGTTAGATTTCTATTCATGAGAGATGTCAGAGAAAGATTCCATTAACATTCATTGGGCTGGTGCTGCTCAAGGATCATTGTTTAGTGTTGGCAGAACACATGCTTTGATCATCCAGCTTTTCCCCATCTGGGGGACAGCTCTTTTAACAGAACCCACATTATGAGGCACATTGACATTGTTTGGGTTTGTCACTCACAACTGGGGAAGACATCGACTTTCTGTATAACTGATCTTCATAATGGCATTCTAAGAAATATTTACAGTGGTGTAAACCTTAAATTGCCTTAAGGAATTAGTACGTGGATACAAATCTGTTCATTCTTGGATAAGTGGGGTTATACAAAAAGTATACAGTTGAATTGACTCTGTAATAGTCAGTACTAGAAAACACTGACTACCAGACATTCAGTACAGTAGAGTTAGCTTGTCTTTTAATGCAAGAATGTAAGAATCACTCCAGGAGGTCACACAAGAAGATTATTTAATTCAAATTTAGCATCTGACACGTGTGCTGGAATTCATTGTGAAATGGGCTGGTTAGCTACAGGACATAACCCTCCAAAGGTGAGCGTGTTTTTATGAACACTCATAGCAGTAACTTAGTATGTCACTAGCACAAATAATCAAACCTCTTCTTTTCTGTAGGAATATTTTTGTTATAAGAGTCAGAGAACCAATATGAAAATGCTGTGGAAGATTGAAAATTATGAAAAGGGTTCAAAATTACCTATGATCTTACTAATGTAATATGTAATATAATCCCTGTTGGAATTGAGACTTTTTTTTCTTGAGCATTTTCTTTTGGATATTTTCTAATGCATGCCCATAGAGCAGATATACTTAGGTGCCCTCCTTTATTTTCTCCTCTTATTAGCAGAAACAGTTTTCTATGAGTCTCCTAGTTATCATTTCCAAACTCTCTAAAAACCCATTATTATATTCAGCCTGTCCAACCTTTTAGGTTAATCACTTTCATAGATACATTAGTTACTATGTAAGGAAATACTTTTAACAAAGCAATATTTATTTATGTAAAATTTACATATTTTACTCTGTTGCTTATTTTATTATGTTGTTTTATATAAACTTTAATAGAAATAGCAAACATTGCCCTGGCCAGGTGGCTTAGTTGGTTGGAGTGTCATCCTGTACACCAAAAGCTGCAAGTTCAATCCTGGGCCAGGGCACATAACCTAGGTTGCAAATTTGATCCCTGGTTGGGGTGTGTGCTAGAGGCAACCGATCAGTGTTTCTCTCAAACGTTGTTTCTCTTTCTTTCTCCCCTTTCTCTCTCTGCCTTCTTCTTGCTCTAAAATTAATGAAAATTTCCTCAGGTGAGGATTTAAAAAAAGATAGCAAACATTTACTAAGCATTTGGCATAGGATATCTGTTTAATCTTTACAACAACCCTTTGCAGGGAGATGCTATTATTATCCCTAGTCAGCAGATAAATAGAAAACTCAGATCACACAGCCAGGCCAGGAAGTAGCACAGCTTGGTTCTGAATCCTGCCCTCCTGCTATGACCTCTGATGCCTCCTGTGATGGGCCTTTGAACTTTTGCTTTCTAGGTTTGAGATGAAGTGTTTGAGTCCATACTCAGGAGTCTTTTTGTCTCTGTAGCTAATTAGTTTCTGGGCCACATCCATTTGCTTCTCTGTAGTCATAACAATCAAAATGGCAAACAGCATTCCTGGTATAAGGACCTCATCATTTAACAAGAGTGGAATGCTTTTTGGTTTTAATTTTTTGTATATTTCATAATGATGGTCATGTAAGTTATGATGACCATTGTCTTTAAAAGGATGTCCTACCTTCTCTTTCAGGATTTTAACTATTACTGTGTATCTGATAGCTGGTTACTTGAGTTAGCAGAATAAAGTAGTCTTGTAATACTGAATTAGCAAATCTCATTTACTCATATCTGTTCATTTATTTTTCAGGTCACGGAACAAAAAACCAAAGGTAAATTGTTTTACTTTTTTTTCCTTTTAAGTTATTAGAACCTTTTGTTTTAGATTTTACACCCTTGCTTACTCAGCCTGCAGTGCACTTGATAAATGAGAGTGAGTGTAGAGTAATTAAGGTTGGTTGTTTGTTTGCAGTCACTGAAGAGCAGCAGTGACAAATAAAAAGTACTTGTGATGGTATTTGTAGTGGCCTTAAATTGGTTTTTAGGAAGCAAAAAGATTAGAAAAAGCAATACTTTTTGAAAGTATGTGGGCCATGATTTTGAACTGAACCTTTCAAAACTATTCTTCCATCATTTTTTTTGAAGTGAAAATTCTGGAGAGAACAGGACAGGGATTTCAATTGGAGGTTATATGAAGGCATGGACTCCAGTTGGTCCTGCTGCCCAGGTAACAAACAATAAAAAGCATCTCGGGTAGATGCTCTTTTGGGTATTAGACTTAGAATTGAGTTTCTGGGATTGATGTAATAAATCAGATTTAACAGGGATGAAGGGTAAGATTGGAACTTAAAAGATAGACTATGTAATGGAGGAATTTGGACACAGCAATTTAGCCTTGTTAAAGAGCTGTTCAGCTCACCAAATTATCAATGTGACTCTAGAGAAGTTACTTAACTTCTCCTCTGCTACGTTTCCACATATATAAAGTACAGATAACAGTGCCTATATCATGTGGAGTTTGTAAGGATTAAAGACGGGGAATTTGTAAATGCAAGATAAATGTTCAGTATATTAAAATGGTAGTCAGTACGGGGGTCCGAGAAATTCCTGGTGCTGTTAGTGTGGTTAAGTGGATTGAAGGATTAAGCTGTCAGGAAGAGTAGCACACAGGAAGGAGTAATTTACACTCAGCAATAGGAGGTGGTCAGAAAGATGGTTAAAAATTTGAGGCTGGCCTCAGAGGGTGACTTTCATGGGGACTTCAGTTTGTTAATGGAGACAAAGAAAGAGCAAAGGCAGGAAGCTGGCCAGAACATAGCATGTGTAGGGGCATGGCCCAGAGCTTGGACCAGCTGAGGCAAGTAGGTTGCAGAGGCAGGAGATGCTGAAGATGTAGACTGAGAGCTTTCTATGCTGTGCTAGAAAATTTTAACTCAGTTTCCTCTCTGTGAGCAGGCACTGAAGGACGTTAAATAGAAAGAACATCAAAGAGTATGATATGGAAGATGAATTGACAGGGAAGCAGGTCTAAGGCAGTGCGCAGGGCTTCACAGCCACCGACACTGATGTCCCTGACACACTCCTGGTTCCTCAGCCAGTCCTGGCCAGGAATGGGGTTTATTAGCAACCCCATGTACTCCTAGAAGTCAAAGTGGGGTGAGACTAGGGAACCCTGTAGCCCCATGACATCTTTGATTTATGCCATATGCGAGGCTCCACTGTCCTTCCCTAGTCTTTTCTGCTATGACATCAGAAAGACAAGCTAAGAGGCTATTGCAGAAGAGTATACAATAGACCGTAAGCTCCTGTCCTCACATGGTGGAAATAGGAAAAAAAGAAACTAAGTGAAGAGATGTCTAAGAGATAGAATCCAGGAGCCTTTGCCATAGAATGTCAGAATGATGAAAATACCTCTAGAGATCATATGGTTTAAGCCTTTTTATAACATGGTGCCTGACACAATAGTAGTTGAGTGTAATAGATCTTGAATGGGAAAATGAGGGATAAGACCCAGAGATGTGTTGGCAGCCTAATTATTGGCATACTTGGCAGAAGAACGTAAATTTCCTAACACCTAAATCAGTGTTCTCTCCATTATGCATTGTGTGTCTCATAATGTAGGGGAAAAGGGTTTAAAAATTATCTGAACCTTATTTTCCTACTACAGCTCGATTCACCTCATTTTCATCCACAATACCATTTTTAATGTACCACATAAGAATTAATAAACTGGAATTCTTCTGATAAAAAAAAGTTATTCAGGTGATGGTTATCTTAATGGGAGGTGTCCATATGAAATGATAGATTTATAAAAACTAAGCTGACCTTAGCTGCATTAGAAAAAATACAGTATCTGGAAAGGGATGTGCAGTTCCTGAAATGGGCACCACACTGTGGAAAGAGCAGAGATAAACCTCTGTCGACCGTGTGGCATTTGGGCCAGATGGGTTAAGAAATGTGAACTAAGGCTTCCCACCTGGGGTGGGTCAAGTAACTGACTTCAAAGGTTTGAAGACATATTCTCATCCCAGAAGTACCAGTGGTGAGTGAAAGAAACAGGGAAACATTTCCAGCTCAATATAAATTTTAAAAAATTAGATGTTATTGTCCAAAGCCGTAATTCATAACCTGTGCCCCCCTGGGACAGAGCTGAGGGACAGCGCCTTTCCATCAGCACGCCGGGGCTGATAGACCATTGCAGGGCATTGGCCACTGCTGTCTTTGAGCCTCTTCCAGAGGCTTGTTACAGTGAGTGCATGTTGGTGGTTGGGGTCATTTTTGAATCTAGTCTAATTATTAATATTTGAGGTGAGCATTCTTTCTCAAGTAAATAATTTATAAACTAAATTCCTTGCAGTAGCCCTCATACCTTATAGAGACACCTTTGTGTTCTAACTCTGTGGTGGGAGCCATTTGTTAGGGATGGAACTGGCTTTCTCTGGAGAAAGATTGAATATAAAGGTGTTACACAACATGTGGCTCAGGCAGGTGGCCCGGATGAGAGGTAATGAGGATTTGAACCTGGTTAGGAGCAGTGGTGCTAGATGAGTCATCAGGACAAAGATCATATGGCTAGCAAAGCCTCAAATATTCCAGAAATAGAGGCAATTAGAAGTTCAAACTGTGAGATGAGGATAGTATAAGGTAATCAAGGCAACAGGAAAGAGGAAAAGATTCTATCCTTAGAGTAAATAAATGGTTTGGGGGAGTAAAGGAATGATTTACGATCCCCTCTGGGGAGTAAAGGAATGATTTAGGATCCCCTCTGTCTCAGATGTGCTGGTGACAAAATGTCTCAAGGAACATTAGCAGGGTGTCTTGCCCAGTGTGTGATACCCATCTTAGGTTGTGCTGTGAGTGGTATAGAATCAGTTGAACTGTGTTCAGACCTCAGTCCAGTAAGCTGGTCTTACTGTGTCTTATTCTATTTTAGGTAAATGAGTCAAAGCGTGTAACAGGCCTAGTTAACTTAGAGTGAAGACTGTAGCCCTTTTATAGAAGAGCAGCTTCACAGAAACATAGCCCCTGTCATCCTAAAAACCACTTGTGAAGAATCCCCCCAGCCCTTGCCAGCTTCTTGTTTATTCTCATGATGAGGAAAGGGGATTGAGAATGCCATATAGTGTAGAATCTTTCAGGCACAGATAGAAAATGGATTGTTAAATAATTCATCTTTATTCATCAATTTATCAGTTATTTATTCATTGCCTATTATAGCTCATGCAGAGTGTACTGTGTTAAAAATATTAGACAGTGGCCCAGGCTGGTGTGGCTCAGGGGATTGAGTGCCAGCCTGTGAAACGAAAGAGTGCCAGTTTGATTCCCTGTCAGGCCATATTCCTGGGTCGCAGGCCACGTCCCCAGTTTAGGGCATGAGAGAGGCAACTGATGGATATATCTGTTGCACATCAGTGTTTCTCTGTCTTTTCTTTCTCCTTCCCTTCCCCTCTCTCTAAAAATAAAAAAAAAAAATTTAAAAATATCAGACAATGATCAATTTATTTTCTCAAGTCCTGTGTTTCTTCTGCTCATCAGATTATGGGTCCTCTGACCTCCCTTACTGGGAGGCTCTCTTCCTTACTGGGGTACAGCTTCCTGATGGGCGAAGGTTAAACCCAAAGCTTGCCCTGAAGTTACTTCAGGCAGATGCTCATTCCTCCTGTTGCTCAGAGTACTCACCAGTGTCCAGTGGGTATAGATTGGGCCCCCAATTTCTGATGATGTATCTCCCTCCTCATACAGGAGCCTGTTCAGTGCTCGACACGCTGGCTCAGCATCATTTCAGCAGTCAGAATGGTATTGCCACCAGCGCGGGCCCTAACATTACCCTGGATGCCAGGGATTTTGACCTTAGAGTCATCTGAATTATCAGGCTCAATGATGGTTTCTCCGTTACTGCCAGCCTCTGTTTGCTAGGCATATTTTCTTAGGAAGGGTGGCAGTTTTTTGGTAGGATGAAACACGGGAGGTGCAGATCCAGAATGGCCTCCGTAGGGCTAAGCCAGAGGGTCCTGCAGAGAGTAGCTTCACAGTCGTCCAGCACATCCCCGCACTTCCTTTTGTCATTTTTAAAAGTAAGCAAAAGCATCAAATTATTGTTAAATAGGGAAAGTATCTACATTTTAAATTTTTTTATTTTAAATAAAGAGTCAAAAATGCAAGATACACTTAAAATGGGGGGGGGGCAAAACAAAAAGATTTAATATGTTTCTAATATTTACACACAGTGCCAGGCAGGAGTCTCTGAGTTTAGGTGGCTGTAGTAACCAACAAGTTGATTTGGTGGTTCTGTGATTCTCTAGGTTGAGGTTCCTGTGGCAGGCCTTAAAGAAAAAACGATGAAAGATGGGTCTCAGCCTTTGCAGGTGAGGGAGAGAGGCTTATAAAGGGAGAACTTCAGTATAATGTGCTAAATTCAGTGGTAAAATGCAACGGACGGCGTGTTGCAGGAGCATAAGTGGAGGGTGCTGAGCCTCCCTAGTCCAGGGACTTCCAGAAAAGTTTATCAGAGGTAGGCCTTCAAGAATGAGGATGACAGGACAGGGCCTTCGGGCTGAGAGCCTTGAACTCTACTAAGGACTTTGCCTGGGGATCATATGTACCCTTAGACCTTCAGGGCAGCCCTTCAGGGAATTCCCTGTTGATTTAGGGGAGTGAATGGGGATTACTTCCCTCTCCCCCTTAGTCAAAGGAATGGAATTCCATGGTATTGCTGTCTTTGAATCCTTGTCACCATCACCCCCCACCTCCACCCTTCAGTAAACTGAAGGTGTTGACAATTTGGAAAGACCATGCCCATCAGGAATAGGATGAAAGAAGGGTTGTCTTATTGCAATCGGTTCCATGTAAAAAGTCTTAAAAATGTATTTGATTTCAAAGGTTGTTTCCCAATCTCTGTCTTTCAGTGCCCGAAGTGACGAAACCAAGTTTAAGCCAACCAACGGCCGCCAGCCCGATTGGCAGCTCTCCATCGCCACCAGTCAATGGTGGCAACAATGCCAAAAGGGTGGCAGTGCCGAACGGACAACCGCCAAGCGCCGCCCGCTACATGCCTCGGGAGGTGCCGCCGCGATTCCGTTGCCAGCAGGACCACAAAGTGTTACTAAAACGTGGGCAGCCCCCTCCACCCTCCTGCATGCTCCTCGGGGGTGGGGCAGGGCCTCCTCCCTCCACAGCACCTGGAGCAAACCCAAACAACGCACAAGTGACAGGAACGCTGCTGCAGAGTGAGAGTGGGACTGCACCAGGTGAGGAATCGGTGTCGGCGGCTTGAATTCATGGCAGCTTCAGAGAGCGATGAGGGATAGCACTGTTGTATTGCCTGGTATAAAGTTCACAGAAAACATTAATCATATAGACTACTGAGGCTACTCAAAAGATGGGAGAGAATCCTAGTACGAGTTGTGTATCAGCACTTCTCTTCCGAAACTGGGTGTTTGCATCCAGTGAGTGTGTGCTGTTGGCGTAAGAGGCTGATATAGCTACTGTCTGTCGTCGCTCTTTGGAGCTTTTTTTTTTACCTTCTCAGACAAGAGCATTACAAATTCAAGCCTCCATAGTTCCAATTGTTGCCACAAGTGTGTGTGTGTTCCAAGTATGATTGGAAATGGAATTAGTGCAAGGGTGTGTTCTGAATCTTAGATGCTCATGTTTATGCTTCCAGAATGTTCAGCAGGTAGAGAATGGTCTCTTAGATTACTCTATAGAATCTTACGAGGATACCAAATAATATCATTCTAGGTTTTATTAGATTTTTTTTTTGCAGCAGTATTTCTTTAGCAGGCCCTGGATTTGGGGTATTAGTAAGAACTCTATGTAGATACAGGGATTGAGGGCTAAAGGGTTCTACTAGAAGTTTTGAGATTTTTTTCCAATGTGTGAATACTAAATCAGTTTACAGCTAAGAACTTCCAAATAACTTTTTTTAGCTCATTAGCAGATTTCAGCTATCTCTTAAAATGTTTTTTTGAGACTGTATTAAAATTCAGAGCTTGAGCACCATTAAGCGTTGGCAAGGACAATGAACTGTGGTTGTAAACAACAGGACGCTTTATTAAGTCTGAACATAGAATTGCCTGGAAAATGCTCTCACTGTCTCGTGCGCAGAGTAAGGGTGGAAAGAAACCTGGTGTGACATGGGCTTCATGCAGAGAAAGCCCCGTGCGCAAGGCTTCCCCTGTGGTGGCCATCAGGCCAGGCCCAAAGCCAGCAGGGAAAGGCCTCCTGGCCCCTTGTAACCAGGTGTAAAGGGAACGTGCGAGGGGCAGTCGTGTCAGACGTTTCTGCAGCCCAGTCTGTCCAGGCCCGGCTGTCAGCACGGGTCCAGTGTGAGCCAGAATCTCCTGTTCACGTTCTCAAAACCAAGGAGGCCCCCAAATCTCAAGAGTTTGAGATTCTGTGCTTTCTTACTTTTATATATGGCTTTATGTAATATTTTTTTCAATTCATATTGATATTAAGCTGCTTAGATAAATGAGCTAAGTTCAGAAGAAATAATTGGATTTAAGTCATGTCTCTCTTTTTTTCCCCTGCCAAATATAGTAAATTCCACCAGAATATGTGCTGAGCCAAACCAGTTCGTCAGACGAAGTTCCTTGGGCGTACAGACTGATCTGTGCTTGTCCGCCCCTGGCATCCGGCTGGGTGCACATTCATATTCGGCCCTTGCCCACTGAGCAGCGATGTACTGGACCTGTGGAATTCAAATGTTAGCAAACTAGGGTCTCTGCCTTAAAGGCTCTAACATAGGGGAGGGAGGACAGAAACAAAGTACTCCAGCACTGAGCAAAATGGCTCTAGGCAGGGAAAGACTATTTTCTGGTGATAAGCTCAAAAAAAAAAACTTCACAGAAAAAGTGACACTTGAACTAGGCCCAGAAAAATGGGCAAATATCAGTGTATGAATTCAGGAGGAAATAACAGGAGGTGCCAATGGGGAATGGTGCCTGGGTGAGAAGGTACAAGTTGTGGAATGTTAGTTTATGGGGAAATATGGTGAGTTCTCTTGGGTGTGGTTTCAGCCTGAGATGTTAATCGATTGTGCGTTTGTATATGTGACTGATAAGACAATCTCTTTCCCAGAGTCAACCCTTGGAGGTGCTGCTGCTTCAAATTATGCAAATTCCACTTGGGGCCCGGGAGCCTCCTCCAACAACGGCACCTCCCCCAATCCAATTCACATCTGGGACAAGGTGATTGTAGACGGGTCTGACATGGAAGAGTGGCCTTGTATTGCCAGCAAAGACACTGAGTCTTCTTCCGAAAACACCACCGATAACAACAGTGCCTCGAACCCTGGCTCTGAGAAGAGCACTCTGCCAGGAAGCACCACTAGTAACAAAGGAAAAGGGAGCCAGTGCCAGTCTGCAAGTTCTGGGAACGAATGTAATCTTGGGGTCTGGAAATCTGACCCTAAGGCTAAATCTGTTCAATCTTCCAACTCTACTGCAGAGAACAACAATGGACTTGGAAATTGGAGGAATGTAAGTGGTCAGGATAGAATTGGACCTGGCTCTGGCTTCAGCAACTTTAACCCAAATAGCAACCCATCTGCCTGGCCAGCGCTGGTACAAGAAGGAAATTCTAGGAAAGGGGCATTGGAGACAGATACTAGTAATTCCAGTGCACAGGTTAGCACAGTAGGTCAGGCGTCCAGGGAACAGCAGTCAAAGATGGAAAATGCGGGTGTTAATTTTGTTGTCTCTGGCAGAGAACAGGCTCAAATTCATAACACTGATGGACCAAAAAATGGAAACACTAACTCCTTGAACTTAAGTTCACCAAACCCCATGGAGAATAAGGGAATGCCCTTTGGAATGGGCTTGGGGAACGCCTCCAGGAGCACTGATGCCCCTTCACAAAGCACTGGAGATCGAAAGAGTGGGAGTGTTGGATCGTGGGGTGCAGCTAGGGGGCCTTCTGGAACTGACACAGCCTCTGGACAAAGCAATTCTGGAAACAATGGGAACAATGGAAAGGATAGAGAGGACTCCTGGAAAGGAGCTTCTGTTCAGAAGTCAACTGGGTCAAAAAATGACTCTTGGGACAATAATAACAGGTCTACGGGTGGGTCCTGGAACTTTGGCCCTCAGGACTCTAACGACAACAAATGGGGTGAAGGGAACAAAATGACATCTGGGGTCTCTCAGGGAGAATGGAAACAGCCGACTGGGTCTGATGAGTTGAAAATTGGAGAATGGAGTGGTCCAAACCAACCAAATTCTAGCACTGGAGCATGGGACAATCAAAAGGGCCACCCCCTCCCTGAAAACCAAGGCAATGCCCAGGCTCCCTGTTGGGGAAGATCTTCCAGCTCCACAGGAAGTGAAGTTGGAGGTCAAAGCACTGGAAGCAACCACAAAGCAGGAAGTAGTGACAGTCATAATTCTGGCCGTCGGTCATATCGGCCCACGCATCCTGATTGTCAGGCTGTCTTGCAGACTCTTTTGAGCCGAACTGATTTGGACCCCAGGGTGCTCTCAAACACTGGCTGGGGCCAAACTCAAATTAAGCAGGACACAGTGTGGGATATTGAAGAGGTGCCAAGGCCTGAGGGGAAATCTGACAAAGGAACTGAGGGGTGGGAGAGCGCTGCCACACAGACCAAGAACTCAGGGGGCTGGGGAGACGCACCCAGCCAAAGCAATCAAATGAAGTCTGGATGGGGGGAGCTCTCAGCCTCTACGGAGTGGAAGGAACCCAAGAACACAGGAGGCTGGAATGACTATAAGAACAACAACTCTTCCAACTGGGGAGGAGGGCGACCAGATGAAAAGACTTCTTCCTCTTGGAATGAGAATTCCAGCAAGGATCAGGGGTGGGGAGGTGGACGCCAGCCCAATCAAGGATGGACTTCTGGAAAGAATGGTTGGGGAGAAGAAGTCGATCAAGCAAAAAACAGCAATTGGGAAAGTTCTGCAAGTAAACCTGTGTCTGGGTGGGGCGAAGGAGGGCAGAATGAAATTGGAACTTGGGGGAGCAGTGGGAATGCAAGCCTAGCTTCCAAAGGTGGATGGGAAGATTGCAAGAGATCTCCAGCATGGACTGAGACAGGCAGACAGCCCAGTTCCTGGAATAAACAGCACCAACAGCAGCAGCAGCCCCAGCAGCCACCACCACCACAACCAGAGGCTTCTGGTTCATGGGGAGGCCCACCCCCACCACCTCCAGGCAACGGACGACCTTCCAATTCCAACTGGAGCAGTGGGCCGCAGCCAGTAACCCCTAAGGATGAGGAACCCAGTGGTTGGGAAGAACCATCCCCACAGTCAATTAGTCGGAAAATGGACATTGATGATGGCACTTCAGCATGGGGAGACCCCAACAGTTACAACTACAAGAATGTGAATCTGTGGGATAAGAATTCCCAAGGGGGCCCAGCACCTCGAGAACCAAACCTGCCTACCCCGATGACCGGTAAATCAGCATCAGGTAGGCAGTGGCTTTTCTTGCAGGTTTTGATGAAAACAAATCCTAAACCAAGGCATTTTTATTAAGCTGCACTTACTCAACTTAGCTGTGTTCTGGGAATCTTTCCTGCATTAACAGAAACACTCTTTTTATAAAATGATAGTGACAACAAATCCTGGTGGTATTTTTTAATGTTCTTTCTTGGCAAAAGGAGAAGTTGGTATCTCTGTGTTAGTCTCCCAAAATTATTGTTTTGTAATTGTATTGGTCTGTGAAATCCAGAAGACTTATATGTTGGTAAACAAACTATGCTCTAGATTTAAAAATAAAGAATTAAAATGGTAGCAGGAGTAGAGCTACTTTCCATTCTGTTTCTACCCATGGCCACATCCTCTATGTGTCTTTTTTCCCCGGGGAAGGGAAGTATCGTGCGTGGTTCTTACAGGGGCTCTCAGAACACTAGCCCAGCTGGGATCTGGAACGTGTGGTCACTTTCCAGATAATTATATGATCACCTTGGAAAGTAGAGTACTTTGTATGATATTGTTATCTAATGATAATCAGTTGTCTAGAATTTAAATTTCTTCCCACTTTATTCAAATAGGAAACACCAAACCCAGTAAATTAAAACTAGTGCTGGTAATGTCAGTCAGCACTACTGTCAACTTGAATGTCCCCATAAAGCATGTATCAACAAACTAAGGAGATACACCACTCAAATGTTTTAGCTTTCCTTAGTTAAAATTAATCACAATATTCATCTTTCTACTCCCCAATCACAGATCAGAACTATTTGGAAAAAAACAAAAATTCAGAATTACATTATTATACTCTATAGTGAGGCCTGTGATAGTTGCAACAGTACTGAACACGTACAGATTTTTTTGTTGCCATTATTCCCTGAACAGTACAGTATAACAACTATTTACATAGTGTTTATATTGTATTAGGTATTAACACTAGTCAAAAATAGATTTAAAGAATGTTGGAGGATGTACATTAAGTTATATACAAATACTACCCCATTCCATGTAAAGAACTAGTGCATCTGTGGATTCTGGTCCTGGAACCAGTTCCCCCACGGACTGAGGGATGGCTGTAGAGTAAAAGCCTTCAAACTGCAGAAAAGCAAAAGGTGATAAACAAAAGAATCTTAGCCCCTAGGGTCTCTCTCCCCACTGGTAATCTCTTAGAATTTTGTGTCTTATTCAGACATTTTGTTCATGCCTATGTCAAAATATATCTATCCTTTAATCGTTCTACACAGAAGAGATTATAGTACTGTATTTTGCCATGTATAATGCACACTTTTTTGCCCAAATTTTTTAGGGAAATTAGGGATGCACATTATTCATGGGTATAATGATTGTGTAATTCCACGCACGGTATGCACAACAAGGTTGGTGTGCATTATGCACAGCCAAATATTTATATGCACTTCTTCACCTTGCTTTTTTCATTTTACATAAAAACTTTCCATATTACCACGTACAATTGTTGTCTTTGAATTGCTTTGTATATGGTATTTATTTTATGGATGATCCACAATTGGTCTAACCAGTCCCTCTTTGATAGATATTTAGGTTGCTTCCAAATGAGTTTTTACAGTGATACAGTGGCCTTTGTTATATATGTAATTTCATTTACTTTTATAAGTTTAACTATGGTATAATTTCCTGGCAGTGGAATTACTGGGCCAAAAGTGATAATGCAAATGCACTCTGTGAAGGTGGAACCTGTGTTTCTCAGAATGCCTGTCCCTTCCACTTTCACCCCCACTGGATATTCCCGTTTTCCATTTAACACATCGTTCTTAGAGACACGTTTCCTGCCTTTACAGTCTGGAGCAAAAGCACACCGCCTGCTCCTGATAATGGCACGTCAGCTTGGGGTGAGCCAAATGAAAGCAGTCCTGGGTGGGGTGAAATGGAAGACGCAGGAGCATCGACCACAGGCTGGGGGAGTGCACCTTCCAACACTCCAAATGCCATGAAACCTAGTGAGTATGCAGTGTTACTTTCGAGGGGTTCTCTGTTAATCTGGGGGTCACACATTTTTAGGGGGCTGCTTAGTATTTAAACTTGTTACAAGATTCGGGACCTTGAACCTTTAATGAGTGGTTAGTAACAAACAGTGATGACTTGAATTGGCAAATGTTAACAGTGAACTGAAAGTCACAAGTTAATTTTGTTGCTGATGTTTTAAGTTAGGTTTAGTATCTAGCCAGAATTGAAATGTTGAAGTGGTACTTTTCTTGACTAGTAACTGAAATACTGCTCTCCACATCTATTTTGCATTTCTACTCTTTTGTTGTATAATTGAAAAAGTTTCTTGGCTTTTAATGTAGGACATAGTCTCTGCTACCCAGTGACTCCGTCCTTCTGTTCCTTCCTTTTCCCTCTGTCTCTCTGCCCATACATCCACCTGCATAGGAACGCTGAAGGTTTCTTGAGCCTGACAGATTTCTTCATTTGAATTTTTTAAACGAAGCACGTAATACTTAAATTCTTAGTCGTTAAAAAGCTAAGCTATCCTTGATCCAGCTGGCAATATGCAGTTACAGTACTTTGCAAAACTTTGTAAACCAGTGCTTTGGAATGTCTCAGTGGGTGTTCCTCAGATGAAAATTTCAGTTTCAAATGCCCGTTTTCACATATTTGTAGTTTTCCTAAAAAGTATTCCAACATCCCTTTTCTACTACATTGTAGACTTAAGAGTTGTCTTTTGATTTAGAAATGTGGTCATACTGAATGTTCAAAATTCGAACACAAATTTAAAAATTCCATTGTCAAGTTTATTTTACGATATTTAGGACTCTTACAGTGCTACATGAAGGATTGTGATCTTAGGTACATTCTATATATAACTTGACTGCATTTTTAAAGTCAAGTCTCTCTTCAGCTTCATAGAAATAGGTTTATAAAAGCTTCGATTTTCATTGTGAAATTGGTAGTATTGGGAACAACCATCCTGGAGACTATTAAATAGATCCAAAAAGCTGTCGGGAGACGTGAAGAGACTCTTGGCACAAAGCGGTACTTTAGCAGTAGTTTCGGGGCTTTTATGTCTTTTCCAACCTCAGCATCACCTTTCTTTCATCATAAAACTGTCACTTTTGCCCTGACCAGTGTGGGTCACTTGGTTGAGCACTGTCCCTCAAAGTAAAAGGTCGCCAGTTTGACTCCTGGTCAGGGCACATGCCTAGACTGCAGGTTTGGTTGGGGTGCATGTGAGAGACAACCAGTCGATGTTTCTCTCACATCGATGTTTCTCTCCCTCTTTCCCTGCGTTCCCCTCTCTCTCAAAATAAATAAATAAAATCTTCTTTAAAAAACTCATTTTTCTCTAGGTATTAAAAATGCTTCCTACTCTTCAGGATCGTCTGTATCATAGCTGTATCATACCCTTTCTCTGGGTAATCTGCATGTGTCATATTCAGACGGAAGGGGCTTAGGTCATCCCAGCCTATCAACTGATGCTGGTCATTAACCTGTTATCTTCTCTAGACTACAGATATCTATGCCTAAAAATAAGTTATCTTTTTTATCTTGGACATCTTTGTTTTTATAAAGGGGTTGGTATGATATTTATGTTGGGCTTTTAATTCCTAATGCTTGTCTGAGGGTGGTGGTGGTATAAGACCTATGCTTACATAATAATGAATAATCTCAGATGTGGAAGAAACTAACCCTGGTTATCAATGGCATTTCCAGTAGCAGGGAGAATAGCTTCCAAGCCCTGCCTCTTGCTGTCCAGTCAAAAAGCCTTTTATATAAGGCTGGATAGACCTCATAGAGGGTCCAATCAGGTTCCCTTGGGCCCTGCAGGGGTTGGGGGTGCTACAGTTAGAAGAAAACAACCTCCTTGTGCTCTGTGTACTTAATGGGTGCCCTCATGGCTGTCATAGGCCTGGTCACAGGGAGTGGCAACATCATTCAAGGAAAGAGTCACTTTTTTGACTTTAGACTCTTCCTGTGAAGCTATGTAAATCACATAACTACCTGTTCCATAAATGTACTGTCATTTGGTAAAGTGAAGATATGGATGGCAGTCTCTAGGCAAGATAGCCCATTTTTCCTTCCTTCGTTTTATAGGGTCTTATTACCACAAAATGTATCCTTCGGTTCCATACAGTATTTTTAGAAGGAGGTTAAGGATTTATCCCAATCTCCAAATTAAGATGTATGTTGAGAAGGGGGTGTTGGTGGACTTGGATACTGACATTCTACTTCGTTGAACATTAGAGCCCTCATCTGTGGTTTCCGTTTTCTTTCTTTCCTTCCCCATTCTCTAACAGTTTCCTCCACCTGTCCTTTAAAATCCACTGCTTACAGTATAAAACCATTGCTTATACATTGTCTTTGCCTAGGATCTTTCCTAGTATTTAATGCATTCCAAGTATATAAATTAATAACTTTCAAATTTTTATGGTTATCTTTGAATTTCTCTTTCACCATGATATTGATATTCAAAATCTAACAAAATTTTCTTTTTTTCCTTCCTTTTCTCATGTTCTTTATTTAATTTTACCCCAAACAAGGTAGGCAGGTATTCCTTATCATACCTCGTATTTGAGGTGTCCATTATAAATCACACAACATACTTTTAGGAAGGTAAAGCATGATCCTTAAGAAGAACAGATTTCTCTTAATTTAAATGGAAAATTTCTTTTAAGTAGTGATAGGTTCTTTTTGGAATTTCTGTCAACTTTGTAGAAGAGGAACATCATTGAACCCGAAGTCAGGAGGTCTTAATTCTGTGGTTTCTTAACTTACTCTGTATCATTGAACTTCTATGGGTTTCCATTTCTGGACTCTAAAATATGAATAGTAGCCCTGGATGGTGTGGCTCAGTGGATTGAGTGCCGGCCTGCACCAAAGGGTCACCGGTTCAATTCCCAGTCTAGGGCACATGCCTGGGTTGCAGGCCAGGTCCTCAGTAGAGGGCACACGAGAGGCAACTATATATTGATGTTTCTCTCCCTCTCTTTTTCCCTCCTTTCCCCTCTAAAAATAAATAAATAAATAAATAATCTTTTTAAACAGTAAAATATAATTAGTGTTTTCCTTATATAGATGTATAGATAAAATTACATTATAGATTAACAAGGAATTATTATTGTGGTTATTGTTACATAAATGCTATATTTTTAAGGAATGATTATTGTGTATTTACAAGGAATGATTATTGTGGTTATTGTTATATAGCTATTGCATACAGTTTATTCATTCTTTTCCTAAAGATTCCAAATCTATGCAAGACGGCTGGGGGGAGAGTGACGGGCCAGTGACAGGAACTCGCCATCCCAGCTGGGAAGAGGAGGATGATGGAGGAGTCTGGAACACCGCCGGCTCTCAGGGAAGTGCTTCCTCCCACAACTCAGCGAGCTGGGGACAAGGTGGAAAGAAACAAATGAAGGTAGTCTGCTTTAGAAATGCTTGAGCTTATTTGTTCTTAGAAGGCAGAACTGAGAATTTTTAATGGAAGGAGGTAGGGCAGCTCGAGTCCCTTGAGGTTATTTGTAACAAATAACTACTTCCTCTTTACCCCTCATTTTCCTTCCCCATGTCTTTGAAATCACAGACTACAGAACTGTTGCTATGGGTAAAATGGAATTTTCAAAGATAGGAGACTTTTTTTCTTTCCTTTTAGCATCCATATTATAATTATTCTTGGGAAGCTTTCAAGGCACTTCCCTATGAATGTTTTATGCTTATGTTTTCTAAAGCCAAGGAAGTCCTCAGAGTAAATCCCCATGAATATGTAGAGAAACTAAAGTAAGGTAGCTTTTCCAGTGGCAATCAGCCTGGCTGGTTTTTATCGAATTCAGGAAATTCCAAGGTCCAAACCTTTCTCCCAACAAAATGAAGCCGGTGTGTAACCCTGCTGCAGCAACCAAATGATTTATCTACATCCTGTGCCAGGTTGTGTTGTAAACTTTTCAGTTTGCACGTCTTAGAACAGCTCAGTTTCTCACTGGATTTGCAGTTTGATGAGGACTTTGGTTTTCAATCTAGAGCAGTAGTCTTTGAACCTGAACTACTCTCTCAGCAGAAGCACTCTTGTTTCATTCCAGTCTTTCGTTCCGCAAATAAAGTGATGGAGATGAAAACGGGCAGCCGTGTGCTTCCTTCAGCACGGGAGCCCTGCTGCCTGTGAAGCACTTCAGGCCCCAGATTCCAGGTGCCCCCCAGAAGGTCTTCGGTCGGCTACGGGCTTGGCTTCATCCCCTCTGCCTACAGGATATTAGTTCTGTTCTTCAGTAACTCTTTCATAGCATAGGAATACAGGTCATTGCTGTTAGACATTTTGTTTAAGCGCTCTCAGGAAACATTTTGTTTCCCTTTTTAAGGGTTTTTATTTTCTTACTCTGGTCACAAAAGGAACTTCAGCATTTTTGTGCTCTCTTGTTGAATATGCCGTGGCTTTTTTGTTGTGGTTATTAACAAATTAACAATGAAACCAAATTAAAAGACAGTTCAGAATACTGCTTATTGAAAGGAAGCAACTGAGTGAAAGATACTAGCCCACTTGGGTAACCACCAAGATTTAAGTTAATTGAGAATTAAATGTTTCTGCTCTGTGAGTGATGATTTTGACTGTTCATATTGAGGGCCTTTTTAAAAAATTGTGATCAAATACAGTTAACATAAAACTTACTATGTTAATCATTTTTTGCCATGTTCTTAAAGAATTTTCTTTTTTATTGTTATTTTAGTACAGTTGTCTCCATTTTTTCCCTTTTGCCCTCCTCCACCTATCCCATCCCCCGCTTCCACAGTCAATTCCCACACTGTTGTCCATGTCTGTGGGTCATTCATACATGTTCTTTCACTAGTCCTTTCCCCTTCTTTCTACAATTATCCTCCTCCCCCTTCCCCTCTGGTCACTGTCAGTCTGTTCCATATTTCCATGTCTATGGTTCTGTTTTGTTCACTAGTTTATTTTGTTCATTAGATTCCTCTTATAAGTGAGATCATATGGTATTTGTCTTTTACTGACTGGCTTATTTCACTTAACATAATATCTCCAGTTCCATCCATGCTGTCACAAAATGCAGAAGTTCCTTTTTTCTGCTGTGTAGTATTCCATTGTGTAAATTTACTAAGTTTTTTGATCCACTCACTTACTTGATGGGCACTTAGGCTGTTTCTAGCACTTGGCTATTGTGAACAGCGCTGCTACGAACATAGGGGTGCAGACGTGCTTTCAAACTGGTGTTTCAGGATCCTTAGGGCATATTCGCAGCGGTGGAATACCTGGGTCAAAAGGCAGTCCATTTTTAGTTTTCTGAGGAAATTCTATACTGTTTTTCACGCTGGCTGCACCAGTCCGCATTCCCACCAACAGTGCACTAAGGTTCCCTTTTCTCCACATCCTCGCCAGCACTTGTTGGTGATTTATTAATGATGGCCATTCTGACTGGTGTGAGGTGGTATCTCTTTGTGGTTTCTGTTCTTTCATTTGGGCCACATTGCTTTGTCTCCTCATTTTGGCAGCCTCCCCGTGTTTGTTTCTGTGTACTAGGTAGGGCTGCTTTGACTACCTGTCTTAATAGCATGGCCTATTGTAGAAAAACACATGCATCTGGATGAATGTGGCTTCTTTAAATCCTTGGTCGTTGGACTTCCAATCAGTACGATTTCCTGACAGTTCTGGGTGATTTTCATTCTGTAGCGTAGTTGTAATTTCTCCTATAGTTGTGCGAGGAGGCCAGGTGTATTTGCCTCTGCCTCCATCTTGACTGTAAGTCCTATCTTAATCGATTTTAAGTGTACAGTTCTAGGACATTAAGTACATTATGTTGTCATGCTGCCATCACCACTATCTATCCATAAAACTTTTTATCTTGCAAAACAAACCCTGTACCCATTACACAGTAACTACCACTTCTCTCTCCAGTGAGGGTTTTTTTATCTTTAAACATATAACTAAACTTAAGTACCTTATTACTTTCAAGAATAATAAAATTACTATAACAAATATCATCAGAATACAAACAGAATTTTTCAGCTGCAGAATGGAGCTGCAGAATGTATAGGGGCACAAAGCCCGTCACCCCTGCCCCCAGCAAGTCCCATCATAGTTCCACCTGCTTTCTCCCTGGAAGTAAAAGTGAAGCTGGTGATCAGTGTCTTGTTCAGGGGAGAAACTAGCTTGTCCCATTAAGAAAGAAACAAAAACACATGTCTGCCTTATTTTGCAGTGAGATCAGCAAGGCTTCTTTCCCTTTGGGGACCCATGTCTTTTATACTGAGAAGCAAACAGATGAAAACACTGCATGGACGCACACAGAAAATCATAACCAGTGTAATTAGGCTTCTTTCTAGATGGCATACAGTAGCGCCAAGCTTTTTTTCCTCCTGAAACCAACTGGCTTGGGGTACAAGGAGCTACTAAAAGGGAAAGTACTAGTGTGCAAACATTATAATTTAGCAAATCTGATATTGGCTGTATATTTTTCCAGTTACTTCTAATTCAGTGTAACAAATAAAATAACATAGATATAACTAAGGTTTATTACTCTTTTAGAATAATAGTTAAAGAGGAATAATTAGGATTCAAAAAGGTAAACTCTTAGTTCTACATTTTCAGTCAGTACTTACGTAACTCACATATGAATTGAAAAGAAAATAAATTACTTGGTTCTGAAGCTACATATTTCCTTTCTGTAGTGCTCACTAAAAGGAGGAAACAGTGATTCATGGATGAATCCTCTTGCCAAACAGTTTTCAAATATGGGATTGCTGGTAAGTTTTATTTTTTCATATGGATAATGTATCCCAACTTTTACTTTTAATACAAATTTTAATGCACTGCCACATACAGTACAAAATTACAGATTTAGAAACTGATTAAGAAATGTTCCTGATTTGAATTAAACAGTATTTGTTATGTGTTCTTTATTCTTAATGAAACATGCCAATATTTAAAGGTTAATGTTTTTTAAATGTATAGTCCCTGTAGCCTTTTCTTTAGACAGCTAGGGAAGAGACAGGCACTTAAAATTTATATAGTTTTCTCTGACTGGTGTACCAGTTTTAATATTATCATTTTTTAAAAGACAACAGCAGCCAGATAGAAAAACTGTTTGTGATTAATTATATAGGGAATTCTTATAGAATTTCTAATTTTTTTAATCTCTTGGGAACATTATGGGGACACCCTGTCCCCGGTTGCCAAAAGACAGATGACTTTGACTTGGCTGCACATTTCAAGGTTTGATGACTTGACAAGTCACGAGAAGAAGTTGTCATCATTTGGCTGCCACTTGTGAAATTTGATCCTGAGCTGAGTGGAACTTGAGGACAGGGGTGTATTTCTACAAGCAGCTGTTTAGCTATTGCTCTGTCCATAGATGTACTGAAGCTAATTTTATGTGAAAATTGAATTTAGGAATATAGGCACCAGCAAGAATCAAATTAGTCATATTAAAATGTTACCTTTTTTTAAAGATTTTATTTATCTATTTTCAGAGAGAGGGGAAGGGGGAGAGAAACGGGTACAGAAACATCAGTGTGAGAGTGAAACATCAAATGGTTACCCCTAGTATACACCCCAACCAGGGACTGAACCACAACCCAGGTGTGAGCCCAGACTGGTAATATACTGGCAACCTTTCACTTTGCAGGCCGATGCCCAGTCTGCTGAGCCATACTGGCCAAGGCAAACAGTGTTATCATCTTCATTCCAAAGGACCCTGTATAGTGTCGGTAGTAAGATGTGACTCTTATATCAGTAATGCCATCTCTTCTGTGATTCAACATTTAATTCAAACCTTTAATTTTCCCTCCCTGTTTTTTACTTTTCAGAGTCAAACCGAAGATAATCCAAGCAGCAAAATGGATTTGTCTGTAGGTGTGTATCACTCCACCAATACGAATGGAATGTTGTTGTTAGCAACATCCCGTCGGGATCCCTGTCTCAGTCTGAGTGGGGATGGGTGCAGTTCAGTAGACATAAGTATCGAACACTCACTGTCAAAGGTACTGTTGCCAGACACTAGGTAGGGGTTGAAAACTCAAATGACTGCAAAAGCCAAGAAAGTAAGGTACATGAGTGGTATGCGCCAGGTATAAGAAATCGGGACGCGGAGGCCCTGGTTAGCTGTGGAGAGCATGCGTGCCCCCGAAGGAACCAGTCTTGCTCGGCTCTCAGCAGTTGTTGCTCTGGAGGAGCTCAGGCTCAGCTTTGCCAGACATTCTGCTTCTGAATAGAGGCCAAAAGAAATGCAGATGTATATTGATATCCTGATTTTTAAAGGTTGGAGACCAATTCAAGTTTTTAAAAAAGTTGTTTGTGACCCAAGAAAATATGTCTGTGGCCCTGCCGGACTCAGCTCTCAGGTTGCCAGTCCTGTCTGCCCTGGGCTGTTTCATTGTTGACAAGCTCTCCCATTCCCAGTGGAGCAGATGCAGGATCAGCCCTTCCTCTGTGGGATCTTCAAAGCATGCTGCTGCTCACCCTGAGCCAAGAAGAAATTAACACAGTCCTGGATAATAAGGACATAGTCTTTGGTCTGTGGTATTTTAAATATGAGCATAACTAAGACCTTAGCTTCCTAAGGCACTGATCATGTCAGTGTACAATAGCAAACTTACAGAGCTGTGAAGGAAAAGTGGAAGTAATCATTGCGCCTGGGAAATGGCATTGTCCCGGTAGTGTGGCACACCATCTCCTCTGTTCAAGTGCCAAATTTGGGGGGCAACTTGGATCTTCTTATTACTAATAACTGTTTCAGAACCTCGGCCGTTTATCTCTGACAGATGCTATAATAGCAACAAGAGGACATTTGAATTTATGAGCAAGGCATACTCATCAAGCATATCAATAACCAGTCTAAAAACTTTTTTAAGTCAGATTTTTAACAGGTTTAGCCCCGAGACACTCTCTCATTCTTCCACAGAAAACAAACTACAACTGATACATACTGGTTTTTTTTCTTTTCTTTTGAATAATTGAAAAGAAAAAGAACCTACATGTGTTTCAGGGAAGATCACCAGCAGCCTGAACCATTGAGAACTCTTCTGGAGTTATACTCAGCACCCAGGGAAGAGAGTGGGGCAGGTCATTCTTGGTCATGAGGGAGACAGTGATTCTTGAAATTTTTACTCCTTCTGTGGTACCTTGCAGGGAGCCTTACAGATAAGAAATTTGATGTGGACAAGCGAGCAATGAATCTCGGGGATTTTAATGATATCATAAGGAAGGATCGATCTGGGTTCCGTCCACCTAATTCCAAAGACATGGGAACCACAGATAGTGGGCCTTATTTTGAGAAGGTGAGTTGAATCCTTTGTTTAAGATATTAATTCATGAGAACCACTTTGGTTTCTGTTTGTCTTTTGATAATTGATTCCAGGAGGAAGCATAGAATTACTGAGCTAAATTAATGAATAAAACATAAACATCACCTGATTTAAATGGTGACTTGAAAACAGTTGATGTCAACAGATGATTAGGCAGACGCTTAAACCATCTGTCTTTAGGATGTGGATGTGAGTATTGTGAAGAAGGTCTAGGTTTTTGGGAAATATATGAAGTTTGGAGGGGAAATCATTTCACTTCGCTTGAGGGGGGAACTATACACTCAAAACATATAGAAGAAATTTTAGAGAAAATTTATTTCAAATTCTTTTTTCTGCTACTTTTTGTGCATTTACAAATTAAATTTCAAGATTTTGTGCAAATACTCTGTGTCTCCTTAAGGCCTTGCCTCCTAGCTGTCAAGATAAACCCAAACTTTCTCCTTTGCTATTTCTAAGAGAGTTTTTTTGTGATCCTTTCTCCATTTCCCTAGTGATCTATATAGTACGGTGGTATAATTTCAAATTCTCAGCTACCTGATTTAAATAAGTCATGTATACTCAATAAATACTCATTTATTTTGAATTTTCACATTTCTGATGGAGATTATTCTCTGATTCAGAATACCAACTTACTGGGTTCATGGTCTTCAGAAAGCAGTTAAAATAAAAATTTTTAGATCTGACACATTTTTGACACCATCGATGCTAGTCCAGACAGCAGTATATTCACAGGAAGATTACTCTGGCTTCTGTTTCAGCAGCCGTAAAGAGTAATCAATATTGGACACATAAAAATAAAGTGTCTGGCAATTTTTGTCTTAGTACAATGGACAGAATGTATTACTAAGAGAATAAGAAAAATCTATATCAAAGAGGATGACAGATGGTGTCTTTGGGCAAAGTGTGATGATTATTATCAGATCCAAATTCTCTCCTGGTTTATTGCTAATACACTCTAACTTGTTTATTCCTAGTGTTTTCTCTCTTTTCCCTTCTCACATTCTGTTGCTTCACTAACCAACACTCATTGTGATTGGCTGACTACTACTTTTCAGCTGACTTTGCCTTTCTCCAATCAAGATGGGTGCCTTGGGGATGAGGCTCCCTGCTCTCCCTTCTCCCCTTCTCCCAGCTACAAGCTGTCTCCCTCTGGTTCCACACTACCCAACGTCAGCCTTGGAGCAATCGGCACAGGGCTCAACCCCCAAAACTTCGCTGCTAGACAAGTAAGGAGGCCTCTCAGATTTTTAACTGCTTGGCTGTGGCCTCACCTTGGCCCTGGTCTGCAGTTTATTGCATCATTTGTCTGTCTTGGGAAATTTGTTGATTACTGAATGCACAGAATGGTATTAAATATAGGCTTTAGATCTTTCAGCCCATAGAACCCATCTCTCTTCATGTTTCTCGACATAGATTTTATTTTAAATCTGTTTCTTTTGTCTACTCATTTTTAGTCGTAAGTTCACATTTGGGGATGAGACTCCCTGCTCTAGTTAACTAATAACTGCCTTAGGAAAATGTTAAAGAGGCTGCATAGGTACCTTAAATCATCTCATTTAGCAACATATTTGCCATTTTTTTTAACATTAGAGTGAATGTAAAGTATTAATACTTGTGAGGTCTTTTCAGTTTGCTAAAACGGCTAATTGGAAAATAGCAAAACCGTAATATTAAGTATTTGAGGGTTATAGCATCTTAAAATCTAGTGTCTTTAAATATAAAAATATAGTAATTACTCAGATGAAGGTAACTTTGTTAGATAACTAGGCTTTGGGAAGACTGGGTGCTGCTCAGACGTGGCAGTGTTTCCTTCGGCCGGGAGCAGCCCCTCTCCTAGGGTCTGATCCATCTGTCCTCCAAGGAAGGGCTGCGCCATAGAAGCAGAGCTGGGGGGGCTGGCAGGTGATGCCCGCTCGCTTTCACAGGACTGAGGGACGCAGCAGGCCTCTGTCTGGTGCTCCACAGGATTGCTCTCGTAGTTTTTGTGGGGAAAACCAGGAATGTGGAGACAGTTCCTTTGTGACAGGGACTCCAACAATGATATTTCCTAGTCGCGTTCTGTGAGCACGCATCTGTCAGTGTGACTTGCACGTCAGGATGTCAGGGAAGGACATTTAATTTTTCATTGTATTCGTTTTGTTTCCTCATGATGACTTTCACATATAAATTAAAGAATGATATAAAACACCTCTTACACCATCGTCCTCAGTATGCATATAGGTCTTTCATATGCTTTTTAATTATTGTCTTAGCACATTTTTTAGAGTGGAATATATAGTATTCATGTGTTCGGATTGGTTATCTTTGGATTGGGAGTTATAGGTAACTTTTTGTTTTCTTCCTTTGTATTTCACTGTTTCTCTTAATGTTTCCACAGAGAACATGGATATGTATTACTTATATAAACATAGAAGAAACCAATTATATCAGTGTTTTAGGGGGCCTCTTTTGTTTTGAGTGGAGGTATAGAAAATATAAAGTCATCAGAACACTTTTGGTTAATGGTAATCATAAACATGCTTCCAGGATCGCATGACTGCCAGATGTTGTTAGTGCATGCACTTCAGCGTGACAGGCCAGCCGGACTAGCTGTGCAGAGTCCGTCGTGAGCCAGGTCGATGCACGTGTTCTATCCAAACGTGGTCACGGTTTTATCACAGTGTTTTTAATGCAGACTTAAATTTTAAGGTTTTTCTTTTCAAATCACAGAAAATTTCATTCAGCTTGATAACTTCAATTTATATACCTTTCTAATTTCAACACTGTAGTTGTGACAGATTTCACCAATAACTGTTAGGACTCAGATAATCATAAAAGCCTCACCTGTAACAGTGAAGCTTTAGAAATAGCCAGATAAATCACCATTAACATGTACAACCTTTTGAGGACCATTTTCCTAATTTTTGAAAAAAGGAGTCGATCTGTATGATTGCCACTGAATACATTGTTGTGCAAAATAGCTACTTCTGAGCCAAGAAAATGACCAGCTTGTGGAGCCAGGGTTCCATATAAAAAAATACAGAAGAAGAAAATAGAGAAAGTACTTTTTGATAGACCACTGTTGACTTATCTATAGTATTAACCACATCAGATACAGCAAAGTGCTTGGTATGGCTCTAGAGACACTTGACATTGAAAACCTAAAATCCTTGGTGGAAGTGGGGTAGAATCTGTCTACTGGAAATAGGAAATGAGGGCTTGATTTTACAGAAACTAAAAACAGCAATTTCTTTTAATACTTCTTACCAAAAGAAAGATTAAAATATAAAATGACCCTCACAAAGCAGTTTTGGACTTGCAAAAACGTGGAATATGGTAGACTTTAACTACCAAAAACCCTACCATCCAAGGACTAGTTCATGAATAATTAACATACAATAATGCCCTGGCTGGTGTGGCTCAGTGGATTGAGCGCCAGCCTGCAAACCAAAGGGTCACCAGGTTCAATTCCCAGTCAGGGCACATGCCTGGGTTGCAGGCCTGGTCCCCAGTAGAGGGCGTGTTGAGAGGCAACAACACATTAATGTTTTTCTCCCTCTCTTTGTTCTTCTCTTCCCTTTTCTCTAAAAATAAAATAAATAAAATCTTAAACATGTAATAACAAGATTGTTACTTTGATAGTACAGTGTGAGAACGAAATATTCTGCACACAGCACCTTAGGCTACTCAGCCATCCTGACTTTGCAGAATATTTTTAGCAAAATAAATTGTTTCCTATTTTCCTGGGAATGACTAGTAGCTAAGCTGCTGACTACCATGATCACAGAAAAGTTAGAGCTGAGCATTTTACCTTAGGGTGACAATTTTATTAGTAAGACAGGAGAAGCAGAGATACTAGAGATTTTAGAAATAAAAGTTCTTTTCATGTTTAAACAATCATTTGAGAGATTTAAAATTCATGGTGGATCTTTGATTTTTCTTTTGAGATATACATAGATTTTTGATTCCCATTTCTATTTTATGTTCATAATCATTTTTATTTTCAATGCTTTTAAGCTTATTAATTTCCCTGTAGTGGTCCCTTAATCTATTTTGAATCATTAAGCTGTTAAAATGTCTTTAGTGTTCTAGAACCTAATGGTGCCCTTACAAAATTCTTCTTTAGCATGCCTTATTACCATGATTCCAGGGATGAGATGATGGCGGTGCCTTCAGTTCATTGTATGTACTTGGTATAAGCACTGGTGTAGCTGCTCTTCACTGACGACATTCAGTGGGGCGTTCTCACATGCCATATTTTGCCATGTACAGTGTGCACTTTTTTGCCCAAATTTTTGAAGAGGAAAACAAGGATGCGTGTTATACATGGGTATAATGGTTGCATACCATAGGTATAATAATGGGCATAACAGTTCCATGTATAATGCGCACAAAAACCTGTGTGCACATTATACACGGGAGTGCATTATACACAGCAAAAATAAGGTGAGTCGTGGGTGTTTGCAAGTGATGTGCTTATCCTACAGACCAGGGCATTATTGAGCTCTGGGAATACAAAAAATGAGGTATTAAGCTGGTGGTGGAAAGACAGAACAGAAAATAACTGTAATATGATTTGATGATGGATGTTATCAAGAGTTTTAAAGTATTTTGAGACATAGAGGCGAGGCGGGCTTAGTTAATTTGGATGTGAAATGAGGAAGGTTTTCGGGAAAACGTTCTTGATGAGGATGACCCCTGAGCTGGGCCTTGAAGAGGCCAAGTGAAGGTGGTGTAGAAAACTACCTCAGTCAGAGGGAACACCGTGCCAAGTGTCATATGGTGTCTTTGCTGATGGACTTTGTAGACAGGAAGGGCAATCATATAGCCTCGCTTTCTATAGCTCTTTGATTAGAACAATCTAGAAAGTGCTCCAGGAAGTTGGTCCTCCAGAAATCAGGGAGTTAAATTTGTTTTTAACTAGTCCAGTAGTCAAACATTTTAATGAGAAATTACAGGTGAGTAATGTATGTTTGGCGTCCTTGTAATGATTTTTCTCTTTTTCCTCTTTTAATCTCACTCTGTGATTGATTCAGATTTCCTCGTCTAACAAAGAAGGGACTAAGCAAACCCAGGACAAGGAAGGGTGTTCCGATCTGGAATAGGGTTTTTATGGATCTGGGCTTGGAATTGGGTGCCACTGATATTACGATTGAACTAACCAATGCAAAGAGCTAATATCATGTGTTGTTTTGCAATGACATTATTCATAAGCCTACATTTTTACTCAGATGACTCTCCAGATGTGTCTCAGATTATAATGCTTGAGAATAAATTTGGTAAACCCAATCTTAAAAAAGAAAGTTGAAATAAATCTTATATTGCCTATATGTTCCAATTACAAAAAAAGATGAGTACCTTTTCTAATATTGACTAAATTTAACCCTTTTGGTTTATAGAGTTACTCAGGCTGCAGGGGTACTAATTATATGCCTGTGAGTGAATTTGAATACTTTTCCTGAGCATTCCAAGATCAGGATCTTTTCAGGTATAAAATTCTGTGATTCCATGGAACACAGAATATGACTCTTCTGAGGGATGGAAAACCTGAACTGTTTCTTATTTGCATTTTCTTATATTAACAAAAAGCCTTACTGTTGCTGGTATGTTTGCAGGGTGGCAATCATGGTTTGTTTGGAAATAGCACAGCACAATCGAGAGGTATGCACACACCAGTGCAGCCACTAAATTCTTCTCCTAGTCTCCGGGCGCAAGTGCCTCCCCAGTTTATTTCTCCCCAGGTAAGCAATTGTGTGTTTCCACAATCCAAAGGTAAATCCCATCCAGGTGGTTACCAGTTAACTGACTGATTTTGTGGGCACAAAGGGAATAATAGCAGTCTTAAATTTGAAAAACCCAGATGCCAAGGATCAAGATTTTTAAAACAAAATATTAAATCTTTTTTATTATGTTTTACATACAAAGTAGATGTTTTTGAATGAAAAGCATTATGGTTCTATATTCCTTTTACATCTATATATTTTTCTAATATTGTATTGGTTTTTTAATTGCATGTGATTAAAACTACTTTATAAATTATGTTGTGTCAGTGTTCAGAGGTTGGTTGTCCTCGAGGATTCACCCACAAATGAACCAGAGAATTGCCAGGTTCTGGATTATTCTGAAAAGTTTTGAGGAGCTATCTGCTAAAATACAGCTAGGTGCTCTGGGGGGAGTTCTTGAACTAAAGAAGGGGCAGAGACTCACTCATGGAGCAGCTCTGTAAGATGTGGTCTTTGGGTACTGTAGGAACCTTTTAGGTCCCTTTCCTAGTAGGAGATACAGAGTGAGTTGTTTGGATACAGGTAAGAGATTTGTGCCAACCTGCGACATAGTGTCCCTCATACCTTTTTGTGAGAAAATGGTCTTAGGAGCAAGTAAAAGCTGATAAGCTTGTGTAAGGATTCAGCATGTGACCTTAGTCTCCTGTTATTTTCATGAACTTAGGAGCAAGAGCTTTGAGTCCCATCTATAAAAGGGGGTGGGGCACTTTGGAGATCCAGCCAACGGGTTGTAACGGGTCAGGTTTTGTTTAGTTTTTTGAAATGTTTTTTAAGAAAAAAATCATAAAATGTTTATTTGAAACCATAATCTATAGATTTCAAATCTTGTTTTTGGCATTGAGTCCACATTTGTCTTCACAGAGGAAGAAATGTTCATTGTGTGCCTCCCACCCCGTCTTCATGGTCCTGTCTAGGATTCCCATGACTGTCTCTTTGCCCTGGCACTCTCTAAGTTCCAGTCATACTTCAAGTCCCAGGTGGTGGTATGTCTTCCAGACACACCTGTTCTTCCTCGGCATTTACAGAGGCAGCACCTTAACTCCTGAAGCACTCTCCAGTATGCCTTAGTGTCAGATCACCTGTCGCCCATGGCTATTGAATGTCTGCAGTGTGCCAGACAGTGTGTTGACAATGCACAGATGAAGAAAATGGCTTCTTTCACATCTCTGCCTTCTGGAGTTGGTGGCAGTGATGGAAGAAGAGTCAGCAAATAGTGTGATAAATGTATAGAAATGCTTCACAGAGTTTGGGGAGCTGGGCAAGGCCTCACAGTTTCAGTGACTTTTAAGCTGGGTCCTAAAGCATGAGTCACAGCTTGTGCAAGAGGCAGTAATATCTGGAAGAATATGACACATTCAGGGGAATGCATTAAGTTTGAATAATTACCGTATTTTTAGACCATAAGACACACCTAGGTTTTAGAGGAGGAAAATAGGGGAAAATTTTTTGAAGCAAAAAAATGCTGGTAAAATATTTGATAACATAAATAACGTAATATTTCACCAATGTAAATGTGAACAGAACTCAACAGCAGCATTAACAACCATTATTCCTCCCAAATGAGGGGGGGGCATCTTATAGTCTGAAAAATGTGGTAGTTTGAGCCTGTGGAAGCAAATAGATGCTGTCCAGAGTAGAATGGGAAGAAACTAGTCAGGAATTTTGGGACCAAACTTGGAAAAGCATTTTTTGTTTGCCCTGCTAAGGAGTTTTGACTTTGTCCTTTGGTCTGTATGGCTTATAAGCATTATTTGACCTATTTCTTAAAAAATATATTTGAGTTCCCAGGTCTCCCCTAGTATACTGACTGAATCTTGAGCATTGGAGACTGTTCACCCCCGGGTGATTTTTATGAGTACCCTAGAGTTTGGCCACTACTGCTATAGACCATATAGTACAAGGCAAGATTTTTTTTTTTAGCTGAGTGGCAGTGTAGGAAAATTTATGTTTTAGAAAGATAATACTGACAGTAATATAAAGGGCATGTTTGAATGGCAGAGTTACTAGAGCAAAGGAGATCAGTCTAGAAGTCCAGGAGTTTGGGGCCAGTGATCTTTGTGTTGTAGAATACAATGGTCTGTTCTCTGGTTTCCTTTCTCTTTTTTAAAGATATTATTTATTTATTTTAGACAGAGGGGAAGGGAGGGAGGAGAGGGAGAGAAACATCAATGTGTAGTTACCTCTCGTGCGCCCCCTACTGGGGACCAGAACCAGGCATATTCCCTAACGGGGAATTGAACTGGTGACCCCTTGGTTCACAGGCCAGCATTCAATCCACTGAGCCACACCAGCCAGGGCTCTCCAGTTTCTTCTTACTCAACCTATCAGCAGCATTTGGCCCAGTCAATTACTCCCTCCTTTTTTGACACACACGATTCATTTGGCTTTCAGTTGGTTCTCCAGCTGCCTTTTCTTCTCCAGCTCCTTTATAAGCTCCTTCTCATTCCCCAACCTTTCAACATCAGAGTGCCCCAGTCTCAAACCTCAAGACTCTTCTCACCATCTACAGCAACTGGTAAATGATCTCACCCTGGGGAATGACTTTAAATACTTAGAGTTCCAAAGTCGCATCTTCAGCCTAGATCTTGCTTCTTAACTCCACAGACTTCTGGGGATCTCTCCTAGGATGCCTTAGGCATCTTAAGGTAAAAGGTCCAAAACGGAATTTCTGACTTCATCCCACACTCCCCTCAGAAACATCCTCTTCCTCCAGTTCTGCAAGTACTGTCATTCTGTGAGTGCTCGGGTCACAGATCTCAGAGGTAATTGTGAGTCTCTCACAGTCCACACCCAGTCCAGCAGCAAATCCTCCCCTCACAGCTTTGTCTAGAATCTGACCATTTCCTATTGTCCCCTCCAGTATGGCCCCTGGCTGAGCCACCACCATTTCTCTCCTAGAAATGGCCTCCTGACTGGTCCCTGCCCTGCTTCATTTAGCACTTACCTGCCTTGAGCCTGTTCTTCACTCAGCACTCAGACTGATCCTCTAAAACTGTGCTGTCCGATGTAGCCATTAGCCATGTGAGCACTTGAAATGTGACTAGTCGAATGGAGGAGCTGAATTTTTTATTTTAATTTTAAATTTAAATAACCACAGCTGGTTAGTGGCTACTCTTTGGACAGTACAGCTGTAGAAAATTTCCATTAATGTAGAAAATTAAAGTAAAACATGTCACTACTTTACTGGGAATTCTCTCACGGCACTCCCTCTCTCACTGAGAACACAAAGCCGTCTCTTAACTGGGGTCTTGAATGCTCTTGTGACATCCACACCCCAGCCCTCCACTCGCCCGCTTGTTCAGACCTCTCCTGCCACCTGGCCCCAGTGCACTGAGCACAGTTCGGGGTCTCTCTTCTCCCAGACTGCCACGTGACTCCCTCTTTATTCCCTTCAGATCTCCACTGAAAGGCCCCATATCAGAGAGGCTTCCCAAGGCCAGGCTATGTACAGTACCTCATCACCACTGTTACTCGCCCTTCTCGTCCCCTCCCCACCCTCTCTTGGAGTGTAATAAGCATCACAGTGGCAGGATATGTGTCTAATTTCTTCACTGCTGGACCCTGAACATACAACTGTGCAGGGCACAGATTCTGAGCTCAGTAAATTTATGTCAAGTCATGGGAAGATGTGTTTCTGAATGACTTAGAAAGTGGAATTGATAGGAAAGCACAGTTAACTTGTCCAAGAGATTAGGGGCTGCAGATCTCTTTATGACCAAGCTGTCTGTTCTATTTGGAAAAGAAAAGTATTTGTGTTTTTCTACATTTTTTAAATTTGTTTATTTAATAAAGTGTAGTTAACATTTATTTAATTCATGATGAGGGTAAAATATTAAACAGTGGAATATTCATTTTTTCTGACATTTTCATATTTTAAAAAACAAAGCAGTTGGAAACCGTACATATATGGCCTGTCCAGAAGGTATCCAGCCATGTGTTACGAAAAATAGAGACATTCATTGAAGAAGATACAAGATATAAGAAACATTGTACGTAGGACAATGATGCCTCAGGCCCCTTCAAAGTAGGCACCTTGGGACCTCACACAGCTCTCAATTGCCATCAGCTGCCCCACCATATTTTCCTGAATCTCTTTGATGGTCTAAAACCTCTTCCCTTTCAAGGGTGATTTTAATTTTGGGTTGCAGGGCACCAAATCTGGGCTGTAGGGGGGCTGAGTCACCTGGGTGATTTGAGGTTTCACCTAAAAACTGCACAAGATGTGATCTATCAGTGGGCACGTTGTTGTGATGAAGCTGCCAATAACTAGTTGCCCATAGCTGTGGCCTTCTGAATCATCCGAATAGTTTTTGCAGAAGAGTGTTCGAGCTTAATACAAAGTCTGATGCAGATTCATTGCTCTACTCACTCAGTCATTTTATTGTGACGGCCACACAGTACACATGTTCACTCAATGGCATCTACTGCCCCCATTGGCTAGGACAGCAAAGTTGTCATTGTTCTCACCTGTTTTCTAGTCCACTCTCTTTGGCTGCCAGGTTACATCGATGTCACACAAACTGTTCTCATTATATTTACAGTGGCTGGACTTTTTCCCGACAGACTGCATATGAGGTGACCCAGAAAAATGAGAATTTATTTATGTAAAAATTTTGTATTTTTTCTTACATGTTTAAACTTCATCCACCTTCAAAGTACTCTCCATTTCATGCAAAACATCTATCAAGACTTTTTTCTACTGCTCAAAACAGTTTTTGAATTTGATTTTAGCCTTTCAGTGTTTCTGTCATTTTTTTGTTTCACCTCTTCCACATGAGCAAAATGTTTCCCTTTGAGGAATTTTTCATCCAGGGAAACAATAAAGTTGCTCAGGTCAAGATCAGGTGAATAGGGAGGGTTGGTCAACAGGGGTCATGCAGTTTTATGGTCAAAAACTGCTAAACACTCAGTGTGGTGTGGGCAGGTACGCTGATAAATCCTGATCATGAAATGAGGAAATAGGTTGAAAGAGTCTTCCAGAAAAATTCATTGAAGCCTTGGGACCAAAAAAAAAGACCCCGAATAGCCTCAGTTACCTTGAGAAAGAAGAACAAAGTTGGAGAAAACAATAAACTAATAAGCAAAATAGAACCAGAGGCAGAGAGTCATGGAATAAACTGATAGCAATAAGGGGGAGAGGCTGTTTGAAAGGTGAAGGGATTAATTGTGGAACATACATGAAGAACCCATGGGCATGGACAACAGGGTGAAGATTGACTGTGGAAGTGGGGGGCAGGCTGGGCAAAGGGGTGCAAAGAGGAAATAATTGGAAACTGTAAAACGTAAAAATAAAAAAAGAAATGAGCTTGTGACCTAAATGTAGGACCTAAAACTTGAAAACGCAAAAGAAAATATAAATTATGTCTTGATACATTGTTATATAAAATTGATAGAAAAAAATTTACTGGAGCTGAACATAGCCTCTCACAACAATGCCAGCTGGTGCACTGATACAGATGGGTTCCTAGAACACTCCCGTAGCGGAGGACACCTGTACTACAAGAGGCCTGCCCTCCAGAAGATAATTCTGGGTGGTTTTGTTTGTTTGTTTGTTTGTTTTTGTCCCCCCTCATACACACACACACACACACACACACACATTTTTAAAGACAATATAATAGCCGCACTGAAAGTTTGGACATGGAGAAAAAATTCTTCCAGAAACCCCCACGCAGCTATAATGATAGGGATTATTTCTACACAGCCTCCTGTTCAGACTTTGTCCCACGCGCAGGTGTGCTTTTCACATCCTGGCACTCGTGGTCTCTACATCCTGCCGTTTCCTTCAGCTTTGAGTTTTCCTCTGTTACTATGTAGTCTTCATGTTGGTCATTCTTAATCAAGAAGACTTCGTTTCTGTCAGGTAGACTTACTTCAATTTCCCTTTTCCCATTATTGGATATTAAATTGTTTCTAAATTTTTACTATTATAAATAATGCTGTAGTGAAATTCTTATACATAAAATTGTACCCGTGTTATTTCTGAATTTAGTTGCCCAGAATGAAATTCCTGGGTCTAAGCACATAAACATTTAAAGTTTTTGATATATATTTTAAAATTTTATATCCATGTTATAACTACTTAAAAGAGTCAGTCAGTATTTAATGTAAACATAGAAAGAAGACATTGAAACTAACAGGTTTTTCTGCCTTGCCCTTTTCATCCTTTCTCAAATATTCAGAAAGTAACATATTCTAGCAGAATTTTGCCTTGCTTTTACATTGCTGTCATTTTGCACCTGCAATGCTTCATTAAATGTCATATTGGCTCCAACTAGATCTTCACTTTCTCCAACCCAGCTGGAGATCGATGGCTTTTAAGCCAGGACAATTAACTCCCTGCTATGGGAATGTGCAAACCTGTGCTTTAATTACCTTGCAACCCCGGTACAAATAGCTGTTTGCCAGGAGCTAGTGGTGCTTCTCTCTGGTCTTTCTGTATTCATCGGAGAAGGACAGTACATGGGCAGTCTGAAGAAGGGAAAGTTTGAGCAAAGCTGGATAGGAAGTTCTCAAAGTGTAACCCTTTAAAGTCTTTATAACTGTCAACTTGTGGAACATATGAGATGCTGGCATTTAAATTAAATTATAAAAATACCTTGTGTTAGCCTTAATGCATGTTTAGTTTAACCTTAACACAAGATACACTAGTTTACTTCATAGTGTTTCTTATGTCTGTTTGTCTTTAAATAATATATTGTTTTATTTTGCCTTTTTTGTACTTTATTTAATGAAGTCATACAGTATATAGCCTTCTCTGACTTTTTTTACTTAGTAATGTTCCTGAGATTTTCCCCATGTTGATTTTGGCAGTTATGGTTCATATAGTATTTCATTGTATGAATACACCATTTATTTGCCAGTTCTACTATCAGTAGACATTTGGGCTATTTCCAGATTTTTGCCATTATGAGCAGTGCTGCTCTGAATATTCTTACATTTCTGTCCTCAGACAAATTTCTCTAGGTCACTACGTTACGGGCATGTTGTACTTCAGATGGTAGCTTTTTTGGCTGAGTTTGAGTAGGAGGAGGAGTAAGGGGAGGGAGTAATGAAAGGGCTCTTGTCAAGTGATGGCTCACATTCTCCAGGGAAATGTGTTGATCAGGAGGCAAGCTGATTTGTTCAGTAGAGCTTTTATTTATTAAATTTTTATGTATTCTATTCCAGTTGTCCCAATTTTTCCGCCTTTGTCCTTCTCCATGTTGCCCCACCCCGTTCCCACAGTCCATCCCCACACTGTTGTCCATGTCCATGAGTCACTCATACATGTTCTTTGACTAATCTCTTCCCTTTCTTTCCACCATTCCCTCTCTCCCCCCTTTCTTCTGTCAGCTGTTAGTCTTTCTCTGTTTCCATGTCTCTGGTTCTATTTTGCTAATTAAGTTTTTGTTTTTGTTTTCGTGGGGGGGGGTTTGTTAGATTCCTCTTATAAGTGAGATCATGTGGTATTTGTCTTTCATCGACTGGTTTATTTCACTTAGCACAGTAGTCTCCAGTTCCATCCATGCTGTTGCAAAGAGCAGGAATCCCTTCTTTCTTTCTGCTGCATAGTATTTCATTGTATAAATGTACCATAGTTTTTTAATCCATTTACCTACTGATGAGCACTTAGGCTGTTTCCAACTATTGACTATTCTGTGTAGTGCTGCTGTGAACAAAGCGGGTGCATAGGTTCATTTGAACTGGTGTTTCAGGGTTCTCAGGGTGTATTTCCCAGCAGTGGAAATGCTGGATCAAAAGGCAGTTTTGATAGAGGCAAAATGCACAGTAGTGGTGTGCTCATGTCTACTAGGGGTCCGACACTTAAAATAGAAAGTCAATCAAATTTTTTAATTAGTTGGTAACACTCAGCATCTCTGAGAGGATAGAGAGGGAACAGCTGGGCAAACTATTGCTTTAAACCAAAAGACTCTTCCAAAATGATGGAATTGAAAGACCAGCATGAAGGGCAGAACCCTTCTTTGCTGCCCAAATCTAAAATTTTTAAGACAAAAGGGGAAGGCACATGGAGGCCAGAATATCCCCTTTACTACTGAGAAAGCTGATACTCTAGAATGTGAGCTTCCTAATACTGAGCTCCAGACTTAACCCCAGTAACGGGAATGGGGTAGTTCTCCCTGTGGGCCTACTAACAAAAAAGGAAGGAGACCTGGAGTGTTGCGATTGTGATAAAGGCAGATGCCCCTCTGCCGAGCACCCGATCAGAAGTGGGAAAGACCCACCTCTGCCCTAGTAGGAAGTGATGGGAATGGGGAAACTTTTTAAACTATTGTTGAAAGACTAAGGAAAGTTGCTTAAAGACTGATGAACCTTGTGCCAATTCCAGGCAAGATTCTGGACTAGATTATCAAAAAGATGGATTTTGAGCACCTGTGAATAGAAATCAAGAATCATAACTTGCCAACAAGTTCTGACTTAACTCATTTCCTTCATTGATTGGTAAAAATAATCTTGGATTATAAGAATGTATGGTTGTATCTCTGTTTTGACAAGCCATCTCTTTGTTTTAGACAAGATGGAAAAATGTAGGCTAAATGATGAAACAGTTGTGTGGATTAGTAAATGACTGACTGACTATTCCCAGGCTAATCAGTTTCAGGTCAGAAGGGAGTATTCAGTGGCTTGCTACTAGATTATCCTCAGCTCTGTCGGGTTCAACAGACTCATGAATGACCAAATGGAGAAACACAAATTGGGAATAAGTGAAATAATAGGGTAGAAAAGAAGTTGATGGAGTGACTGTTAATAAGTTAAAATACAGTGTTCACTTAGTAGGTATTTATCAAGCATCTACTGTGTGCCACGCACATAAAGATAAATGTAAAGTCCTAAGATCAGAGCATAAATTAATAAAAATTTAAAACCAAGCCACTTAAATATTACATAGGGTAGCAAAACATTTTTTAAGATTTTACTTATTTCTTTTTAGAGAGAGGAAGGAAGGGAGAAAGAGGGGAGAGAAACGTCAGTGTGTGGTTGCCTCTCGAATGCCACCTACTGGGGACCTAGCCCACAACCCAGGCATGTGCCCTGACTGGGAATCAAACCAGCAACCCTTTGGTTCTCAGGCCAGCATTCAATCCACTGAGCCATACCATCCAAGGCAGAAGCAGAACATTTTAAAATATTGTAGGTTTTAAGTGACAATAAGCTTAGTGTGTGAATTGGGAGTTACGATGCAGTCATCAGAGTTTTTAGGCATTGTTAATAAAAGTATGGCTTTTAACAGAAGGGTTAGTGATGGTCAGGTTTACCAAGTACTTGACTGTTCTAGGAAATGGCTTTCTGTTCTGGGCTTTGCACTGAGAAATCAAATGAGATACAGGTGTTTAAAAAAAATTCTATTTAGCCTAAAGGTGAGACTCCACAGAACTGTAATCGTTGTTTCTAAACATTTGAAAAACCATCCTGTAGAATAAGAACATTTATGGAGTGCATTTCTATGCATTTGACATGGATTAACTCATAAAATTCTTAATCACTGAAGTTATTATTATTCCATTTTTGGAGATAAGGAAAATGAAGCTCAGAAAAGTTAAGTAGCTTGCCTTGAGTCACACAACTGAGAAATGGAAGACCCATGCAGTATGCCTCAGGAACTAAACTCGTAACCAGTGTGCTGCTTGCCACTCAAGGAAGAGGGATTAAGTTTGTTGTCCTTGACACCAGCTAATTCATTGGGTTCAGTGAAACAAAGGGCAGAGAAACTTAATCCAGGTCAGATAAAACATCTTACACGATCAGTCCACGTATGGGAGGGAGTCCTTTCTCTGTTCCTAGAGGTTCCTGCCACCTAGCTTAGCTCAGTCCCAAAACCATGGAGAAGGAACCAGCTGAGCCATTTGACCTTCTAGGCCCTCCTCTGCCTCTCTGTGACTCGGAGTGTTTGGTATAAAAGTCATGAGTTGAAACTCCAGTGACTCTTGTTTACAAGTTAATATTTTTTGTATTCATATAACAAAAATACTTAGTTTTAAGCATTTTATTGTAGCTTTATGCAGTTTGGTATGTTTTGTTTATAACCCATTTTAAGTAATAATTTATCAGACAAAAATCATTGTCTTTAAAATTTTCTGGTCTTGCAGATGTTTTCCTGACTGTAAAGTTCCATCGTTTCTGTTGTAGAAAGATTGGAAAGTCTAAGAAAAGAATTTTAAAACTTGTACAATGTCACCACTCAGATAACCATTGTTAACACTTTGGTGTATTTCTCCCATTTAATATATTTCATAAATATTTCTCAAGGAAAAACTTGGCTCTTGCTTTAGATCTATTAAGAGTGTTTTCACACAGAAATAATTTATCTTGATAAAGTCTGATGGTTCTCTTTTTTTTTTTTGGCTAGGTTTCTGCCTCAATGCTCAAGCAGTTTCCCAACAGTGGCCTGAATCCAGGTCTTTTCAATGTGGGGCCCCAGTTATCTCCTCAACAAATCGCCATGCTGAGCCAGCTTCCACAGATTCCCCAGTTTCAGTTGGTAGGTAGCAGATTTTTCTCCTATAGCTAAAAAGGTCGTATGTTTTTTCTTTTTCTTTAACTTGGTTTGCTTCATTTTATGTGTGCTCAACTGGGGTAAATGTGACCAGTAGACCAGGAGCTTGATGGTACTTTCCTCATGGACACTCGACTCAGCGACCTTTCAGCGCACAAACCATGTCAGTGTCCTCAGTGAGTCCGTCTTAGGAAACTCAGGGCCTCTCTCTCTCTTCCCCGTAGGCATGTCAGCTTCTCTTGCAGCAGCAGCAACAGCAGCAGTTGTTACAGAACCAGAGAAAGATTTCTCAAGCTGTACGCCAGCAGCAAGAGCAGCAGGTACGTGAGGTTGGAAGGCTCCCTCTATGCTCTTTATGAGGAGTGCATCTCTGCTTAACCTCTTCGATAGCAAAAGCAAATCATATGCAGTCATTTCCTGTGGAGTTCGGGACGTTGGCTTATCATGTGTCCATTTTCTCTTGGGCCTCCTTGCTGTGGACTGCCCCCTCCAGCTGGCTCGGATGGTGAGTGCGCTCCAGCAGCAGCAGCAGCAGCAGCAGCAGCAGCAGCGGCAGCCCAGCATGAAGCATTCGCCATCTCATCCTGTTGGGCCCAAGCCACATCTGGACAACATGGTGCCCAACACTCTGAATGTGGGGCTCCCAGACCTTCAAACCAAAGGGCCAATACCTGGATATGGTTCTGGTAAGTCGTTAGTAACGAAAACTACTTTTTTTCAGCCTGTGGTAGGGGTTGGACGTACATTACCCTCTGTTTTCACAACAGCCATACAAAGTAGATAGTCTAATTCTCTGTCTTACAGATGAGGTATCTGAGTTAGCAACACACTAGTTTCAGTGGCTTTCAGAAGCTTACCACACAATCAGTAAATAGCAGAAACAGGACTCCAATTTCTTTTTAAATTAATTTCAGAGACAGAGAGTAGAAGGGGGAAAGAGAGACATTTGTTGTTCCACTAATTTATGCATTGGCTGCTCCTTATATATGCCCTGACCGGGGATCAAACGCACAACCTTCATGTATCAGGACAACGCTCTAACCAGTGAGAGGAGTCTGCTCCCCCAGAACTAGGAATTTTTAAAAGGCAGTGTAAATGTTTGTACGTGCCGTGAGTGCTGCATGTGCCTGAGGTTATAATCCATCAAAATATGTACAAGTTGAAGTGTTTAGCTCTACTGATAAAATTACCTTCTCTTGAAAAACTGGAGCACTAAAATTAAAATTATAACGCAAAATGATCAAAATTGTTCTGATTTGTAGTTCCTCTGATTTAAATAGAATTAGCACAAGTAAGGTTACACCTTTGACATTCATCAGGAATTTGTTGGCAGGCAAATCGTAGCTCTTTCAGAACTGGGAACATGTTGTAAGCAGAATCCAATCAGTGAGGCAACAGTCATTTAAAAATAAAGTGTAAAAATTAAAAAAGATACTACACACCACAGCAGGGTTCTTCTCACACTGACATTTAGGTTTTATTTTGGTAAGGAAGATACTCTGTGCAAACTCAAAAACAAGAACTGGGGAGACTTGAAATCCATGCTCCTGGGTGACACAGTGACCCTAGACAAATGGCCCTGCACTCTGCACTCAATTTGCATGAGGTACCCACTTCCTACTGGGGTGTCCACATGCAGAGAAGAGCAAAGTCTTCAAGGACTCATTGATCCTGGATAGTTTTAAGGAAGTTAATTTCCAGATTTTCAACTTCCGTCAACTATATTCTGTCTTTAAAATGGTTCACCTGAGCCCTGGTGAGGTGGCTCAGTTGGTTGGATGGTCATCCGTACACCAACAGGTTGCAGGTTCAATTCCAGATCAGAGCACATGCTAGGTTGCGGGTTCGGTCCCAGTCAGGGTGCGTATGGGAGGCAACTAATTGATGTTTTTCTCTCTGTCTCTCTCCTTCCCTTCTTCTCTCTCTAAAATCAATTAAAAAATAAAACCCAAACATATCCTTAGCTGAGGATTAAAAAAAAAGATCTACCCGAGAACTGACTTAAGTTCAATATAATCTTTCTTCCACTTGACATTAAAAAAAAGGTAAACTCTCCACCATCTCATATCTTACTAGGGCATGCTCACCTGGGTGTAGAATGCCAGGGTACCAAGCAAGGAGGAAGCCTCCCGTAATGACTAACGAAGGTGTCATTACCTCCTGGGTTTCCAGTCTTTTACCTTCGTCATATTTTCTGTTAAGGATGAAGCTTGACGTAAGAACCTGAGTATTTTGCTATGTGCTGAGTTATTCTGAATTTAGATACCATGGGCAGTGATAAAGAAGGGCAACTTAGCTTCGTCCATTTCTTTTTGTCAGAGTATATAGTTCTCACAGTACAGTGCAGTCCAAAGCAAAGAGAACATCTGGAATGCACAGGCAGCTTTTCCATGTGTTTAAATGCATATGGTTTCCTTCAGCTTTTCTCAATACTCATCCTAGAGCAGGGGTGTCAAACTCATTTTCACCAGGGGCCACATCAGCCTTGCGGTTGCCTTCAAGGGGCCGAATGTAATTTCAGCTCCTTAACAGTTAAGGAGTAGTTGCATTTATACAGTCCTAAAATTATTTCTGCCCTTTGAAGGCAACCACAAGGCTGATGTGGCCCCTGGTGAAAATGAGTTTGACGCCCCTGTCCTAGAGTATGTTTTAGGTAGAAAGAAAAGCACCCTCGAACAGCTTGAGCATATAGGTTAGTGACACTTACTCTTAAAAAAATGTTTTCACAATGCGTCAGATAGTGTGTGGATAAACTTTTACATGATTTCTTTTAGGCTGGGTATACATGAGTCAATTAATTGAATTGTTAAAGACCTAAAATCATGATGTATCTGTTCCACTGACAGTCCTTATAACGTCTTTAGTATTTTCTATCTTCTATTAAAAAGTAAAATTGCTCTGCAGGTGCTTGGAGCCTCAACCTGTAGACCGAAGGGTCACAGGTTCAATTCCTGATCAGGGCACATACCCAGGTTGCAGGTTTGATCCCCGGTTGGGACACCTATGAGAGGCAACCAGTCGATGTTGCTCTCTCACATCGATGATTTTTTCTCCCTCTCTCTTTCCTCCTCCCTCTGCTGCTCCCTTCCCCTCTCTCCCTCCTGCCTACCCTCCTTCCCTCCCTTTCCTCCTCCCTTCCCGTCATTCTGAAAGCAATGAAAACATGTCCTCAGGTGAGGATTTTTTTTTTAAGTAATTATATGTTGGCTTCAAATCTGTTAGCTTTTTAGCAGCATATTTGTATCTTTCTTATTTACTAAATATATAGGAAAATTTTATCATGATGTCTGGTTAGATTAATGGTGTTATTTACTAAAGAAATATTTTATTTTTTATCGTACTCCTACTTCATAAGTAACTTACAAATTTAGCTATGTATCATAATCCAATGAAGTAAGGAAAAACAACATATTAATTTATTAACTTCTTTACATTTTATAACTTATTAAATAATAGCTAAATTAATTTTATTAGCCCTTTATCCTATTAGTTGTAATCTGACCAGTTACAGCCTTCCTTACAAGATGCATTTTGTATTATTTTTCTTACTATATATTACCTCATTTTTTTTAATTGAAAAATATATTTTGAGACTGAAAGTAAGCCTGATTTGACTACCTGTTTTGAATAAACTGAATCTGTAGTTATAAAAGTTTGAGGAAAATATATTCATAGCTTATACAGATTAAATTTTTGTCAAGAAAGAATGTATGGCAAAGATGTAACAAAATAATATGTCAGTTTTCATAATGCTGAGTATATCAAACTCAAAAAGATACCTGTGGGTAAAAGAGTGGGAGGAATAAGTAAAAGTTCCTTAAGTGTTAATAAAGCCTCTTTCGGTATGTTTTCTCAAAATTAAAAAGTTAAATGACTTCAACTGCTTAACTAATTGTTATTGTTTTTGTAAAATAGATGGTTTTATAATTCTGTTTATAGCCGAGTTGAAAAATATACCTCATTAAATTGTCAGATGATAATGACATATCTAAAGTTATATTTTAGTATCTGTGTTATCATATCTTGGGGAGAAGGGAATATACTTAAAAGAAGTTCAAAGAAATAAGAGATGTTACAACAAGACTCCTTCTTTTCCAATCTGCTTACTTATATAAGATTTCTTTGTGCTTTATGTCTACAGAAATTTTTAAAAATAGGCATACAGTAGTGTGAACTTGGTCTTGTTTTAGTAATAAGTCATAGTCATTCACAGTAGCTGGACTAATTTGCAGTCACTCATCGTATTAGAAAATGCATTTCCGATAAAATCTCACTTTTTATGTTAAAATGTAACAATTTATAATATTTATGTGTGTTATAACCAGTGAGAAGTAGAATTATGGATATTATAGATTATTAAAATATGGGGAGAGTTATTTGTATTTGTCCTGGATTATGAATGTGGCAATATCATGTACATGTGGACATGGATTAGAACTGTTGTGTTAAATGGGCAACCTCAGTAATTTGTTGCTTTTATAATTTGTACTATAATTATTGCAAAAGCAGTAGTTTGTTTTTCAATCTACAACAAAAGGAGTAGCAGTAAATAAAGAACAACAGACAAAGGGAGTGAAGGAGTGACCAGCTAAGGACAAGTTCATTCAAAAGTGTCCTCCAGGTGGTAAGCACTGAGTCTAGTGGCAGTGTTGAATAGCTGATGAATTAAGGTGTGTGGAAGAAGGAGAAAGGACTGATAAGAAGCAAAGGGTTGTTTTTGTAAGAATGATAAGACAGACAAAAGGAATATATTAGTGAAATAAGTCCCTGGAAAGGCAAGGGGTATGTTTTATCTCTGTTTGTACCTCAGCTGCTAACATAGAACCTAGCACAATTAGACTCTTTATAAATACTCATTAAACTGAACTAAATGATTTGTTTGATTTGAATTAAAGTGTTGGGAAGCTGGAGAATTACAGGGAGGCCACTTGGTGGACTGAGCAAGTTTGGTCTTAATAAAATAGCAAGTATAATAAAGTCATTGTTTTCCTGGGTTCAGAGGTATGAGAGTGCATAGCCCAGAAGTCACACGTGGTGTGCTCCTCTGCTTTCTGTTAATGCGGCCACTGGAGCACAGTGCTCGAGAGTCCCTTCTCTCCAGGTCTGTTTGCATTCTGCATCCTACTGTCACGTCGACTGCTGCACGACATCGAGAAAGACAGTTCTGTACAACCTTGCACTGACTTCTTTCCTCCTATGGTTCTGGTTTTGTAGGATGAACCTTTGAAGGCAGTTTTATCTTCTGTTCTTCCTCTCACCCCTTTCATTTTTTTCCCTTACCAAACCTTGTTAATTACGGTGCTGCCATATTTTGGTGGCATGTGATCCCCAAGTTTCTAATGGGAACATGCCCAATTTGCCTAAGATTCAGATGGACTCCTCAAACTCTTCCCTCTCCTAGGATAACTCTTACAAATTTTCTACACTTTATGTGTCACAAAAGACCTCTAAACAGCTAAAATTTAGTATCTTTAATTTACAATGAGTTTTGGAGTAATTTTAGAGCAACTTTAAAGAGAATTAATGTATAAGGAAAGGTTCCTTTTCCTCGTACTAATCCCTACATTGTTTTTCATCTTCACCGGAACCCTGGGTTACTTTCAAAAGTTCTTTCTCACGGCCTGGAGCCAGCTTTCAGACGGCGCTGGTTCCTCCCGTCAGAGGCAGTGTTGTGACTTGCCCGAGGAGCAACGCACGCACGCACGCACGTGGGCCCTTAAAGTTTGTGTCAGAGAGAGCCCTTGCCGCTTTTGACTTTCCTGCCCTCCAGTTTTATTTCAGCTCAGCTACATGGGACAAAAGAAGAAAATGTCTTAAACCTTTTTTTTTAATTGTTTAATTTGAAATGTTTCCAGCTTATTCCAAGGATTTGTATTCTCCACCCTTCAGTCACGTAGACTAGTGAAGTCAGTTACAAACAGTGTGCATGAAGTGTTCTTTGTAATTATAGCAACATTTTAAACATAGGTTAAGAAGGTGTTAGAAATTATTTGAACATGATTTATTTTACATTTATAAAATTATCCTTGACAACTGGGAGAAGCACAGGGGAGAAACACATGACCTGCACCCTCAGCGGGATTCGGATAAATGGTACTTAGGGGCCAGTGAGACACCAGCAGATGGTAGGAGCGTAAAATGGGTTCGACGTGGAGTCTGGCCTGGCCAGAGCTGCACATTCTAGAGTAAGAGTCGATTGGCTTTTGGCTCCAGCAGGCCGCCTAAGCATTAGCATAGAGGGAACCCTGCTCGCCTCTCTGGGTTGCTACATTGACTGTGGCTCTTCATGGTCTCTCCAGTTCTTCATTGTTCCTCCCCTTCCCTGTTTCATTTCTTTATTTTAGTCTTCTATTTTATGACAGTCGGTTTGAAAAAATAGTAAGTACATTCTGATCCAGAGTGGATGGTAGACCTTGTGCAACTCTATCAGTAAGCCTCTCGCTTTGGCTTTCGCCTCTCAAGCCCTGTCCCGTGGGGAAACATTGCCGACCAGAACTCGTGCTGAAAGCCTGACGCCTGCGGCTCCCCACGGGCTCATGGCAGAGTAAACTCCGGGCTGCTTACTAGTTACCGGTTCAAGCTTTGGGGTCTTTGTCACCACGTGAAAACTCTCACATTCACCCCTCAGATTCCATCCTGACCTTCATCTACCCCATTCTCACATTGCCAAGTTCTGTTTCTGAAATACGAACTTAGTTACCTCTCTCTCACTTGCTTAACATTTTATCTCCTGTCTCAGAGGGGGGAAAGCCCAGACTCCTTTACCTGACACATAAAGACCTTATGTGGCACGAGTCCTCATTTCTCTCCCATGTCCTGCCACTCCGCCTCACTTCGTCCGTAGTTAGCCAAGCTTTGGTCACATTGGGCTGTCATCGTTCCAGACATCTGTCCTACTGTCCTGAGTTAGAGCTTTGTTCTTGGTTTCCTTGACTTACTTGCATACCTCCCCTAGGCCCTAAATCAGAGCCTTTCCTCCCCCGTACTCTTACCACAACCTCAGAGCTGCTCTCCTTCCACATTACATTGATGTGTGGACACCTCCATCTCAGTTGGAGAACCACAAGCCCCAGCATTCTGTGTGTGACAGATGTTAGCTAAAGTAATAAGTGAGTAAGATGATCTTAATTACATGGCAGTCATCACAACTCATATCTTAATGGTTATTATGTTTTCAGCAAGCAAGAGCCAAGATCAGCATTATGAATCAAAATACCTGTTTCTGAATGAGACTCCTTGTGAATTAGTCTTTAAGTTACAAATGAAGCTATTCGTGGGTTCTGCCTCAGAACTCTTGATTACTGATACTAGAAATTTATAGAAAGACATAAAATGTGGTTCTCTGTTTTAGGCTTCAGCTCTGGCGGCATGGACTATGGCATGGTTGGTGGGAAGGAGGCTGGAACTGAGTCTCGCTTTAAACAGTGGACCTCCATGATGGAGGGATTGCCCTCTGTAGCCACACAGGAAGCCAATATGCACAAAAATGGTAAGAGCAAGCAAAGCGTTACGAGTTGCAGCTCTTCTGACCCTCAGCAGGCCTTAAGTGTGCTGTAAAATTATTTTAAAACACGGATCTTTAGCTACTTCTTAGCATGTCTTTTGATTTTTACCCCAGATCTTATGATAACCTATGAAGAAAGATTGTGTGTGTTTCCAATTATAAGAAAGTCAAAATGCTAGTTCTAATTAAAGGGACAGAATTCCCCACCTACAGTGGGATGGGAATGAGGGCAGTGGCAGTGAACTTGAGCATCCATTAGGGTGAAACCTAACGAACTGGCTGAGGGAAGAGAATCAGCAAATGAGGTGCAAGAGGTCACAACAGATATCTTTTGTATTGACTTTGGATGCTTCGATCTCCAAAAGATGATTGATAGATCAGTACGTGAGACTAGAAATTTCCACAAAGCTTTCTTGTCCTTTATGAATTACAAGATCTGAACAGCAATTGAGCTCATTCTAGGCTGTGATTATCAGTGTGGGTCAGCCCTTCATTTCCATAATTCTCTGTAAGAGCTTCTCCATTTCCCTCTAAGACAAATAAAAGGTCTTAGAGTCTTCCTTCAGCCTCGTTTCGTCGTTCGTCTCAGTTGACAGTAAGTCACTTGGACGCAACTGTGTCTATGAGAACCACGTACAAATAGGTGTGGGACTGCTCCCACAGCTCCCTGGCGGGCCTCGACCCCATCAGTCTGAAGCCTTCCAGGGTTCCTTCATAAGCCCCTCTTTTTTTTTTTTAACTCCTCACCTGAGGAGATATTTATTGATTTTAGGGGTGGGGGAGGGAAGCATTGATGTAAGAGAAACATTGATCGGTTACCTCCCATACGAACCCCACCAGGGATCAAACCAGCAACCTTAGGTATGTGCCGTGACTGGGACTTGAACCTGCAACCTTTGCCGTACAGGACAGTGCTCCAACCAGTGGAACCACTCAGCCAGGGCTATAAGCCAATCTTAAAAATGTACCCATCTGGAGGCTGCTGAAGTGGCCACTTGGAGCTCTCTGCCTGCTATCCCAAAGCAGTATTACCTTGGAAGTAATTTTATCAGCACAATAAATAGGATCCTAACCAAGAATAGCTCAGATGGCACAATACAACATGTAAAACTTGATGAGAAATAGGTGGAAGGATATCTAACAGAGGCCAAAACTTCTATTTAAAGCTCATTTTTTGTTTATGGGAATTTTAGGGTTTTAATTTCTTTTCTGCCTCATGGCATATGAAATGCATAAAGGAGGCCCCGACAAAACCGCTGAAATCCTCTTGGGAAAGCTACAAAGGATTTGCTGTTCCTGTGTGGGGCCATGGACCTCAGAGCTGCAGAGGTCACTGCTGGTCTTGTGCTGGCAGAGACCCCAGGCAGGAATTCCATCTCATCGCTTCGGAATTTAAAGCAATTGCAGATGCTTTCCCTCCAGCGGACTTCCCTCCATTTGTATTGTCTCGAGTCATTAGTATACAAACTGTGGGGATAATGGTATGATTCACAGTTTATGAGAGTTTAGTTAGTTAACTTCTTAAGGCCATGGAATTTGGAACATTCAAGAATGAAAGCAGTGCTGTGTACATGACCGAGAAACTGAAAGGCTCAGAAAGGTGAGATGAATTGTTCATGAGCATCCTGCTTATTCACTATATCCTGGGTCTCGAGTGTGCCCTCTCATTGTGGACTCTTTCCACTGCATAAACTTCAGAACACTGCATTCGTCTGAGTTTCTCTGAACAAAAGATTGACAAGTTCTGTTCACAGGAGTCCTTTGCAAGTTTGAATTAATTTCCTCTTTCTCTTTTGTCAGGCGCTATAGTGGCCCCTGGGAAGGCCCGAGGAGGGTCACCATACAACCAGTTTGATATAATCCCAGGTGACACACTGGGTGGCCATACGGGTCCTGCTGGTGATAGCTGGTTACCTGCCAAATCTCCACCAACAAACAAAATCGGAAGTAAATCCAGCAATGCCAGTTGGCCTCCAGGTATTGTCCAGGAAGTGTGTTTTCTGGGATATCATTTGGTTTTTATTTTTTATTTTTAGGTTCTGAACAGATTGTTTTTGCCACCTATTTTACTAAGACACCCACTTTCATTTCTTCATTCAGTAATTGTCCGATAAAAGCAAGGCATGTGCTAAGCTGTGGGAAGATAGAAAATTTTCATTAGATAAGGTCTCTGCTCTATAGCATTCAATAAGGAAAATAAGGTGTTGACACTGGTCACTGACCAAGTAAATTAGTATATGGTAAATACTGCATGGACTTGGATAAGCTGAAGGAAGTCAGAGGAGGGGAATGTGAGGATAAAAGAAAGTAAAATTGGAGCCGGGACTTGGCATGCATCCACCATAGGATGGATGCCTTGTACCCTGGATTCTTCTGAAATGTCCGTTGAATTGATTGGTTTAATTTTTGAAGGAGGTATTTATTATCAATTAGGTTATAAGTTTGCAGTAGTGAATACAGTGAGAAAATTTGTTACTTTTTTCTGTGTTTTGATACAGATAACCTATTTTCAGTGTACAAAACAATTTAATATAGTAAAGATAAAAGTTAAAAATTTGGTATGTCCTTCTAAACCTCTCTTTATACAGTTATATTTGTGATGTGAACATGTAGAGTTTCATTCTATTAAACTCATAATACCTGTTGATATATAATGCATATTACTTGCCCTGACTAGGATTAGAAAAGTAAATTTAGTAATACTATTGCATAGCTTTATTTTTCTTTATTTTTTTAATTAAACACTTTATTTATTTATTTTAGAGAGAGGGGAAGGGAGAGAGAAAGAGAGAGAGAAACATCAATGTGTGGTTGCCTCTCATGCACCCCCAACCGGGGACCTGACCCACAACGCAGGCATGTGCCCTGACTGGGAATCGAACCGGTGACCCTTTGGTTCACGGGCTCCATAGCTTTATATATGATTTAAATTAACCAATTAAAAACTGTAGGCAGCCCTAGCTGATGTGGCCCAGTAGACTGAGTGCTGGGTTGATGTTTCTCTCCCTCTCTTTCTCCCTCCCTTCCCCTCTCTCTAAAATAAATAAATAAAGTCTTTTTTTAAATATCGTAAACACTTATTTATACATATTCCAGGCTTTCTCATTAGCCAAATTATTCCTGCCGCTTAACCCTGCACGTTCCACACAGCAGTGGCCACTTGCATTGGGCTTCCTTGTGTGTCGGGGCCGATTTCCTGCGAGTTAAACGGGAGAAGTTACAGCTCTCCAACCTAGATTTTCCCCCAGTTCTTGTCCGAGATGGCTGACCAGTTCTCATGAGCACCAGACTACGTGATCCTGCCTCCCTGCCCTCGAGACCGAATTTCCCCGGGAGCAGGAAGAGCAGGTTCTGGGGCCAGGCGCAGATGAGCCCTGGCATCAAGTTCACAACCATAGAGAGACAGGGAGGGCTGACGTGTTGTGGTAACGCAAAGGTGCTGCGGGCAGAATATATGTTCAGGCTGACTTTTAAAAATTTTTATTATGAAAATCTAAATTAAATAGACTTCCGACAGATCTATTTCTTATCAAAAAGTAACTATTTTACCATTTTTTGAACAAATTCTTACCTCCCACACTTGTTGTTCTTCTCTCAGAATTCCAACCAGGAGTGCCATGGAAAGGTATCCAAAACATTGACCCTGAATCTGATCCCTATGTCACCCCAGGAAGTGTGCTGGGGGGTACAGCCACATCTCCTATTGTAGATACTGACCACCAACTTCTGCGGGATAACACCACAGGTGAATAAGTCAAACATCCCTTGCATGTATACTTGCTGTTATCAAGTAATTTAACCAGAAAACATAAGAACATAAAGCTTTTCACATTTATTTTTTAGATATATTGTGTTCTCCCTTCTATTGAAAGTTAAATAAAGTACGTACTTAAAGGTTTCACTTGTTATACTGACATTTATCTGCAATATTTTTATTCATTTTTCATCTGTCACTCAAAGGGTCTAATTCTTCCCTCAACACCTCGCTGCCTTCACCTGGTGCCTGGCCCTACAGTGCCTCTGACAACTCCTTTTCCAACGTTCATAGCACTTCAGGTAGGAGTGTGACCTGTTTTTTCCTTTTGGTTAGCACTTTTCAGATTCCCTTTTACAAAGGAAGTTGGTATTTATTTCTTTAAAAATACTTTTGGAGACACAACTCCTGTGTTGGCCATGTCGTCCAGGAGCTTCTGGTCTCAAAGAGGCCAGAGGAGACACATACAGCTTTAGGACGAGGCAGATGGTGACGTAGTTGCAGGGAACTGTGGGTCTTCTGAGGGCAGAGGTTACATCCTGATGACCCAAGCGCTTTCCTTTTAACCAATCTGCCAAGAGAATCCAGGACCGTTAAGTCCAGATTGTTATTCTTAAGGCTTTTCTCTAAAAATCCTTCCATTTACAAAGGCTAAGGTGAGATGGCCAAAGGGAAGAGAGAGGACCTTGATTAATTGTACCTACATTTGTTGAGTTCCTTACTGTTTCGTTGTGTGGTTTTGAGGGATTTTGGGGGAAAGACAAGAAGGAATGGAAAAGTTAATGGGTATGATAGAGCCTTTGAAGTCTCTCACTCAACACAAAGCCTTGCAGATTGCTAAACACATCGTTAGTAACTGGCACTGTGCTCTTGCAAAAGTTGGATCTTAAGCCATTGAAGTCATTAAGGCTTCTGTTCTTTGTCTAGCAAAAGTAAATAAAACAAATCCTTAGCTACCTACTAAGACACTACAGGTTGATGGCCTTATAAATTGTCTTCTATTTTTTTCTTTCCACCTATGAGTCATATCAAGAGTAATGATAATCTATCATTTTTTTTAAAGCTCCTATAAACCAGGCAGCATCTAAGCACTTCAGCATGAATTTCTTTTCTTTTTAAAATTTTATTTTTCCACATTTTTTAATGTTGTTCATGTACAGTTGTCTCCATTTACTCCCCACCACTGCCTCCCACCCCAGCCATCCCTGCTCCCCACCCTTGATCCTGCCCCCCTTGGTTTTGTCCCTGTGCCCTTGGTCAGCATGAACTCTTGTCGGACCTTCACCAGAGTCTGTGGAGAGGTCTTGGTGTTGTCTCCATCTTGTATGTGAGACTGAGGTTCACTGGGCTGATATAGTTTGCCTCAGGTCTGAGTGAGTGTGTAAAGGAGCCAACTCAGTATTCATATTTCTAACCACTACCCTTAGATTATACATTTATAGAACTTCTTCCTTTACATGTAGAACTCATTTTCACCTCGTATTCCTGTAAACTGCCTATACCTCTGGTTGACCTGTTTTATCTTTTGTCTACAATTGGACATTCACCTGAGAGATGAGTCAAGAATCACCCTAAATATGTCTAAAACTGACCATATATTTTCCCACTTCTGAAATCATCTTTCCTTTTAACTAAACTCTGTATTTTTCTTAGTGATGCTCCCATGTATCACTGAGTCACAAAATCTCAGTATTTTCTTGCTCTTATTTTTCCCTTGCTCCAAGCGGTTTAGTCTGCCGTCATTTCTCTCTTACCCGTGTCTTCTGTTCCATCCTGTTTGCTGTCACCCAGGTTTTCGACCCTGCTTTAAACACTGCGCGCTGAATCTCCTCTCACATTTCCTGACGGTGTTTTTATCAGTCTCCAGCCTGCCTTTGTAGTCTCCTTTTACCTCTCTGCCCCTGTGACACGTCGTTCAGCCAGAATTGAGGGGAAACATTTGGTACAGAAAGTGTTTAAATTGAACTTGGTTTGTATTTTCCAGGCTCTCTGAGTCCACTTATTTATGTAAATCCTTCCAGATCTGCTTTTACAAAGCCTTTGCTGATAGCCCAGCCTTGTCTTTCTCCTGTGTGTATTGAACGTACAGGATCTTGTCTGGGGTTACCAATTATGTTGATCATCTGCTCTTTCCCATCTGAACTTGAAGTTGAGAATAACTATTTATATTACCCACACACTGATGTAGCACCTTAAAGCATAATGAGCCTTTACTGAATATTTTTTTACTGTGTTTTAAAAATCTGTTTGAATGTTGATATCTAATGTTCTGGATCGAGAAAAGTGTAGCTTTCTAACACACTTTTCATTAAGTCGGTAAGTATTTGTAGAACACCCACTCAGTTTCACATTCTTATCTATAAGACTAATGGTTTCAGGAATACTTTCCTTGAATTAATCTTCCCTTTCAGGTTGTATTAGCTAAGGAAGCAGTAGAGAATTAGTTATCTTAGTAAATCCTTAGTCCATTTGTTAATTTGTCAATTCTGAGTGGTAGTCATTGAAAATTTTATATTTAATAAGCTCAAAGAACAATATTATTTTGTAATGCTGCTTTGGAATGTGCACTTACTATTTTTAGAATTTAAATATGTGTGTATATGTTTAAAATTTATGTGTATTTGGTGACAAATAACTGTCTAATTAACCTTATTCCTTCTTCAATTTCCTTATAGCAAAGTTCCCTGATTATAAATCAACATGGTCCCCAGATCCCATAGGACACAACCCCACTCATCTCTCCAACAAGATGTGGAAAAACCATATTTCCTCAAGGAACACTACACCGCTGCCCCGCCCACCTCCTGGTCTGACTAACCCCAAACCGTCATCTCCCTGGAGCAGCACAGCACCCCGATCAGTCAGGGGGTGGGGGACACAGGATTCACGGCTTGCCACAGGTGAGAATGATCTGTCTAAAGGAGCATCATTGTTCAAACACAAGGATCTGATGTTAGCATGGATGGTGAAGACATGATAAAGTCTTCGGAAGAGAGAAAATTACATTTTCTGTCTTGGTCAGTGTAGAGCAAAGGGACCCAAGAGCTCCCAAGGTACTGATGGAGCAAGATGACAAATGGCAGAGTGTGAAAGCACTGGGAGGAAAGTGTTGTAGAGAAGGCGTGAGAGTGCATAGGGACCCGGGTCTAGGAGAAGAGAGCTGGCTATTCGGTGACAAGGTAAGGGTCAGAGTGAGGTGGAAAGAGAATGATCTGTGAAAGAAGAGAAGCAGCATGTGCGCTATATGAAAATGTTTCTCACTCATGCCTCTTTTTAAATTTTTTGATGGCTCTTTCTAATCTTTTGTCTGGTTGCTTACAGCTTCTACCTGGAGTGATGGTGGTTCAGTTCGTCCTAGTTACTGGCTGGTCCTTCACAATCTCACTCCACAGGTAATCGTGCTTTCTTGTGATTTTCTAAATAAGACTGAATGGTGTTAAGAGAGAGAAACTGGAAACTCTGGGCAGATATGAAAGCTCGTTTATTTTCTGATCACTGCAAAGAGGTCCAGCCTGCAAGGGTGGGTCTCCCCACCCAGGCTCGAAGCCTGCTGCTGCATGGGGGATGTTGGCCACTCAGCTTCATGCCTTCCTTTGTGGTGATGTTAATATATGTAGTTTATAACATAGTAGGAGTGGGGTGGTATTATCCGGTGAGTTCTGCTAGCAGAGACAACTTGTGTAGATCTGCCTGTCCGAATCGAGAACTAAGTGGGAAATGGATGTTTAAGTGCTTTAATCACATGCAAAAAATGTTACCTGTTTTTGTGTTAGTTATCCAAAACTCAATATTAACTGTTTTTCTGCTTCATAAACAATTACCCATCTATCTTTGCAGAAGTGATGTGTCTGTCTCACAGCTTAAGTGTCAAATGTCCCCTGGGTACTTCTGATGTTTTCTCTGTTAACCCTCTTCTGTGTAGATAGATGGCATTACTAATTTCCATCATCAGAACATGCCCTCGAGGTTGTTTGTACTGTGGTGGGACTTCATTTGTACCAAAGCACCCCCGCCCCTCACATTGGTCGCTTGACAACTGAAGTATTTGCGCATCAGCATCTTGAGCATTCAGATGAAGTTAAATGAACCCATTGAAACTTAGCCCATAACCTTCATTTGGACTTGACAGTACGATCTTTACAACACTTTGTTAAAAGGGGTCAATTATGCCCCCCTGCCTTTGACACACAATGATTAGCCTAGCATTTAATTGATAAACGGATTTGTGTACACTTTACTAGGCTAGCACTTTCCAGAGTGGTTCCCATGGGATGTTAATAGGTGTCTGGCCTAATATGTTTGGACTTGATTAAATAAAATTAAGCAGGTTTCTTAACTGTGAGACATCTTGGATCCTTTAATATGCTAACTCGTACTATAATTCTCTGTCTGGAAATACAGCTTCTCCTAAATTTATTTGCCCTGTGAACCTATATGTAGAGGGTATATCCAGGGCTTATATTTCATGGTACATGTTGAGGGAAGGCAGTTTCCTAAATATAGTTAACATGAGGACGGGTCTAGATTGGCGTTTAATCCCTGTATGTATAATAACTCAGCTAAAAGCCCAAGGTTATTTAACTAATAGTTTACTGAATAATGAAGATTTTACATAACCATCCTCAAAACTCTCTCTGCCTCATTATTTCTAAATAGTCACACGGTGTGGTGGTGTGATGTGGTTAGGATGAGAAAGGGGGTACACAGTGTTAAAATGAGCCTGGGCAAGTTAACCAGCTGTTCACTTCAGTTTTAGAACATGAAAAATAGTCAGTATACCTGTATATGTATATGAAATGAATATAGGGGTTGGCTGTGTTTGTATTAGAAAGAACTGATTAATTAAAAAAAAAAACAGCACTACCTAATAGCAGACCAATCTCAGTTGTACCTTATAAGAAAGTTACAAGGTCAGATCTTTGGTACCTGGATAAATTTGCTTTTTATCACCTAAAATCTGTTTGGAAGACATCTATCCTGAAAAGTCACTAGTGGCATACACTGGTGTGCTTCTGTCGTCAGTTGTCACTTTAAAAACAACGCGGAGCTGTTTCTCCAGTCGTTTCCTATAGAGAACTGTGGTGAAACTGCCAGTTTTTCCCTGCAGGGTTTCCATGGTGAAACCACAGAACGTTTCCACTGCTGCTGCCAGTAGCACCACTTTTGAAGGCTATTCCAATAGTCATCTGTTCCACTTCCAGAGAAATGAACTGAGATGTTGGACTAAGCAGCTTAAATAAATGTAGTTAAGATTTTGATACAAATAAATTAATTAGAATGAATAAATAGATTTGTTCCTTTGAGTCATAAGTGAGGGCAGTTATCCCCAATAACTGGACATAAAGTGAGCGACTACAGCCTTTGGTCCCATTGGCTGCAGGCAGCAGAGAACAGAGAAGTGGGGAGAAATACTCTGATTTTTTCTTTAAGATTTTATTTATTTATTTTAGAGGGGGGAACAGAGGGAGAGAAACGTCAATGTGTGGTTGCCTCTTGTGTGCCCCCTAGTGGGGACCTGACCTGGCCTGCAACCCAGGCATGTGCCCTGCCTGGGAATCGAACCAGCGATCCTTTGGTTTGCAGACCGGCTCTCAGTCCACTGAGCCACACGATCCAGGGCCAGATACTCTGGTCTTGAGATGGCCAGGGTCGGAGTAAGAGGACACAGAATAGTCTGTGAGCTGGGGCAGCAGTCAACACTCTATCATCAGATGGTTAGCTGTGCTTTTCTCGTTTGTGGCTTTTCTCTGTGCAGTTTTTAACTTGGGAGGTGTAAGAATACATTAGTAATGATGCTGAGAACTTTGCATGTTTTCTTAAACTCTTATTTGGGTACTAGCTTATTTTCACTTTTTAAAGGTCTACAAATTACCTCGTGTTCACTTGTTTGCCTCTTAAAAAATACAGACCACAGGTTAAATCATACAGTTTTGTTTTGAGCTGCATTTGTGCAAACTTTTTTATTTGCAAAATGGGCACATTCGATCTCAACCCAATGCTTTGACTATTTTTAAATTTCCCTTTAAGGCCTGTATATTCAGTGCACTCTTTCCTTGCTTTGAGTTCTTCATTTATCCCTCCAAGACTTATTTAGTACGGACACTGTGCTGTATTATTTATAAACCAGAAATCCTTCTTTTGTCATATGTAAGAAAGGTCACTTGACTTTCTTTCACACCCCACTTGTAGTTTTTATCTCACAAATGCCTTACTCCTTAGATTGATGGGTCAACCTTGAGAACCATCTGCATGCAGCATGGCCCACTGCTGACATTCCATCTGAACCTAACCCAGGGCACCGCCCTGATCCGATACAGCACCAAACAGGAGGCGGCCAAGGCCCAAACTGCACTGCACATGTGAGTATCCATCCTGTGCTCACTGAGACAAACATGCATGAAGATGCACATGTGAGTATTCTAGCACCTGCTTAATTAAACAAAGATGCATGGGAACAGGCCCCAAATGACATTATCACACAAGCAGTTGTTTGGTACTGAGGTGGCTGATCTATATCTGCCTGAGCATGCATTGTCCTGTGTCTGTCCTAGGCCAATAATCAGAATTCTACAAGTGAAGAATTTGAAAAGTAGTGAGTAAATTTTTAAGTACCATAAAACAAAGCCAATATTTATGAAAATGTGAAAGCATAATTACTGTCACTTTTCATAATAGTATCCAGCTGCTTACTTTGGCTTCTTTATGGGTGATGATAAAATGTTGTGGCCTTGGTAGATAGCAGGGGTTTTGCATGAAGTAGGCGGGACTGGGTCAGACTTCGACCATACCCCTCCCTGCTACTCTCAGACTGGTGGACAGGAAGGACCTGACTCCTGTGGCTGCAGCTGCCACGATAAAAAGCTGTAACAGAAAAAGCAAGTGATGGTGAGGCTCTGGCAGTGAGCCCGCCCCTGAGACAGAGCAGCATTTTCAAATGTCTGAAGCTGGGTCACCTTGATGCTTGATGAGTGATCTTGTACCTCCCATGGAGAAAAGGAAAAAAGATAACATTATTCGTGACATACATATTTCACATACCAAGGGATATCGATCTGTAGTATCCTGCAGTAGTCTTTGGATATCTACTTTATTGCTTTAAGTCAGTACCTGGCAGCCTGGTTAAAACACAGGTTCTGATCCTGTGGGTCTGCATTTTAAAAAGCATCCAGGGAATGTGGAAGCTTCTACTCAAAGGACTGTACTTGGAATGATAAAAATTCAAAATATTCAGTCCCCTTGTGCACTTCAGTAATTTTCTCAAATCTGTAGTTACTCCCTCTCCTTTTTTCCAGGTGTGTGTTGGGAAACACTACCATCCTGGCTGAGTTCGCCACCGATGATGAAGTTAGCCGCTTTCTGGCACAAGCTCAGCCCCCTACCCCTGCAGCAACCCCGAGTGCACCCGCAGCAGGTTGGCAGTCGCTGGAGACCGGCCAGACCCAGTCAGATCCCGTCGGGCCTGCTCTGAATCTTTTCGGTGGGTCCACAGGGCTCGGGCAGTGGAGCAGCAGTGCTGGTGGCAGCAGTGGGGCCGACCTTGCTGGCGCTTCATTGTGGGGGCCCCCAAACTATTCTTCTAGCTTGTGGGGAGTCCCAACTGTGGAAGATCCCCATAGGATGGGCAGCCCTGCTCCTTTACTACCTGGTGACCTTCTGGGAGGAGGGTCGGATTCAATCTGAACTAAGAACTTTCAACTCTGACCTCGTTACCTTTTTTGGAACAGCAGCAGCACTAACTTGACCTTTTCGTTTTTTTTTTCAACTTGCAATAAATACATTTTTAAAAGGAAAAAAGAAAACGGAGAGAGAAAAAAAGGTGGGTCATTGACAGACTGTCTGAGCACATAGTTGCCTCCCTTATATCTTCAGTTTTTTCGTTTGGAATATGAATCCAAAAAGAGAACATATCACTCTTGAAATACTTGAATCATGAACGCCAACCTAGAAAGACAATGTGAAGCAAGTACACATACCATTTAAATTTAAACACAAAAAAAATTAAAAAAATTAGTTTCTAGTTTTTCACTTTTTTCATGTTATATGGAAGTTGTTGCTAAGAAACATATATACTGAAAAAAATAGCTTTTTAACTTTGTTTGCACTGGGTGTGTTTCCGTCCTTAGGTCTACCATGTTTGGGAGGGAGGGGAATTCAAAAGAATTGTTGGGGTGGGGGGAGGGAAGACTTGACGGAGCCTCACTTTAAAAACAAAAACATAAAAACCTAAAAAAAAGGAAAAAATTTGTGATTGGCTGGTTGATAAATACCAGTGTGTTCTGGCACATGTAACTGCCCAGGCATGCTCGTTCTGGTATGTGTGTGCACGTGTGTTCATGTGCATCCGCGTGCATCCTTCTCTCTGTCTCTGTGTGTGTGTGTGCCTGTGTCCTCCTCTGCCTCTGCCTCCTCCTCCCTGACTCTGATTTCTCAGAAAGCTGCATTGCTGACAGTACGCAGGCTGGCTGGCCGGCCATCTGCTTTTTACTTTTATTGGTATTTTTTTTAAACTATGAGAACACACAAGCACGAGGAGCCACTGCTACTAAAGCAAATCCTTTGGGCTGCATTAAGGTGGACAGAGTGCTTTCTAATGATGAAAGCAGTGAGCTCCTTCACATCTGCAAGTGAGTTTTCTCTAAGCTTTTCTTTTGACCTAGCAGTAGAGTGGAGCACTGCCAAGTCCAAAAAATTTGGAGAGCAGGAGGTACCTCTTGGAGCATCTATGTGTTTATTTATTTCTGTTTTTTTTTTTTTTTTTCAAATAAGTGGCCACTAGGCACATCTGAATATCTGTTAAGTTTTATGCAGGCCTTTTCGTTACTTTGATGGGGACAGATGATGAGATAGTTTTTAATTATGTGATGTCTCCAAAGCAGAAAAACTGTGTTCCCCCCTCCTTGTGTAATCGGGTATGAGAAATTCATCAGAACGTCAGGTAATGCTGAATTCAGTTATTTCTATTGGTTCTCTTTTTAATTTTATGAAAACAGAAAAAAGTAAGTTGTGAGCAGCCTCCTGGAAGCGTCCGCAGCTCCTCCCTCTCTGCTCTTTTCTTGCTGAGCGTTGCCTGTGCCAGGCCGTGGCGTGTTACAGCACCAGGCCATCACTGACAGAAACGTTTACGTAACGAATGTTCTTAAACCAGTGTGTACTTCAAGCGTTTCCTTTTGTTTTTCTGTGTTGTGTATTTCCTGTGTACGTGGTTTTGCTTAGGCAGGTATAACTTAGCAAAGACTTTTAAATATTGCACCTTTTTTTGGTTTTGACCTCCTTTTTTTCCGTGTAATGTTGCTTTTTTTATTTCAATATTTAAAGACATTTTTTTAAGCATCAATGTAGTAGTACTCTGGGCCGAATAGGAGGCAACTTTTAATCCACAGTTATCACCAACGTGTATGTACTTATGTTGGAATCAAAATGTATCAAACTGCTTTTTGTGAAGAGAGTTACAGCAGCCCTGAAGGGGTGCCCCTGTATACAGAGCGGATGGTGGGTGGGGCGGGGGGAGGGGGCGTATGCCGGTAACGTGCTAGCACTTGTGTGGACATCCCAATCTGCATTATACTGTTTAACATAAAGTGCCGACATTCTGTACCAGCAAATACCTGCCCATTCCAGCCCTTGGTGGGAGCAGACCTCTACTGTCCTCCATAACTTGCTGCTAGTGAGGACAAAGGAGTTTTTCTTTCTAATTTAGCATCTTCAGTGAAGGATACAACAATGCCTAATGTATTTGACTTTTAGCTCGTGTCTGTGTGTAGGTGGGTGGGTGGGTGGGTGGGTGTGTAGAGGAAAAGGCAAAAGCGCATTCAAGTGGTTTGTGAGACAAAGAATGGGAATTCTGTAGTCCACTCGGCTTACCCTGTTGATTATAAACCTAGCCTCAAAAGAGATTGACATGCATAACTCAAGTGAGCATTCTCTTACACAAGTCTTTATGAACCCTTCATGGGTAGGTGGTCAAACTTGAGTTTCCAGCATTGGTTTGGTCCCGTTGGATGCCTTGTAGAAAACTAACTGTGCCCTCTTCCTGCTCTCCGGTTTTCATCACCACCATACCCCTTCCACCTCTGCCCACGTACACCGTGTCTCCTCCCAGCCCCCACTGACTGCTCTCTGTGTGTGGAGCAAAACCCTGTCGTGTGGTGCCCTCCAGGTGGAGAGCAGCTGTGTTCAGACATCTACAGAAGGCTCAACCTTAGTGTCCCTGGGCTAGGAGCATGTCCCAAGGCTCCTGAGAGCCAGGAGTGACCCTGCCGCTCTTGGTTTCCTGCCATGTCCTTCCCCACCCTCCACCCTTCTTGCCTCTGGGTTTCTTGACCTGCACTATGGGTTAGTTGAGTTCCTTACCATACTACGGTGAAAGCCGGGTGCTAGAGCCCCTCTTGTTTACAAGACATAATGAGGGATTTGAAATATATAAAAATAAACATGAGAAGCTAAAATGTTCTTCCATCATAAGCTTAAAGGGAAAAAAATTAAAAACTTTTAAAAAAGACCAAAAAGTGCGTATATATATATATACATATAAATATATATTTTAGATGAAGACTAACTCTGGGAGCATTTAACAGTGTTTTCTGTTTTTGTTTTTAACATTTATTTTCCTGCTTTAAAATTTGCAAGCATTCTCAGGAATTCTAGGGTAGGAAGCCAGTTTTTTGAAGATGGTTTATTTAACCGTATCTTATCCTAGATAGATGGCTCTTTCTTTCCTGTTAATAAACTTTTACAAGTTCCTGAAACTTCAAAAAGTTGAAACAATTTTTACTTAAAAAATGTAAAAAAGAAAAGTCTCCAAACATTATTGTCATACTGGGGATCACACATTTTAAAACATGTAGAAAGAAATATTTTTTAAATATGATCAATTTAGCAGCAACAGATAAATTCATTATCTTAAAAAATATGGGAGAAGGATTGAGCTTCATCAGAGCTCTGCCACAGATTCGTTTGAAATCGTGTGATTTAACGGGAGAGTGTTTGGTGTATATTAATGGGAATTTCACCACTTTGTTCCTTTCCATTGAAGACTGAACTGAAATCTCCCTCACTAATTTTATTTTTTAAAGGAACCCTTCTCCCTGTCCCCCAGCCCTACCAACAAAAGAAAGAAAGAAAGAAACAACAGCTTAAAAAAAAGTAACCCTAACCTGTAAAATAGTGCAGTTGGATTGCTGAGAATCTATGTAAAGAGTTAGGAAATATAGGTTAATAATTTTTGGAACAAATTTTAAATGTAGGCATTACTAGAGGAAAAATATCTATCAACTGTTCTATTAATGAAGAATGTCTGTCTTACCTCCATTTGTTGTGGCCGGAGGAGAAAATAGTAGAAGAATCTAATAAGAAACAAGTGATTTTAATTTTTTCGCTCCCAGCTACTGTTGTGCTCATTTTAATCGCTGTTTTGAAGATCTGCTGCTTAATTATCCCCATCCCTCAGCCGGAGATGTGGAGTGTTCCTTTCAGTTTTTGGTAACGTCAAATTCTCCTTTTGTTTTCCCTCCTGGGGCCGGGGGTCAGAATTCCTAAGCATGACCACAGCTTCTTTTAAACATCTAAGCTTCCCAGTGGGAAAGAAACTCCCTCTCAACAGGTAAAGGGAGTGGGTGGGGTTGCTGCCTGCAATTTCTCTAAAACCGCTTTAGTGCCTTCGTACATACACCCAGACATCCTGAGCAGGAGGGACACGCGTGTATGTGCAGGTGGTCCGGTCACTCCACAGAGATTAAAGTACTTGCCCGTTTAGGGAATTGGAGTGGTTCTGGACAGGCCCCAAAGGCAGTGGGCTACATTTAAAATAAATAAATACACAAATCAAGGAAGTTACATGTGCTTTTCTGTCTTGATAACGTGGAATGCCAAGACCCTTCCTTGTATTGTTGCCCTCCACTACTGTGCATCGACTTCTCCAGGTGCATCCATGTGGCAACTGCAGTGATTGGGGCAGTCTCTTTGTGTTGGGCCAATAGAAAGGGGTTCATGTTTTTCTGTTTTTGTACTTTGTGTCCTCCTCCCTTCCCATCAACCCCTCTCCCCCACACCTTTTTTTTTTTTTTTTTTTTTTTTGGTCAACTTGCTGGAAGCTTTGCTTTGTTGGTTGGCAGTGACCTAAGAACAGGATATAGTGAGATGTAATGCAAGAGAAAAACTCTTCTTTCCATGGTATTTTTTGGCAAGAGCCATGTCTGCTGGGAGGTTAGGTGTCTTCAAACCACTTAGAAAATTGTGTGGGAGCATCTTCTCTTCCACCACATTCTGGCGTGTGTACAGAGACTTGCTGCTCACCTCTCATTACATAGATTTTTATAAACAATTTTGATCATGTAAATTTGAATTTCCAATTTTTACTAGTTTCCCTTTATTTCTTTAAACATTTGAGTACTAGTGGCTGGAGGTGTCTTTCTTTCAAACATCACGAACTTGGTTTCTGTCTACCACTTGAGTAGCCAAAAGAAAAGAAGCACTAGTAGGGGAAGGGATGTCTTCCATCAGACTGGGGACCTCTGCTGGCGGTTAGATCCAGTGCCATGACCGAATTTTAGTTCATATCTCCGAGACACTGTGAAAAAGTGGATGTGGCATCTCTGATCCCTCAGGCCCTAGTCCTTGATGTTTTTCATTTACGACATTCATAGACGTTAACTTAGCAGTGCTACAAGTTAAGATTCCAAACCAAAATCTTTCATCAGTGTCCCCCAGTAAAGCAACATGATCCATTGACTGCCTTTTGGTTTGTTTTATTTATAGCAGTTTGATTTTCTATTACTATGGCTCCTGTTCTAAGAACTTTCCCACCTCTTTTGACATGAATGTAGCATAAATTAGCAGTTGGTTCTTCCACATTCCTGTGGATTGAATGTGGTGTATAAGATATGCAACAAAAAAAGGAAAAGAATTTGGAAGAGCTTTTACTAATACATCTAGCAGAAACTAAAATTTCACAGGCTTTTAACTTGTAGCAAATATTCACTGTCACTTTCTCCACTCTTGTGGGGAGAGGGGGCATTTTTTGTGGAGTTAACAGCCAGATTCCATATCGACCTCAGATGCTGTGTACTTTTTAATTTTCTTTTTTATATTCTGGCATCTTGACTCTTAAACAGAATGAAGATGTCTGTGTGCTGAGCAAACTGCTTAAGCCAAGCCTGTTTTCCTTCACAGTGTAAACAGGATGTTTTCAGCAGACTTGGCTGTAACAGCCATCTCTAAGATTAGGGAACAATTGAGTCTTTATGTAGAAAAGGTTCCCTTCTCCCCCGTCCTCAGAGTTCACATTCAACATATGACACTTTGTAGGTTATTTTGGGGGGTTTGGGTTTTTCTTTTGTTTTAATTATCTATAAGGTCTTTAGCTAGGAGTAGAGAGATATATTTTAGCTGGTTAAATCAGACTTTTCTTTTCCAGTGTTTTTGCCAAGTTTTGTCATACTTCATGTCTATGCATTAACTGCGCTTCTTAGTGTTACTGCAAAAAGAAACCTTACTCTCTGTTTGCCCTCCTGTGAGTATACAACAAGGCTGCATGTGGTAGCGCAGATGAAAATATTCTAGCCTGTGTGTATGCAGTGGATTGTCAACTGTTAGGCAGCAAATAGGGTGCCCTTGCTCTTTCCCTCGGCTGCACCCCATGCCACACCCCCTCTGCTTTCTTAACTGCAAGTGCAGGGTGTCCACACAGTCTGGAAACTGGCAAATACCCACGATGTTGTCGAGGACATTGTCAATCTGTTAAAAAACATAAACTCTTACATGTAGTTCCAGAGTTAGAGCACACCCTGTAAAATGATCTGTGGGCTTATGACCAGTGCCAAAGGTGTGTGTATTTTCAGAGGTGGTCCCCATTTGACGGTGGTGTTTTCTTGACCTTAAATTTGACAAAGGAGGTGCTGGTATCACATTCTTTAGATTTGAAATAATTACCAACTTCAAACTCTAAACAGTGTAGTAACTTAAAAATCAAACATTGGCCCTCCCTGCCCTGCTCAGAATGCCTCCTCCCCGCCCACACTGCCAAAGAAAAGAGGCCATGAGCACTCCCAGCACGGCGAAGGGGCGCTGGTAGGAGACCGAGCCTCCCCACCAGCTGGGCGTCTGCGCTGGCCTGCAGGTGGTCATTCGGACTGGACATGGAGTAATTCCCAGTGTTCTAAGCTCTGAGTGGTCTTTAAGCTGTCAATCTCTGTAGTGACCTGCTACCACCACCAGAAATAGCAAGAGTGATGGGAACTGCCAGTACTTGCCTCTCAGAATTTAAATACTTCCCTTTTCAGTTAGCTCCACACCTGAATTTGTTTTCAACGAGAAACCACACATCAGAAAAACGGTACTACCCTGGCCATGGGGTCTCTGCAAGACTCCATCATTGGTTCTTCATTCTGCCAACACTTGTTTTGATCCTGGGAGGGGAAAGGTCAGATAAAGACAAGAGATGTTCTATTTTAAAATTTTTAAAGAAAGTGTTTTCTTAAAGCATTGTGTGCCTCAATTCTGATTTCAAACTAAAAATCGTTGCTTTGGAAAAAAAATCCCAATTGTAATTGACCCATTTCGAGGCAATATTAAGAAGTTGGGATTGTCTTTTTAAAAAGTGAAGTTCCTTTTTACAGCTAATGTTGAGCAGCAAAAGACAAGTGGTGAGAGTAGCTTACAATATTGTAGCAAAGTTGTGAAACGAAGTGCTTTTCTTTCCCTTCCCCTCCCCTGCTTTCTTGGACCTCTTACTACAGTTGGCAGCCCTCCTCCTTGGGCTGCTGAAAGGTGTGCACGCCTCTCAGAGGGCTGGGTTGTCAGAGGAGACTGGAGGTGAGGCGGAGCGGCCTTACAGGACTAGCCTGCCAGCGGAGCTGTATGGAGAGGAAGGTAGCTGTCCTACAAGTGTTCGCCAAAAATGAAAAAGAGGGGTATCTATACAAAGCCAAGGGGGAAAACCTTTGGAACCATTTAAGAAGTTACATACCTTTTAAAGGTTGTATAGTTTCTCAGTAAGTGGTGCGTTCAGCATACACTTCTTGCCAGAAATTTCGGGATATATTAGAATAAATGTGTTTAAAACACCACCTCTACCCCCCTTTTTAATTTTGTCCAAGGAATTATTTACTTAAGTGTAGTATTTCTGAATGTGCCTTTGTGAGTACAGAGACCGTCTGCTTTAGGAAGAAGCTGTCCGTTGGGATGAAACAGAAAGACGGTCAGCCTCGTCTCTGGGGACGTCTCTCCTGGCGGTCTCCAGGGGCAGCTGTTGTTTTCATTAGCACCAGTATTGCACAGTGTAGAGTTGTGTGGAAGAGTTCTGGGGCTTGGGGGAGGGGCAGCGAGGTGACGGTGCACAGGTACAGAGACCCAGGTTAGTCCGAGAGTGCAGGTTGAATTACCTATCTGCGTTACCTAGTTTTCTTCGTGTATGTGTGTGTGCACGTGTGGCGGTTTTACTTTCTGTTTTTCTGCGAGCACTGGAGAACTGAAATATGGTGGTGTTGTGACACATGCGTGCATGTCCAGAAGGCGTCTGCTAGCCGCTGCGCGCAGAGCTGGCAGCACGTCTCCACCCTCGGGGTCTGTGTCCTGCGAAGGCTGTTACTTTCCCAGATGGAGTCACTTCACGTTGCTGTTTATGCGAACAGGGTAATACACACAAGGAAAAGGCTTTCGAAAGAATAAGATGGAAGTGTTTGAGAAAGAAAAGAGAAAAATCTGAAATCATATTTTATTTCTTCAGAACTATTATAGCTAAACATAGAAACCTGCAGTGTCTCTTCATTTGTTTTTGTTTGTTTTAAACGATTCCACCTCTTCTCCCCACTCCTGATCTTCTAAAGAAATATCAAGTGAACGCTAAGGGCCATTTCCATAATTCCTCAGAACTCCCCAAAGAGGAAACCAGTCCCTCCCGCAAGATTCCTTCAGCTTCATTCAGGAAGACAAAGGGAGGAGAGATGCTGCCGCTCTCGTGCTTCACTCTCATTCCTCTCTAATGGCCTTGAAATGTATTATTATGCAAATGTGAATTTTGATACTGAATTTAAGAAGAGGTTGTTGGATTTTTTTTCTTTTTTCAAAAAAAAAGGTCCCATATGTGGTCATCATTGCTTTATTTTGTTAACGTGAATTGTAACTATGCATTCTGCAAAAGGGGGGAAGAGAGGGCAGAAAGGGGAAGGAAGTAGCTTTGCATCTTGTTCTATGGTTTCTGTGTCCATGGTATCCCATGTCCTGGTGGAGAAGGGGAGTGAGAGCAAGAAGCAGTAAGGTCAGTACAGTGAGGTGCAGAGACCTCTGGGTCCTCCTGTGGTCGCTGGCAGGCCTGGTGGCCCAGCAAAACCAAGATGGTACAGGATCCTCCATCCTAGCCATGCAGTGTTAACCCAGTGGGACAGTGGGGCCCCAGAGCCCCCCGTGTTCTCTGGGGAAAAGTACTCATCCTTTCCTGAATTCAGAACCCTTTCAAGCTCAGGAAACCATGCCTCACTCGTACTGACCTTAAAGTTTGTCTTTATGTCAACTTCAAAAACCTCTTCCTCCTCCACCTCCTCACTCCTTTTTAACTTTTTGTTCTTCCTTCTTAGTCACTTCTAAGTGAACTTAATTATAAGGAAACTGTCTTGTTCTAAGGGAAAGAAGACTATTGCTTGGCAGGCAAAAAAAGGATTCTCTTCCCCATCCACTACACCCCAGCCAAACGTGATCTCTCTGCCTCCCTGGCATTTATTAAGCTGTGTATAGCTAGCAAGCAGTGAGGTGTTTGGCACGGGAAAGCCTGCAGCCTTCTGTTTGTCCTCACAGAATTCCTTTGTGGATCTCGCCTGTGGTGAATCTCGGCACCTGCATTGCTCCGGTCCAGGCATTATTGCTGCAACACACAGTATCGTGCACAAGAGATTGTCCTGCCTGTGTTCAGTGTTTCCACGCGGCAGCTCTTGTTGTTGTCCACAGTACTGTAACAAGTTACAGACTTGACCACAGTCTCCTTGTGCCTGGGCGAGGCTGCACGGGCACAGTCTTATCAGGGTCTCAATCTGTTAGATTGCCTTTAGACAAAAACAAAACAAAAAAATTAAAATCCTGACGTTTCAACTGTCTAACACAAAGTAATACCTCGAGGTACATTTCCCCTGCAGTGTAGCCCTTGACTCCCCGCTCCTTTTTTTTTGACAAAAGTGGGTTATCCTTTTGAAAATATGAACATGTAAATAGCAGGATAACTTTTATAATTTTTTTTGCTGTGAAAGTAACCCTAAAATATGATGTTTTTCTCTTTTTTTTAAGCCATCAGAAGTTTCCAGTTTTATTCTTTCATGTTGCAGAAGAGAAAACAGAGCAGGTTAGGGCGTGGACTTGCACTGTGGGTCGGTGTTCGCTCGGCAGCCTGCCGTTGGCTGCGGCAGCAGGCCAGTGTCTGGTGCCTGTTTTGAATAGAGCTCGTTTATTCTAGCCTTCTAGCTCCAGGGTGGGGACTGTCTGAATTTCTCTCTTTAGGAAGATCCATCCCCTCCAGGGTTCAGGATTGTTTGCCACTGGAGACCTTGAGCTCTCAGCCTTTCTTGATATTCCCTCTCTCTCTCTCTCTCTCTCTCTCTCTCTCTCTCTCTCTCTCTCTCTCTCTCTCTCTCTCTCACGCACACACGCACACACACAGCAGCATTCTGTAATTCACAAAGGGAATTAGTCCCTGGCATTTCAGTTGGATGCTATAGAATTCACAGCTTCATCACTGCGAGAGGCTGGAAATGTGTTGATTTCTTACTTACAAGGCAACTCATCTGAGATGTGCAACCAACCGCCCAGAAAGGCATGTGCACCCTCAGACGTCGCCCCTCCGTGAGGCTTGGCTGACATTAGGTTGAGGGACAAAAGTTTAACAAGTGCTGCTTGTAGGGATCTGTCAGCTACTGCTCTCCTAGGTTTTGGCTGGCCACTTTCGAGGCAGGGTCAGAATGGGTCATTTTGAATAGCCTCTTCACAAACAACCCCACCCCCACCTTAAAGACAAACCCGGGCATCTGTCAAGAAGCCCTTCTTAGTTTTGACTTGTACATGACGACTTCCTTTGAGGGGAAGAAGCTAGATTATAAATGCACGTATACTTACCACCCATCGATTTGGGCCCTATCAACCTTGGGATTTTATTTCTGTTTGTTTGGAGATTCTTTTTCTATCAGTCCTCTGATCCATCAAAAGTTCTTCCTGACCTTATCCCTCTATGATCCTCCCAAAGGGCTTTGCTGATCTCTGCACTTCTTTCCTGGGACACTCACTCCCCCACCACCACCTTTGCACACGTACCAGTGACCAAAGTGTGTCCAGTGATCTCACAGAAGACATCAAAAATGGTGCATGCACCGCGAATGTGCTCACAGAGACACGTGCACAAGATTCTGCACCCTTGGCCTTAACCTCAGTATGACTTAAGGTGCAGGAACATTTTTAATAGGTTTAAAAAAAATCCCTTCTGGGAGCGAGGGAGAAAAAGGCAGACACAAGAGCTCAGCTGTGCCAGCTCCTAACTCTCCACTATTTGCTTACAACTTCAAATTCTGTGCCCACCTCCAACCCATCCCTGTTTTAAGAACCAAAAACAGACAACAAAAATAACCTGAGGAGAGATTTCTGGACTATTTTGTCTTTCTCCACTTAGATGGAGATGTAAATGCTGCTTTGGGTTCCATAATCCTAGGGGGCTATGTTTACAGAGTAAAATACATCCTACCAAATCAGGAAACCGAATAACGGAACCTCTGCAGTGAGAGTTAGTCACTGACGGTGGGTGAGCAAGACCAGTGAGGGGACTGGAGGGGTGCAGCGGAGGAGAGACGGAGAGCCCACTTCAGTGACTGGTGACATGTTGCTCCCTTCCTCCAGTGTCCTCCCTCACTTCTCTCCTTGCCCACTTTGAACAGAAGGTGCAGAGAAGGACGTCAAAAAGAGGCTGGAGTTTCAAAAGGCAGCTTTCCAACTTTGCACACAAACAGGTAACAGGAAGGTACAGTAAAAATCCTCTCACCTGAAACACTGTCAGCAGAAGCAAAACCTGTCAACACGACAATAGCTGCACAACGCCGATGCCCTCTGCAGGTTACCTAGAAGTGTTTTGTTTTTCTTATACTTGAAATAGCTTTTACAATATTATTTTGGTGGCTTTCTTTCCTCTCTTCCGGTGGGCAATAGAGAAAGTGGATGATGTGATTCAAGGAAGTTTGAGGGGAGAAAAGGAAGGATATGGCATTGTCTTTTTTTTTTCTTAAGCATAGAGGTTTAATCAGACTCCCATATGTTGAAATTGCTCCTCATATTACTGGTTTTACATGGACACAGAAACTAGGCACTTTAGAGGTGCACTTGCATGGCAGGCTGGGCCCCCCTTTTCTGTATTTTATTTTACTTTAGTATAGTGGTACTTAAAATCACTGGTTCACTTAAAAAACAAACAATAAAATGTTAAACTCTACTAATGTACAAATAAGCTGAAAAGTTGCATTTTATGTGTATTTTTTGCCATAGCAGGTACTGTATTTCTCATGCTGGATTTCAAAAAAAAAAAAAAAAAAAAAGCAAAAGCAAAAAAAAACTAAAGGGTGGTGTTTTATTGGATTGTGACAGGTTGAGTAATAAGGAATTAAGTCTTCGTCATTTCATTAAAACTGAGAGATGATGTAATGCATATATAAGAGTTTTCTGAAGGGTTTTTTGGGGGCTTTTAAACGGCTTATTTTTGTTTTTGTTTAGTTTTTTATTTTATTTTATTTTGGAAAGATATGATTGTATTATGTGCAACTCAGTTGCTTACATTATAACTACAAAATATTTTTGGGTTCCTGGAAAAAAAAAGAAAAAAGACTAATAAATGTGTTTGGCTGCTAAGCATTTATTGTGGTTTCCTGTTTTATTCTGCGAATTTAATTTGCTCGTTTACTGAAGGTTTATATTTTTTCTACCCTTCCTTCTCTCCCTGCCCCACACCTAAAAGCTAGCTAAAATTCAGCATCTGAGTTGGGCCTCAGCTTTGCCTGTCTTGCCTTGGTGTGTTTTTGTTGGCAGGTCGGTGGCGGGCTTCTGCTCCTTGCTGCCGCTGCCTGCCACAGTGCAAGTTCCAGATTCCCGAGGAGAAATCGATACTCTCCTGCCTTTTGTTGTTTTGTTTTCATCCTTCTTCGAGTTTGGAGTGAGAGCCCTAGAGGAGAGAAGAGGCGAGACTCCTGCCTAGGGCCGTCCTGCATCCCACCTCCGCCACTCCCAAGGATGAGCACCGGCCAGCTCTGTCCAGAAAACACCCACCTGGCACTCCCTGCCCCCCACCCCCGAGTGCCACCATGCTGCCGAGGAGCACTGGAGCCTTCTCCTAAGGGGAGGTGTTCCCCACCTCAACAGCTGCTGCTTTACCGCTAGCTGCTAACATAAGACTTGTTGAGACGTGTGATCATGAAACTCCTCTAGAATGGCAAACGGGAGGAAGGGAGAGAAACTAACCCTTGCTAACTCCCAGGTATTGTGGTGTTGGACTTAATTCTCAGAATGCTGTGTGATAGCAAACCCATTTTATGGAGAAACTGCAGCGCAGAATAATTAGCTAATAATGAATAACATCAATTGACTGCTTACGGTGAGCTGGGCACTGCTCTAAGCATGTCATATATATTCACTTATTTGAAACGCGTGCCAGTGACTGGTTCAGCCATACGAAGAACCCAGATAGTATTCAGATAAACTCTTGGAAACCATTAGTGAGAAGAGGTGAACACTTCAAAAACATCTTGAGAGCCAGTCTGTTAGAAATAAGTGCTGTTTTTCTTTAACAGAGAGGGTGAGCGAGCGAGAAAGAAACATCAACTTGTTGCACTTATCCATGCCTTCACTGGTTGATTTTTGCGTGTGCTCAGACCAGGGACCAAACCCGCAACCCTGGTGCATCAGGACGATGCTCCAACCAACCTGACCACCCTGCCATGGCATAAGTGCTATTTTTTTTTTAAGAAATTGACGTTGCAAAACCTCTGAAGACCTCTATCAACAAAGACTTTGGACATATTAAAAATGCATCAGTGGCAAAGCGGGGATGTGTTGAAGAATAAAGGTAGCGGTTAAGACTTGAGCATCTTACTCAGTCCTCCTCAGTGGCATGCCCTGCCTTTACTTAGTGACTAAATTTAGTGTATACGTAGAAAATCCGTGCTAAAAGCCAGGCTTCTACACTCCTTCCTCCAGAACAGCCCAGCCACACATTCCCATACTCACCAAAATGCCCTTCTCCAGAATCACTAACCAGCGTTCTTGACCTTGACCTCCTGTCTTCCCAAACAGCTGGCTCCCACTCTCTGGCTGTGTCATGATCTCATCAGCAACTCCAGGACACTGGCCTATGTCCTTTTTTCCAATCCATCATTCCTCTCCTTTTTCTCACTTTCCTCCTAATCCAGTTTAGATTTTATAGACCACAGTTCCAATAACATGGTTGCTACTGACACCTGCATGTGACAAAATCCCCACTCTGGAAAAATCCTATTATCTAAAATGCACCCAAAAGCAGCACTGCTGGGTGGAGGGGGCTCCTGTAAATGTACTGGAACCAGCCAGCATTGAGACCTTGGCAGTACGCAGCAAGCATCCTGTGTGCACTAACACAGAATATTGCAGGAATCAGAAAAATTCACCCAGATTCCTGCTTCCCAACCATGAGCAGAGAGAGGTGCTTCCCCTTTGAGCACTAGTTCCTCCAAGGCTTGGGATCCTTTCCCTTTCTGCCCCCTTGGGTACTTTTAACTCTCCATTAGCCCGTCTCTTGTGATTAGCTGGGGTCCTTGCCAGTCAACATGCTCAGGTCCATCCCATGGTAAAAACCTGTTTGGGGCTCATGTTCTAACTCCTACCTCGCCAGCTACTATCCCATTTTTCCCCTGGAGAAATGTCCTCTCCCTCCTGAATCCCTTCCAGTGTGTTTTCCACCTCTGTCATTCCTGTCGAAGAGCTGTCCCTAGTCCACCAGACATGACCATTTGCCTCCTGATACCACAGCTCCTGGATTTCCTTCTATGTCTAATATGTTCCTTTATTTCCTGCGCCCTTTTCATCCTCTTCTATCTGGCCTTGAGTGTTGGATTTCATCAGCACTCACACCCAAGCCCTCCTTTGTTGCGTGCTAAAATCCTAGGCATCGATATCCACGTCACCGGCCTTTCTTACTCTCCTCTGTCCTCTGACTGAACTCTAAATCTTGGTGTGCCCCTGGGCTCAGTCCTGAATTTTGTTTTCTTGTCATGTTATCCCTGACCCCCAGATGGGTTCATTTCAGCTCCAACCCTGGCCTTTCTGATCTCCTGGTCTTTCTGGTCTACCTAATTGACTTAATTGCCTATCTGCCTCTAAGTCTAGTGGACAAATCCCTCCACCTTCCTTGTCAAATCTACTTCCTTGATCTTTCCCATGTCAGTAAACGACACCTCCGCTCACCCAACTATTCAAGCCCATAGCTGCTTCACATCTCCGATTTACTCCATCGTGAATCCTGTCAGTTCTGGTCTTTCTTGGCATTCATTTCAGTTCCCCAGGCCCCAATCCAGTCTACACGTAATAGCTGGGATGGTATTTTTAACAGCAAATCTGATGAAGTCATCCTCCAGCCCAAAGCCTTTCAGTGGCTTTCCATTGCTTAGAACAAAACCACCGAATTCCCTATTTCCAACAAGGTTCTCAAGGTCTGGCTACCATCTGCTTTTCCAAATTTACCTCCCTCTCTTCTCACCTATTGTCCTCTCTAATCTCGTCAGCTGACTCTTGTACCCCACTGCCTAGTACAATGCCTGGCACAGAGTATGCACCATGGTGAAATGAATGATCCTAACGGGTAACGGGATGCTACATCAAGATTTTATGTAAGAAACTAGGTATTTTTAAAGCCCAAAATAAAAACAGGAGGATAGATATATATATAAAAAAAAGAGAGAATCTGTTCATGAGTTAGAGCACAAGAGAGTTGCCAAAGTAAAATTAGAGAAGTTGCTCTAGGTAACAGTGTCAACCAGCTGGAAGTGTCTTTGGAGATCAGGAACCAAAACCTTGACAAGCCCGCAGACTCAGAAGGTAAGCCTTGCGGATGTGCAGGTTTTCAAGGGGAGGAAAAGTGGGTTAAACCTTGAGGAAACTCCCACGACTTCCTTTTCCAGGAAGTGAGAGAAGGGTCATCGAAGAAAGAGCTGTCAGAGGGGAATTTCAAAGGAGGAGGTAGAGATTGTCAAAAATGCTAAATACTTCAATCAGCCAGGAGGGATGATTTAGTACAGGAAAAACTATTTCACTCAAAGATCAAAATGATGTAAGATGCACATTGGGAAGCTTGCTCCCAGTTTTGTCCCATCTCATCTCATCCCCTGCATGTGCCCCCCACACATAGCCTTTAACAGATTCTTTATGCAAATATAGAGTATATTTGCATAAAGTATATTACGGAAAAGGGCCTTTTGTTTTGCTTATTAGAGGAAGTTATTGGTGATCAATGAGACTGGTTCGGAGGAGACACACAGGAAGTTGTATTGAGTGCTAAGGAATAAAGCTGGAGAGGAACAGATTTGTTGAATGCAGGAGTCCCAGACATTGAGCTAGGGAATCGGCATCTCTTCTTTCCTGTGTTCTTTAATGCACACGTGGGGGTCGTCAGCCATATTTCACAGGTGAAAAGACCAAGTGCCAAAGATTTAGTAATTGCCCAAGTCAGCTAATAACTTGCAGTGCCAGGAATGGTTGGTGAAGGGGCAACTAGAAAGAGAGATTTCCGTGTTAGGGATAGAACAAGAGCAAGTGAAGGTGTTTCTATAGTGGAAGAGATATGTGCATTTTTTTAATATTTTTTAAAAATTTTATTTATTTATTTTTAGAAGGGAAGAGAGGGCAAGAAACATCATTGGTTGCCTCACATACGCACCCCAACTGAGGACCAAACCTGCAACCCAGTCATGTGCGCTGACTGGGAATCGAACCGGTGACCTTTGGCTTCACTTCATGGCATGATGCCCCACCGAGCCACACTCACTGATCAGGGCGATCGGTGAGTCAAAGTAAAAGGGAGTCAGAACTGTAGAGATGAAAAATCCATATAAAGTAAAAGCAAGATAGTTTCTTGCACGAAGGGATAGATGACTGGAGGCAGAAATCTCTATTTTGTGGAGGAAAAATAACAGCAAAGTGAAGCAGAGAGGCGAGAGAGGGCTGGAAGGCTCAGAAGACAGCTGAGTTTGCAATAGTCACAGTGGAAGGTGAGAACACTAAACTCATCACAGCTCATCAAAGCAATGAAGCACTCTGCAGAGAGTGAGAAGTTGCAGGAAGTAAATTCATCTTCCCAGAATTGTCTGCCCTCGCCCTCAAACAAATCCTCTGCAGCTCTCAAGAGGGAAGATGGAAGAAGACCAGGGTGATGAGCTCAGGTGACTGATGGGTCTCTCTAATGGTCAAGTATTCTGAAATTGGTGCTGCAGTCAACTCTGGCTGCTAATTCTGGACTCCAGATGGAGATGTGAAGAAGTCATAGAACGAGGACACTGAAGAGGTGTGACAGAGGTTGGGGGAGAGGAAGTACAGTGTTAGAATCTAACTAGTATCTTGGCTTGTGGGCCTATTTCTCCTTCTGGACTAGGCTCCTTTGGCATTATTCATTCATCCAAGAAACATTATTCAACACCCATACTATGCTAGATCCTGTGCTAGGTGCCAGGGCGATGGGTTATCAAGACTGCCGATGCTAAGTCTGCCATCAACAGGAAAGGCAAATTCTCTGGTTAGAATTATGAGAGAGGCCTACGAAGCAGTAGGTCATTCATCATCTATGAAATCCCCAGGGTGGGCAAGGAGAACACTTCCGGGGTGGTCTATAGGCTTTTGAGTAAATATGGAATAAATGAAAGCAGAAATGGAATGATGACAGGTAAAGAAGTTATTATTAAAGACAAGATCTTGAAGACTTGAGAGCTATAATTAGCAATGTTTAATATCCCTGAAATACTATGGTTAACTGGAAAAAGCTGGGAAGTCAAATGGAATTCCCCTGGGAGGTCTTGTTTTTAGTGAGAAGCTCAGAAATAAGTAATTTTTAAAGCAGCTTGGTACCTTTGGAGCACCAAGGAAAGGGTACATTTGGAGCTGCTAAGAACCAAGCATCTAGAGCCTATCTGCCTGCAATTAACAAGTAGCACTCCCCTTCTACACGAGCAAACTAGATACTCAACCTGCCCAGGCCTTTGTTTTGTCGTCTGCAAACTGGGATCATAATAATGGCTAGCATTTATTAAGCACTTACTCTGTGCATTGCACCAAGGGCTTTACTTGTAGTATTTTATTAAATAGTACCCGAACAACTCAGGAACACGAGGATTAAATGAGATCATTTGTGTAAAGCAGTGATACCTGGTAAGACCTCCGTAAGTGTTAGAGGCTTTTGTTATTGTTGGCCAACCAGAGCAGAGAGCGGAACCATCAGGGAACAGTCTCTGGACTTGGCCTTATTTCCTGATGAGAGGTGTTCCAGAACCAGGGAATGCCTTCACCAGATCACGGGTGTGACCCTGCATAAACTACACCGCTTAATGGCTAAGATTGCGGACTCTTAAGTCGGGCGACCCTCAGCATGTCACTCAGCTTCTGAGTCTCAGCACTTGCTTAAGTCCTTTCCTTTTTTTTTTTTTTTTTAATTGCAGTTTCATTGCAAGGGTTTCACTTGGAACTTAATAAATGCTGATTTCTCTTAGGCATCCTCATTTCCCTCAGAACTGCACTCAGTGCCAGACAGGCAGTAAGAGTGGGGGTGTGGTAGGCCATCATCATCATCATCACAGCAAACACATAGAGGGCTAAGTGTCCAGACATCGATCTGCTACTCCTCACAGCTTTTTTTAAAAAAGATTTTTATTTACTTATTTTTAGAGAGAAGACAAGGGAGGGAGAAAGAGAGAGAGAGAGAAACATCTATGTGTGGTTGCATCTCACGTGGCCCCCACTGGGGACATGGCTCGCAACCCAGGCATGTGCCCTGGCTGGGAATTGAACCGCAACTACAACCCCTTGGTTCGCAGGCCGGAGCTCAACCCACTGAGCCACACTAGTCAGGGCCTCACCGCACTCCTAAAGGCAAGTTTTAATGTACCTTATCCCAGATGGGGAAATGAGGCACAGAGCGGCTAAATAATTTATGAGGCAGTAATCCGTTTCTTATAAACGAAGAGAAACTTGTTAACCCTAATTAGCGAGCCGGCAGCCGAACCCGACAACCTTGAACACCCAGGTTCCTAGGAGCTCCGGGGACGGGACTAAGTGGAGGAAGTCCCGCCCCAAAGGAGGAAGTTCAAGACTTCAGGCTTCCGTTTCCGCCCCCGGCGTCCCGTCTATTCAGTGGGTCGGACGTTCGGGGATGGCGGCGGGAGGTGACTGTGGCGGGCAGCAGGCGGCCTGCGGGTATGACAGCTACCGCTCGCCGTTTGCCTCCCGCTACGCCAGCCCGGAGATGTGCTTCCTGTTTAGCGACAAGTACAAATTCCGGACATGGCGGCAGCTCTGGCTGTGGCTGGCGGAGGCAGAACAGGTAATGGGCCTTGGAGCTGAGAGACCCGGCGGAGGGAGGCGGGTCTGCTTCAGCACGTGCCAGGCTCCGCGCCCAGCGTGGGTCTAGTCGCCTGGGGACAGCTGCGCTGCTATTTTCAGCTAGGCTTAACGAAGAGCTGCGGCCCCAGGACAAGCCAGTGCAGGAGGCCCGGAGCCGCCACCTGTTGTCTCACATGCTTTTAATCACTGAGGGTTAGAGACGCGGAGGCGGCGAGAAGTTCAAGTCTGTGGTTTCAGGGCCGAAATCTTGGCCATTCCTGCAGGAGTGCACCGCTAACCGCTGTGCGCTTGTGACGTGCTGTTGAGCTAATTTCTTTACAGCATCTTTTCTTGTTTATCCCACACAGCTCTTGCAAAGTAGGCAATACTCTTCCCACGTTAGAGGGGAGAGAACCAAGTGTGTGTAATAACCAAGCCAAGCGAGTCGTGTGCGCTGGGCCACCCAGCTGTCAAGAACGGAATTGGGAGGTGAACCTGGGCGCCTAGCCACTTGCCTTCCACGGTGCTTCTGTAGTGATGTTACCAACGAAGTTGGACCTGGGTTCTTGAGTTCAGCCCGGAACTCAGATTATAAGAAAGTTTATTTATAAAGTTACAGAGGTAGTAGAAGTGAGCCGGCTGGGCTGTGTAGGCTGAGGAAAGAAGTTACACGGGCAGAAGAAAGGGCCCTTGGAGCTTAGGAAAGAAAGTACCCTGCAGAGTCGAGTGGGCGTGGGGGGGGAGGAAGAGTGTGGGGAGGGGAGCCTGGGCCCTTCATCCTGAGGGTTTTAGAGGAAGGGAGCTGAGGGGAGGTGTTGGGAGTGGGTGTCAGAACACTCATCAGCTTTATGCTGACACCGAAAATGACATTTATCCCATGGGTGTGGTTGGCACCAATGGCACTAATTGGATTTTTACCTACCTGAGTAGGGTGATTTAAGCTATTTACCCTCTGGTTGGGCAGGAGAAGTGTAAACCATTTATTCTTTGTCCTTGGTTAAGGGAACATAGGATGTTGCAGTTTATTAGATGGCTGTAAGCTGCATGGGCATTGAACTATCTCAGTTTCCCTGTTCAACTTGTCCTGGTTTATTAGCCTGTCTCCATGACAGGACTGTCACAAAAACCCGTGTTTCCTAGGACACCATTTTCATTTCACGGGTTCATGTTTTGCCTCTGAAGAGGGAGAATCGGAGTAGAGGTTTATCAGATGGGATTTATCGTGTGTTTGATGAGAACTACTCGCAGAGCTGTTCATCGCAGTGTTTTCCGAAATCGCTCCTGAGGGGCCTTTCCAGAGGAGTGGAAGGAAGCTGATCCAGAGCGCTATAAAGTTTCAGAGGAAAATGCCACAACAAGCAAGGCGGCAGTGCCCTCTGAAACGGCATGAGCAAGCACCGAAATGATCTGGTGTAGGTGAATGGGATGGTGGTGCAGTGGAACTGCCCCAACAGGAAACTTCCATCCTTAATAATCCCCTCCATTTCACTGTGCCCGGGAAAATACAGTGACATAATAGCAGGCATTTCTATGCCAGGCACTGTTTTAAGACTATACATGTGAATAGCTTATTCACCCTCAAATCAGCCTACCCAGGTGAGTACTGTTTTAGAGAGGTTACAGATGGTGAAATGGAGGCACAGACAGGTTTCATAAACAACTGACTCACCTAACAGTAACGGATGGGAAAAGACATTAATAGTGTGTTGTGGTTTCTTACGTACCAGCCTGTACTCTATGTTCTGTTTCCTTTGGTACTTTATTGTATAGGTTAGGGTAGTGTCATTCAAAGGCTTTTCAGGGTCACCAGGGCGAGTACATGGCTTCAAGCTGGAATTGAAATGTAGAGTCATCTGGAAGTGTTCTTTCCCCTGCCCAGTCTGCATATTGCCCGAGATGCATACAGTTTTTTGTATAATCTCCTGCCTTTGGATTATCTATTAGGGTATCAAAATTAGCAGCATAAATTACATAATAATTTAGTAGTTCAGGGAAATAATCGAGGGATGAGAGATAGGAGGAGTGCAGAAAACGAACCTGGAATGAATTTTGCCAGTATGCGATGCTTGAGGGTAGGACGCCCACACCGCCCCCTGCTGCTTTGCTGTGGGAGGAGCCCCGAGAGGACCTGAGTGCTGGCCAGGGATCCAGAGCCGTGCGGGCCACTGCAGGGTGGCCAGTGTGACCGAGGAAGTGAACTTTTACCTTCTCATTTTAATCAGTTTAATTATAAATAGCCACATCTGGTCAGTAGTTACCATCTCTGACAAGATAGCTCTAAGATGCAAGATCCTCCCCAGGGCCAGGGCTTGGGAGTTCCAAGTCAGGTTTGAGTAAATGTCACCAACGTACATAGTCACCACTTGGATCCTGGACAGCCAGCGATTTTTTGCCAGCCTGATTTTTTCCAGTGATAGATGAGTGTAAGATGTTGGTGTGTTTATTTTCTCATCAATATCTCCTGGAATTGCTTTCAGTCGCACTGAATTTCTATACCTGATTTGTGGGCAAAACTACTTAACCACATTCCTAATTTTGGCTTCTCTGAGTAAATCCGTCTGGTCAAATGTAAAGCTGTGGCTTGGATCGCACACTTTGGGCGCTTACCCACCAGCCACGGAGTGAGCAGCAACAACGCTGTCCTCGTGGAGTGCACGTTCTACGGGGAGGGAGGGGTTACTACATTTGTAAAAGTGCCATGTGATGCGTGCTCTCAGTAAAACCAGGCTAAAGGGAAAGAGAGACGCAGGAGGGTGTCTCACGTGGAGTCAGGAAATAAACCTCTCGGAAGAGATGAGGTTGGGGCCCAGAGAGCAGAATGTGTGAAGTGAGCAGAGATACAGGGCCTGAGGGAGCAGTGATCAGGATTCCGTTGTTGTATAATTGGGGTTTACTTAGAACATAATCTACCCAGATTCACTGAGAAAGTCATCGCCTCCTTACCATGTACTGTGAGTCACCCCAAATTTTAAAAATTGGGAGAAAGCATAAATGCTGACGTGAACCAGTTTTTTTCACGGCATCACCCAGTTCAAATAATCATGACTCCTGAAGTGCTGTTACTTTATCTCGTGTGTTCTGCAGAAGTTGGGTTTGCCTATCACAGATGAACAAATCCAGGAGATGCAGTCAAACCTGGACAACATCAACTTCAAGATGGCAGCCGAGGAGGAGAAGCGATTACGACACGATGTGATGGCTCACGTGCACACCTTTGGCCAGTGCTGTCCCAAAGCCGCCGGCATCATACACCTCGGGGCCACCTCCTGCTACGTCGGAGACAACACAGTAGGTTCTGTGTTGCTTCGTTTCCGCTCAGAACTCAGTCTTTGTAGTCCCGTTACCAACTGTAGTTTATTCTATCCAGTCTTAGGAAGTGGCTCCGTAGATCTTTAGTTTCAGGGGGTTCTTCATGCTCAGGGATTCTCTGCTTTGGTCGTTCCTCCAGTCTCAACTGTAAGCCCCTAATGGCCTCCATAGAATAACACCTGCAGACACCCTGTGCGCTGGTACGCTGGGCATGGGCCAAGGTCTTAGCATTTTCAAGGCCAAGGTAATTTTCCAAAGGCATTTCTTCCCCAAGTCCTTTATAATTCTTTGCCATGATTCTGAAAAGAAAATGAGATTGCATTACCATTCTTAAAGAAAACCTTTAATTAGGAAAGCATCAGCATGTAATTTCCTAAGAGTTTATGAGCTGCCTCACACTGTTCTAAGCATGTTGTTACATATATTCCTGTGTTCTCCATGACAGTCGTGAGAGATGTTGTGATCTCTGTTTTTAAACAGCTTCATTGAGGTGGAGTTTGCATCCCGCAGATTTTCCCATTTTCAATGTAAGTGCAGCGAGTTTCAGTGAACTGATGCCGCTGTTAGCCTCCAGCACTGTCCGGTGTTGGAGCGCGTGCCGCGCGGCCCAGGAGGTCCCCCCGTGCCTGTTCGCTTCCAGGCCCTCGCTGGCCTGCTTTCCGTCTCCACAGCTTTGCCTTTTCTAGAAATGTCACATAAATGGAATCAGAATATTTAGTCTGGAATCGGGCTTTCTTATCCCCAACGCTGCAGCTGAGGAAACTTAAAGGGGTTGAAGAACTTACCTAAAATTACACAACTAGAAATGATACAAGCCCAGGTAGAATAGTTCCAAAGTGGGTTTTCTATTTTTATTTTTTAATTACTATTACTATTTTAAATCCTCACCCAAGGATATGTTTGTTGATTTGGGGGGAGGGAGTGGGGTGAGGAGAGAGAGACATTGGTGGCTGCCTCCTTTAAGCGCCCCAACTGGAGATAGAACGGCACCCTTTTTGGCGCATGGGATGACGCTCCAACTAAGTGAGCCACCGCTGTGCCCTTAATCTCTTAATCACAGCACCTGTGGGAAGAAGCTAGCTTCTGGATACACTTCCAATTCAGAAGGAAGTCACTTTTAAGTTGCTTCAAATAGTCTTAAGTGGTATGTAATTAAAGGCATTTGTATGCAATTGGTGAGTCAAATAATGGAAGAGGAACAATCCTGTCACCTAGAATTTGTTGTGCTTTTTAAAAGTACCCAGTTAGTGTCTTGTATAAGCACATCTCAGAGTTGCCTGAAATACATCTCTTCTCTCCCTCAAAAACAACTTTAATTTCCTAAACCTTGACATTCTGGTTCATGTCTTTTTTGGACTGTTGTTAGCAATCACAGACATGAGACCAGGGAGAGGAAGCTAGTGCAGCGAATCCTGCAGAGGCTTCTCAGAGACTCAAGCTCTCATCTGTGGGAAGGTAGAAACCTTGTTGACCTGGGCGTCTTCACAGTAGTCAGGATGGGGGTCACCCTCGGCTGTTTTCCAGCCATTTTAGGTGCCACATAAATTGGGCTTTATGAGTATAAAGGGTTTGTTCCTTACAGATTCCCGTAGTACCGCTCTCTAAGTTGGTGTGCTTCTGAAAGAGTAAGCAGGAAAGAATGACATCCGTTAGCATCTTCTGGCTTGTACAGTGGGTTGCTAGCAGGTAGAGGACTAGCTGAGAAACCAGTTATTAATGCCCAAAACCTGTTACTCAATCATGTTTGGGCAAAGCGGTTTAATATAAGACCATCTGTGTTTTCCTTTGCAGGATCTGATTATTCTTAGGAATGCCCTGGACCTGCTTTTGCCAAAGGTGAGGAGTTGCCAGAAATTTCCTACCAGCCCCGGATTTCCTGTGACAGGGCATGGGCACCACTTAGGAGTACATCAGGACAATGCAAATCTAAATAGCTGATCCTTTATTCAGGCGAGTGATCCCATATCTGTTCTGCAGAACTAATAGTCTCTTCTTCAGTTAAAACACTGTCAGTGAATGCTTTTAAAGGCCTAGCCTTTTAAATGCGGGAAGAAGTGGCATGTTGCTGGAACATGTGGGTCAGATTTATGATTTTCTCCTCTTTTTCTGCATGAGCATGTCACTGGTCTCAAAATTGTGCAGAAAAAGTTTGTGACTTTAGGTTGTCAATTCGGTTTTCAAACATTCATTGCTATGACCTCTTTCAAATACTTTCTGATACAAAGATGAAAAGATATGTCCTCTGCCTTCATGAGCTGGAGGTCTAATTCTATATGAAATTGTCTAAAAGTTTCGTTCCTGATTACGTAACGAGCTCAACCTGAATTCACCCTCTTTCTGCCACATGGTCTCTCTTGTAGCTGGCCAGAGTGATCTCTCGGCTTGCTGACTTCGCGAAGGAGCGAGCTGATCTTCCCACCTTAGGTTTCACACATTTCCAGTAAGTGATGTGATGACTTCTTGGGACGGGGGCTTGTTTATGTGCACCTGACATTCATCTATTTTTTCAGTTCTTCTGCAGGGAAACCTTGAGATGAGTAATCACAAGACATAGCTTAAGTAGATACCTTGGATGCTTATGAGGGATGAGCCTGATATGTATCCCAAAAGCTGTGCTGGTGAGAGAGTAAACATAATAGTTCATTTGGGAAACATTGGGAAACAGGAATCAAGAGCCTTAAAAAGTATTCATACTCCTTGATTTAATAATTCCATTCTAGGGAGTCTAGACCAAGGAAGTAATCCAAATTATGGGGAGAGCTTTATGTACAAAAATCTTTGTTACAGTACTGTAATAGTAAGCACTGGAAGCAAGCTCAATGTCTCACAATAAGAGAATAATTAAATAAGGTATATAGTGTATCCACAGGTTGGAATTATATGCAGCCATTAGAAGGATGCTGGTGAGACTAACATCATGGAAATGTGCGTAGGTTCATGTTAGGGATAAAAACGGCATATACATTGCACAAAGATCGGAAGAGATCTCACCAGACTGTAAACACTGATTGCTCAGGTTTATGAGATAATAGGGTAATTAATTTTTTCTTTCCTACTTTTTGAATTTTAAAATGTACAAGTATTTTTATGATTACTAAAACAAAAAGCCCTTTTTAAAAAAGGTTTATTTGTAGAGGGGAAGAGAGGGAGAGAAACATCATTGTGTGGTTGCTTCATATGCCCCCTACTGGGGACCTGGCCCTCAAGCCACTGAGCCACACCAGCCAGGGCCGAAAAGACCCTTTTAAAGGCTGATGATGTCATTGTGGGGGTCCAGCAGCAGGCTTCAGGTGAGGATATTTGAGTGGTGTATTCGCAGGTGCCTTATGTTTTGGTGGGGTGTTGCTATGGTAACAAGGATCTCCTGTATCATCAGCGTAGGAGAGCCTGAGTTGGGGTGAATCTTCCTGAAAGTTAGGGCCTGTACTTATTGGTAGAAACCTGAAACAATCGTTCATGAGAAGGGGCCCGTGCTCAGCGTGTGTGCGTCTCGGCCACGACACACCTTCCCTCTGCTGCCTCCCTCACACCCGCGCTGTGGCTGCTCTTCCTCTCCCACACCTGTTGGAGAGCGCTGCAGACTGCAGGCATTTCAGGACTCCTGCGGGGACAGCAGAGGGGAGGTCCGTGCTGCCGCAGCTGGCCGGCCCTGGGGACTCGGAAAGCGTTGGTGCTGTGGGCATCACCTCGGTATGTGTCAGCCCCCGTGATGAAAAAGAAGCAGCTTTACTGAGATGTAATTCACGTCCTGTGACATTCGCCCCTGTTAAGTGTCCAGTTGAGTGGTTTGGGGTTTATTTAGGGTTCTACAGTCATCACCAGTATATAATTCCAGAATATCTTCATCACCCCCCCCCCAATTCCCATACCTGTCAGCAGTGCCTTCATGCCCCCACTCCCGAGACCCAGGCAGCCACTGATCTGTTATTTGTCGTGGATTTGCCTCTTGTGGATATTTCACTTCAATAGAATCATACAGTATTCATCCCCTTTGACAGGCTTCTTTTAACTCAGCGCGGCGTTTTCAGTGTTCATCCCTGTCAGAATATATTGGTCCCTCATTCCTTTTTATGGCCGAATAGTAATGCCATTATATGGATACACCACGTTTTGTCCAGGTATTGGTGTTATTTCCACTTGTGGCTATTATGTACGATGCCACTGTGAACAGATCCGTGCGAATTTGTTTATTTCTTTTTGCCAATAATCTATTAGCAGGAGTTAGCAAAGAAAACGACCATGAGATTAAATTGGGAATATCTTGTAGCATGCGGTTTACCTGTTACAGACAGTCCTGGTGGTGGTCCCTGATTTCCCCCGCTGTCAGTATCATCAGCCTAACAGAATTTCCACCGCGTCATCTGTTAGATCTCCGGCATTGCCCTGGCTGGCACGGCTCCGCTGGTTGGGTGTCGTCACACAAAGCGAAAGGTCACCAGTTCGGTTCCCGGTCAGGACACATGCCTGGATTGTGGGCCTGGTCCCAGATGGAGTGCAGGCAGGAGGCAGCCTATCGGTGTTTCTCTCCCTCGCTACCTCCCTCCCTTCCCCTTTCTCTAAAAAAAAAATAATTATTATAAATAAACTGCAATAATGCTGGAGTTCTTTATTTTTGTTTTTTTAAGTCTAAGTTTTATGTTACAAAACAGACCTGTAGTGGGTTGGTGCAGACTTCGGACTGGAAACAAAGCCATTAGCTGCTCTGTCCGCGGCGTCGGGTCGTGTGTGCGGGGGGGTTCCCTCCAGCGTGGCTGGCCCCTCGTCAGGTCGTGACTCCTTGCAAAGCCCTTCCTTGACTGCCCAGCCAGAGTAGCCTTCTCCATGGTCCTCGTTTTCTTTTTTCATAACAAGTCAATAAGTATCTTGTTTGTTTGTTTACATTACATGTGAGCTCCATTGGATAGGGACCTTAATACTCTTTGAATATTTATAAGTGACATAGAATCTCCCTAACTGGTATTTGCTCAAACGTTTTAGCTCCTGTTTTGTGTATACTGATTTCTCCATCTCTTTCCTGGGGCAACAGTGATGACTAGAGGAAGCAGCAAAGCTTTTATGAGAGTCATTTCTTGGTTTGAAACTTCCCTGTGTTCTCTTTGGGCTGCTCCCAGGCCTGCGCAGCTGACCACAGTTGGGAAACGTTGCTGTCTTTGGATTCAAGACCTCTGCATGGATCTCCAGAACGTGAAGCGTGTCCGAGATGACCTGCGTTTCCGCGGAGTGAAAGGCACCACTGGTACGCAGGCCAGCTTCCTGCAGCTCTTCGAGGGAGATGACCAAAAGGTACTCTGAAAGCAACCTGGGGGCACAGAAACTCAGTGTGGGGACAGCAGAGGCAAAGCTGACCTCCAGGACCACCGGAGATTGATCTCGGGATGAGGGGAGTCTCTGGACTTAAAGGGCTACGGTGGAGTGCGTTCCGGGAAGGATGTTGGGGTGTGCTCATGCTAGGCACACCCAGATTACTACAGATTCCTATAGGGATGTTTTCTCTTTCCAAGGTAGAGCAGCTGGACAAGATGGTGACAGAAAAGGCAGGATTTAAGAGGTAGGTGCATGGGAACCGTGCTGGCCTCCCTATTAAGTGATGAAAGGCCTGTGTTCAGTGTGCCTCTAGATTTCATCCTAACTTTTGTGCCATTTTCTTTGTTCTTCCACCCATTTCATTCCATCTCTTGCCTGGGTTTTCTTGCAGCCTCGATTCTGTTTTCTTACAATCTGCAAGAAAAAAGGAAACTTTTACTTCTGAGACTTTTAGAATAATAGCCATACTTACGCATGTCACTGTTTTTGCTTATTTACTGAGGGCCTCCAGTGGGTTAATCTAAATCGGGCCGTTTCCACTGAGGGCCACCAGGCTCCACTGTGGCGCCCCTTAGGCACTCCCAGCAGGCTGCGGCGGGACATGGGTACGTGGACTGTGTTTCCTTCGAGGTCAGGACGGCTGTCTGGGTGTTGATGAAAAGGGCGGAAGGACAGTGTGCCCCAGGAACCAGCCGCCGGTGTGGTCCTCTAGGCTGAGCGTGACTCGGTGCACCAGTGAGGCCAGGCTTTCCCGGGCTCTGTTTTTGCTCCTTTGTTGGACACAGTCACACTTTGAAATATTTCCACTTAAGGCTCTTTTCTGTTTACATCTAGGGCTTTCATTATCACAGGACAGACCTACACGCGGAAAGTGGATATTGAGGTGCTGTCTGTGCTGGCCAGCCTGGGGGCATCAGTGCACAAGGTGAGTGGTGGTCGCTTGTGAGGGTGGGGATGAGACTGTGGACTCCACAGGCAGACCAGATCAGCCTCGGACTTCTACTTAATCACGTCACTCGAGATGTCAGATGTCATTTCTAACAATTTGGGGCCCATAAGTGTAACCTCTTAATTAAGGTGCGTTGAGGGGAAAGACTAGTTTTGGCGTTCTCCTTCAAGTTCACCTTGCCACTGCCCTTCCGTGATGTCTTATGCAGTGTTTCACAAAGACGTGCCTGTGATCTCCGAGCTTGTCCTCCCAGCTGTCCAGGAGTCAGGAGGGGTCTGAGTAAGGCTCTCCTGGGGAGCTCTCGGGGAGGACATGCTGAAGAAGGAGATGAGCTCCGTAGGCTCAGCAACAGCACACTTAACGAGCCGTCTCCTTCGTCAGTCTGGCCCCTGCCCCAGTTCCTACACTGAGGAACGTGGGGTGATGCCTCTACCCCTGCTCGTCCCCAGATTTGCACTGACATACGACTGCTGGCAAACCTCAAGGAGATGGAGGAGCCCTTTGAAAAACAGCAGATCGGTGAGTGCGTGTGGACACCACGGCAGTGCCGAGAGGCTTGCGGGCCTGTGCTACCAGCTCACCCGCCCGGCATGCTTGGGCTCTCCCTGCCTCTGACATCGTGCGGCCTCTGCTTCCTGCCCTTTCTCGTGGGCAGGCTCCAGCGCGATGCCGTACAAGCGGAACCCCATGCGCTCCGAGCGGTGCTGCAGCCTTGCCCGTCACCTCATGGCCCTCGTAGTGGACCCTCTGCAGACGGCGTCTGTGCAGTGGTTTGAACGCACGCTGGACGACAGTGCCAATCGGTCAGTGGGACGGGGATGTCACAGAAGGATGTTTTCAGTGTGTCTGCATTTCCTCATTGTCCCCAAGGAGCCTGGAGTCTAGCAGGGAGGCAAGAATGTAGAAAGAACAGTGTGCTAAGTGTTAGGCTCAAAGTGTGTACAGGGTACTCTTTGTGAGGACCCAGGGAACACTTCACAGAGGAGAGGATGCTTAATACTTAAGAAATAAACAGGCATTTTGAAAAAAGATTTTATTTATTTTTAGAGAGAGGGGAAGAGAGGCAGAGAAACATCAATATGTGGTTGTCTCTCGTGTGCCCCCTACTGGGGACCTGGCCCACAACCCAGGCATGCGCCCTGACCAGTGAATCTTTGGTTCGTAGGCTGGCACTCGATCCAGTGAGCCACACCAGCCAGGGCAGGCACTTTTAAAAAGGTATTTAAGACAAGATTGGGAGCATGTGTAAAGGACCAAAGGCAAGAGAAGGACAGTTTACCGAGTTACTCATAGTCGGGGCACTGAGGAATGAAGTCTGTGTGGTAAGAGATGGGTTAGGACGTGATCGGGAGTCCACTTACCTGGAAAGGAGTTGAGGTGATGTTCTGGAGGCTTGTTGACGTCAGCTGTGGTGTCCGGCACGAGGACGTGTTAATGAGTTATGAGGTGGATCAGAAGTGATTTGTAGTTGTGGGTAAGGCACCAACATGCGTATGGTATTCTACGCTATGCATATACTTATTTAAAGCAGGTTCACATTGCGCTTGGGTTGTACTGGGATTGAGTGGAGGATATACATTAAAGCCAGGGTTCATCTATGGAAATAAGACATGTGGACTCACTCAGAAATCAGTCATTGAATACTTTTAGCAGGGTACAACCTAGTGAGATGTGCCTGTTAAAACACCCTGCAGCGGTTTGGAGAATCAGTTATAAGGACACAGTAGTCTAGTCCAAACAAGTTTGGAGGCTACTTTAAAAATCCCATTCAAGCCCTGGCTGGTGTAGCTCAATGGACTGAGCACAGGCTGTGTGAACCAAAGGGTTGCCAGTTCGATTCCCAGTCAGGGCACATGCCTGGGTCATGGGCCAGGTCCTCAGTGGGGAGCACACAAGAGCCAGCCACACATTGATATTTCTCTCCCTCTTTTCTCCCTCCCTTCTCTCTCTGAAAAGAAATAAAGTCTTTTTAAAAAAATAAAATAGTGGCTGATGGGCCAACCTTGGTGGTTGACTGGAGTGAGTGTTAAGTTTGGTGATGGGGCCCTTGCCAGGTAGCTTCATTGGTTAGAGCATCATCCCAATACGCCAAGGTTGCAGGTTCGATCTCTGGTCAGAGCACATACAAGAAGCAACCAATGAGTGCATAAAATAAGTGGAACAACAAATTGATGTTTCTTTCTCAAATCAATTAAGGAAATGTTTTCTTTTTAAAGATTGGTGATGGGGGTGCTGGTGGCATTCACTGAGCCAGCAGCCACAGGGAGTGGGAGAGTGGGTTTGAGATAGTGAGCAGGAGGCAATGGGAAAGTGGCTGAATTCTGTTTGGGGTTTGAGGATCCACCAAGTGAAGCTCTCTGATTGGGTATGTGGTCTGGATGAGAGGAGGTAATGGCTTTGAGAGCCATCAGAGTATTGGGGTAGTTGAAGTCAAAGAATGCAGGAAATTGTCCAAATAGTGCATATGACGTAAGAAGTTAATAGGACTGTTTCTTGGGACACACGCTACATTTCATTGAAATTGTTATTTGCTTAAAGAGATAACTGAATTGGCTGTTTGTTTTCCAGACGTATTTGTTTGGCTGAAGCATTTCTCACTGCAGATACCATATTGAATACTTTGCAGAACATTTCTGAAGGATTGGTGGTGTACCCCAAGGTAAGAGGCCTCAGTTAAAAAGCAGACTGTTAGGGAGGGGTTGGAGTGTGGGAAGGGGAGTGAAACCTTCTGCTCTGGAGTGGATATGTTGGGGGGCTCCATGTTCCGTCCCAGGGGGGTTCCTTCCAACCGGTGCTCACTTTCCAGTTGTGACAGGAGGTCTGGAGCACGAACATGTGCAGTTTGTAGACAATTTCTAGAAAATGGGGAGAGGTACTTTGAATTGGCCTGAACTGTCTACCAGCAAGAACCATCAGGTCTGGTGTGACTGGCAGGGTCGGCTGTTCCCTTTGCCTGTTTTTAAGTTCCCGAGGGAGATGGGTTCATTTCCACCGTGTATTTGGCTCTTGCAGTGGGCACTGGAATTTAACAGCTTGAGGTTTTAAGGGATTGTTTTCAGTGAAGCAAATTTTAAAAGTTTGCTTAAATCAATATTTCTTTTTAAAATCAAAATAATACTCTGGATTACTAAGAAAGATTAAAAATACGGCGCAGAATAAAACAATCCATTCTACTCTCTTTTTGTACGAATACGGTAGTTCACATCCCTGAGGTGCACTTGGCCGGTCAGACATGGCTGATGTCTCACTGTGTGTGGCTCCGTAACTGCGAGGCATCTTTCTCGGCCCTTCGTTCATTCTTCTAGGTGATTGAGCGGCGCATTCGGCAAGAACTGCCTTTCATGGCCACGGAGAACATCATCATGGCCATGGTGAAAGCTGGGGGTAACCGCCAGGTTTGTAGCTCCTCGTGCTCCTGGATAAATTGAGAGTGCACCTTTAGTCCTGAAGAAGAATGGATGAAGGAAGGAGTTTCTGTCATTACCTTCAGTCACGGTATTGGTACAGAACAGCGACCGTATTCTACCATAGAACAGGCTTATTCTGGAGGGTGATTGTGGAAAACTCAGTTTATTAAAAGTGAGTCACTTAATCAGTTGTAGCAAAGGTCCACTCTTAATGAAGGAATTAGGTCTGAATTTCCATAGGAAATGAAGGGGAGTGGACGGGACACGAGCAGATGGCGCCAGAGGCTTTAGAGCAGCCTGTGTGAGGTGGATGTGCATTTCCAATGTGCCCCGAGCTGTGGTCAGAGAGTCGAGGTCTTGCTGGAGTCAGACTGAGGAAGCACCTTGGCCTGGAGGGGCTTTGTGCACTGCTCAGAGACAGTATGGGTGTGACGTGTCGGGTGACTTACCAAGGCGTTCAGGTGGCCTGTTAATGGTGAACCAGCAACACCTCACTGTCTTCCCAGGATTGCCATGAGAAAATCAGAGTGCTGTCCCAGGAGGCAGCTGCTGTGGTCAAGCAGGAAGGCGGTGACAATGACCTCATAGAGCGTATCCTCACAGATGCCTACTTCAGTCCCATTCACTCCCAGCTGAACCACCTACTGGACCCTTCTTCTTTCACCGGGCGCGCATCCCAGCAGGTGAGCATCAGAGCTCTCGCACGGCGCTGCCCACCTGCCCTGTCCTCCCGCTGCAGCCGCAGGGCCCAGAGTCCTGCCGTGCGTCCGCTGTGTGGGAGTTGTGAGAATGGGGCAAGTTAGAATTCAGAGCCGGTTGTGCTGGCTCAGCTGGTCCATTTTAGTTGTTTGGCGCTGCCTTAAGGATTTTCTCTGTGGATTTCTTTGAATTCTTTTTGGTCTAGAGAACGTGGTGTAATGGACAGAGATTGGGCTCTATCGTCAGGTAGATCTAGTTTGGTCCTGACTTGTGGCGTTTCCTGGCTGACAGGACACAAACACACATCTCGTAGGGCAGTGCGAGATCTAAAGGCCTAGCGTGGTGCTTGGTGCATAGTGAGTAGCCAGTGTCTGTCACTTTTCCTCTTGGTTTCTTGGGGCTACAAGAGTTCATTCAAAACCATTTCTCAAATGCAGACTGTGTGCTCTGTGTGTGTTTGGGTGTTGTGTTGAATTCTGGGGCTTTAAGTCCTGGCCGGGTAGCGCAGTTGGTTAGAGTGTCGTCCCGATACAGCAAGGATCCCTGATCAGGGCGCACACAAGAATCAACTAATAAGTGCGTGAATAAGTGGGACAACAAATCAGTGTTTATCTCGTGTGCATGTGTGTATCTCATCAATAAATTTTAAAAAATTTTGGAGCTTTAAATATGGGTAGATAATTTTTACCTTCAAGGAGCTCAAAACTTAGTGGTGAAGACTAGTAAATAGTTCATTATAATACCAAGCAGTACACACAGGGATTGAGGGAAGCACATCTTTTTAGAGATCAGAAAGGATGATACAACCTTAAAATAGAAGTTGGGAAAGACTTCTTGGTAGGCGTGACAACCGATCTGAATTTTAGGGACAAGTAGGAGTAAATCTGGGAACATCAGACTGTCTAACGTGGAAGAGAGAAACTGCGACTATTTGCCAAAGTGTGGAGTGCCCCAGAAGTAGTTACAGGATTTAAAGTTGAAGACAGCAGGAGTTTATCATTGTAGTCAAATCACTCTGGAGTTTTGGACGTGAAAGATTTGAACTGGAGGTAGGGGGGCCAGTGAGGGGGCTGCTGCAGTGGGCCAGGCATTGAATGACGAGGGCTCGGAGCCACCACGGGTAGATACAGACAAGGGGGGAGATCTGAGTGCTCCTTAGAAGGTTAAGCACTTGGTAGCCGGTGGAATGAGGAGGAGGGAAGAAGCAGTGATGATTTTAGCTTGGGTAACTGGGTGGAGAACAGTAAGAGCCACTGAAAACGCAGGCTCAGGGGGATAGCATATGTGGGCACAGTGGGTTAAGCTGCCTGTGGCTAGGGAAAGAGTTCTGACAGACAGTGGAGAAAAATAGCTCAACGGTGGAGTAAGTTCTTATTAAATTAGGTCTTAGTGATGTAAACTGACATCGAAAACTTATCATCAAAACTTACATCTTAATGTTTTCTTTTGTTTTATATTCGCTTTCCTCTTTGGCAGGTACGGAGATTCTTGGAAGAGGAGGTGTATCCCCTGTTAAAACCATATGAACATGTCATGAAGGTGAAAGCAGAATTATGTCTCTAGGGTTGGAAGAGAAGTAAACAAAGTCATTGTTGGCTGTGTCAACTTTTATTGCTGGGTCATGAAAACCTACTCTAGTGTCTTATTTCACCCCCAGATTGTTGCCTTGAGTTAATGCAGCACTTTTCTCCTTTCCACGACACATTCTCATTTCTCAGGGTTTGTAATGGAGAAATAAATTGCATTGTAGTTGGACTCTGGGTTTTTTGTTTTGTTTTCAGCAAAACAGACTAGCATAATAAATGTAGCTTATAGTTTGCGCTGTTCTTTTGAAGCATTTTTTCTAGCTAGTCTAGTCCTCTTCACATGTTAACTTGATTTTGAGGTAGTTAAGCAAGTTCCTGGTCCTTCTTTTGAGGGTGACTTTGACCAGGGTCTAGCAAAGGAACCTGGACTCAGCGATTCAGCACAGCTGGGTATCTTTATTTTGGTTATGTTTGGCTAGAATAAGTGATGAAATCTGAAGACACAGTATATTCTCAAAGTAACTGATTTGGTCATCAGACTTACTCAGCTCTAGTTGTACCTTACTTCATGTTTTGATCAGGCTTTTGTATATCAACTAGGGTGTATTGATTTCATCAAGGCATTTGACAGTCTTTGGTCCTGGTTACAGAGACTGATAGTTTTTGAATCAGCTGTAGCTAAAGAGATGCATTAGGAATTACTGTCCACCCGGAAGGAGAGCACTGGTGTTATTTATGCCTTGGGGCTCTGTCATTAGCCCTCTATCTATAGATCTCAGCATAGATGAAATGAAAGTCTTTTTTTTTATCAGATTTGCAAGTGGCACAAAACTAGGAGAATTAACCACTAAATTTATTTGATAAAATAACTAAGATTTCATCTAACCTTAAACTGGCTGAAATGATGTCAAAACTAAGAGGAAAGAATTAAGATAAATTTGAGTACATTGAACTCAGTATAAACCAGAAGTGGTTGCCAGTGAGGTAAGACAGTTTTAGGACGTGTTAATGGTATGTGTCCGGAAAACCACCACTCTTATTCCTCGCTCATGGCGTGTTCAATTTTGGACACACAGTCTGAGGAACAGATCACTGGAGAGCCAGCCTCCAAAGAAGACCTTGTCTAGAGTGGTGAAGGAAGGTTAGGGCTCTTTCCCCCGTAGGAGAAAACTCGTCTCTGCTTCACTGTTGTGGGGAGGAAGACTGAGTTAAGTATCTGTTGTCCCAGGAGGCACCACTGAGCCCAGTACCCACCGTTGAGAGTCTGAGGCTGGTTGGACCCAGACACTCCGCCACCCCACCGCTAAGGTCAAGTAGAAGACGACCTACTTGTCAGGAGTGGGAATGTTTTGAGGAAGGACCGTCTTCACTGCCCCCAATTGTATCTAATCAAAAGGAATAGAAGTTAAGAGCTCAACTTACTGGAAAGAAAGGAGAATAAGGCAATCCTTAAAACCAAATTTACGATACAGTTTAGTGTAGCAAGCAAGCCTGGATGGCAGGGACCCATATGACATTTCGGCGCTGTCAGAATCAATTTGATTGTTATTCCTCTCGTGAGACTCGAAGGGACGTTTAGGTCGGGTCTGGCACAGGAATTAAGTCACTGGGCTCTGCTCAAGCATTCTCCCTCCTCTATATGGGCCGGTTAAGAGGAGGCGAGCTTCCGTCTGTGCAGCTGTAGTCAGAGAACTTATTTACGTGGTAGACACGCCGGGCATACTGAATACCGTGGATTTTATTTTATTTATTTTTAATTATTTATTTATAGAGAGAGAGGAAGGGAAGGAGAGAGAAAGAGAAACATCAGTGTGTGGTTGTGTCTCGAGTGCCCCCTACTGGGGACCTGGCCCACAACCCAGGCATGTGCCCTGACTGGGTGTGGAACCAGCAACCCTTTGGCTTGCAAGCCTTTGCTCAATCCACTGAGCTACACCAGCCAGGGCTGAATACCGTGGATTTTAGTTAGTAACTTTTCTCACAGGAAATACGATGTTAACAGTCTTGTTCTGACAGTCACGTTCGACTCCTGAACTCGTGGTTGGTAATCCTGGGATATTGGAGTGGGTGTATCGGTTTGTTGTGTTTCTTTCCTCTTCCATTACCATTTTTATATACTAGTGATACACTCGTAAGTGCAGTTTTGTTATTTTCCTTTTTAACATTTTAATTAAAGGCATTTGGGTGGACTGAAGGTTGCCTGAGAAAAGAGAACATTCGTCCCTTCTAGAAGATCAGGTTGGAATCAGTTAACTAGTGATGGCAACTCCAGGATCTGAACCACCCAGAGTCAGGGCTCGGACAGACCGAGGGACGACTGGCTTCAGTCCGGCGGCTTCAGGGACCTGGACGCTCACGGCCCTTTCCCCGTGGCTGACGGTAGATTTCCTTTAGTAACCAGGAGAGCCTGATGACAAGGGGGGCACAGACCAGGCGGCTCCAGAGTGGTGACGTAAGTCCTGGGTGGACGTGACGGTTCAGTGACTGAAATCGCATAGCACGTGTCATTTTCCTCCTGAGCCCAGGAGGGCGCGCTGCCCTTTCTGTCTGGTCCGTCGGGGAGCAGGCTGAGACGCGAGGGTGCTGCTGCCGGTTCGGTTTGCCAGCCGTGGGCGACAGTGTATCGTGAATGGAACCGACCGAGACTGGGTAATGAGTCAAAAATTAAATAGGAAAAACCAAAAAAGATTAAAAAGCTGGAAAGCTGCATAATGAATATTAAGGGTAATGGGTTTAAGGTGACTTCTATTTTCTTTGTGTTTTGTGTACTTTGCAAGTTTTAATGCAATTTTTATTTAAATGAACTTTACATTTTAGAAGTTTTGGATTTACAGAAAAATTGCAAAGATAGTACAGAGAGTTCCCATATACCCCATACCTGGTTTCCTCTATTATTACTACATTGGTATGGTATTGATGTCACAATTAACCAATACTGATACATTATTAAAGCCCTTTGTTTTTTTTAAATATTTTATTTATTTATTTTTAGACTAGAAGGGTGGGAGAAAAAGAGGGAGAGAAACATCAGTGTGTGGTTGCTTCTCACATGGCCCCCACTGGGGACCTGGCCCGCAACCCAGGCACGTGCCATGACTGGGAATTGAACCAGTGACCCTTTGGTTCGCAGCCCGCACTCAATCCACTGAGCTACACCAGCCAGACTAAGCTTTTAGTTTATAGTGAATGTCATTTTTCTGTTCCAAGATCCCATTTGGAACAAATTACATTTAGTCACAAATTTTTGAGTGCTGGAATTCATATATATTATCTAAGGTATGTTTTCTATCAAAGATGTGGTCTAATGAACACAAAATCTAGCTCATCAATTTAGCTAATTCTGAATGTAACTGGAAGTCAAGGCAGAATTTGGTTTTTCTATTCTGGATCTGTGTGACCTTGTCCTTACCTCGTTAAGTGCTCTGTACAGAGAAGTTCTCGGAGGCCAAATTTCTGGAAAAAGTAGTTTTTAAGTGGTTACTATGAGTGTGAATTTGTCTTCATGAAAAGTCCAAACTCAAGAAGGAACAGCTGGTTTCTGGCCCAGATTTCAAGATGAGCATGGGAGAAGACGAGTGACCTGCAGGTGACCACAGAGACGAAATGAGAAATGAGTGGGTGGATAAAAACAAGCGGCCCTCTGTATCTCCTGGTATAACAAGGCCCTTTGTCCTCAGGAAAACAAGGTTTGACCTGCCCTTTCAGATTCTGACGTGTGCTTGGTTCTGCTGCTTGCATCTGTGGTGGTATTAGGACTTCCTGTTCAATAGGGAGCCAGAAACTGTGGTTTGGCAACATCCCAGCCCAGGCAGGATAGGGTGGAAGGAGGAGTTTGAAGGCATCTTTGGGAAATCCTGTAGCCAGTCCCTGCAAGGAAATAACAAGCTGATGCTGAATCGTGGTTTTAAGAGGTCACATGTGAGGCTGGGAAGGAGAGGAGCCCTGAGGCCAGAGCCAGTTTCTATCCAGGAGTGATCTAGCCTTTCACTGCTGAGGCTCTAGGCCACTGAGACATTTAAAACAATGGGAAAGTGTTATTCCTCTTCCATGGTTTTAAACTTTAATAGGACACCTGTCTTTAAAAGTTGTAATTAGGATAGTGCTAGTTGTAAGAGTACAGGCCAAGTGTACTCAAAATGTATAATGCAGAAATCCAAAGATCTCAGAAGGATTCATTCTATAGTTCCTTAAATAAGGTGCTCATTTCTTTCAAGAAAAAAAAAGGAGGTAAAATAATATATTTATGCTTCACATGTAGAAAGCCTCATTTCTTTAGGGATAACCTGGAGGAAATAAGTGTTTACAGAATACTTTGTTTCTCATCCAGGTTTCATACTTGAACAGGTATTTTTTCCAGCACCCCACTGTGTACCTGGAACAGGGATGAGCGAGACAGGCGGCCCTCCTGGGGCTGGGGTCCCAGGGCAGGCGGCCGACTGCACAGAGGGGTGAATGGCTCCTCATAACGGGACATACAGCGGCCAGCATCTGAACACATGAGAAGTTCATTAAGCTCCACTGACAAGAGGTGCTCTTGAAGCCCTCTGGTCGAGTAGCTCTGTTGGTTAGAGCATCGTCCTGATACACCAAGGATCCCTGGTCAGGGCACATGCAGGGATCAGCCAATGACAAGAATCAACCAATGAACGCAATAAACAAGTAGAACAACAGATGGATGTCTCTCTCTACCTCCCTGCCTTCTATCTCTCTACAATCAATTTTTAAAAAGTGCTCCTGAGATGTAACTTCGACAAATTCACACTGCTTTGCTTCGTTTTAGCATCTTGTAGTTCATTATTCATCATGAGGCAGGTGCTTTTCCCACCTGCAGTGTGCTCAGCTGAATTACTTCAGTACACCTGGCTCTCCCACCACCCTTCACGTGGCATGAAATGATAGGGGCTTTGCCTGGGGTGCTGTCCTAGTAAGCTAGGGATTTGGCATTTTTCTTTATCCCTTTTGTTGTCTAATGGAGGCTAAGTGTGTATATAGAATTCTTACACAGCATTTACAAATAAAGTTTTCATCCAATTGGTAGCTAGTCTACCATTCCTTAAAAGGGAAGTACTTGTATTCTGTCTCCTGTGGCCTTCGGACCTGCCCAGTGTCGATCTCTGACAAGTGTTCCACTGGATTGTGTGTGTTTGGGGTGGGGAGGATTAAGTCTTAGGGAAAGTAGGCAAAAATGAAATGCTAGTGGTTTATTGCAAAAACCAAAGGGGCCTATGCTGAAAGTAGCATTATTCAGCCATTGAGTTTTGACATCTCGGCTTACCTTACAACTATCTCAAGAAATTGTTTTCTGCCCTGGCTGGTGTGGCTCAGTGGATTGAGTGCCAGCCTACAAACCAAAGGGTCACGGGTTCAGTTTCCAGTCAGGGCACACGCCTGGGTTGCAGGCTGGATCCCGGGTGGGGGGTGCGTGAGAGGCAACCACACATTGATACCTCTCTTTTTCCCTCCCTTCCCCTCTGTCTAAAAGAAATAAAATCTTAAAAAAAAAATTGTTTTCCCAAATATATAAATTTTAAAAATATATCCCCTGAAAGTTGTGTTATGAGAGAAAAGGGACATTACTACACTAACAAGGCTGTAATTCATTGTTCTCAGGCAATTTAAAAAAAAAAGCAGAAACTGTAAGAGCCAGTGGTGTGACGGAGAAAAATGAAGTTGGCCACAGAAACTGGGTTCAAGACTCTGCCACTTCACAGTTCTCCTAATTTTGGCCAGGTCCTCTGTAAAACTCAAATGATCAAATTCACCCTGCCTTCAGCACGGGAGTGGTGTGAACCACGTGAAGGCAGAGTGAGCGGAGCAGCAGTCGTGACTGCGACCGCCTTCCTGTGTTTGGCAGGCTTTGCCTGCGGTTCCCATTCGTTGACCCCGGGCGGAATCACCACCACCTGGAGCTCCACTAGGAATCCGTGCTCGGGTTAATAAGCAGCTCTGAAACTGAATGCGTTCCACTTCAGAGGAGGGTGAGGTTTCTAGAACTTTCCTGTAATACTATTGTAACTTTTGGTGACCTTTCTAAACTGTGTCAAACAGGGTTTTTTCTGTTGTTGTTTTTGTTTTTTTTTCCCCCAGCTTAAGGCCTGATGCCAGCTAGGACGGGGATATCAAATAATGATGGGTCCGCCTCCTTTTTGAACTCAGTCTGTACCGTGCATCAACATTTTCTCACAACCACAAATTCACATTCTCATGTCGTAGATGAGCTAAATGTTAGCGTGGCTTAGTGACTCAAATGCAGGCCTCCGACTACACCCACTACATCATGCATGCCCAGAGAGTGCATTTCCTGGGCATGACCTCAACAACAACCAATTCGTTCCAGTTTGGGGCTCCTTCCGAGGCTTGTGAATTGTGTGAGAGTGGCTCAGGCTGGTCTAGCGTCGGTTAAAGAAGGCACTTAAGTTTTCAGAAAATTGACGTCAAGTGCCGCTCCTTCCCAGAGCCCAGCCGCGTCTGGCCCCCACTCTGACCACGCATTCACCTCATACTGCCCAAAGCACAGACGGGAAGCCGGTGCACACTTATGGGGTAAATACAGGCTTCGAAGGTTGTTCGGCTCTGAAAAGAGGCTCAAGAAAGAGCCGGGTTGGGGGCGCGAAAACCATACCGCTCCGCCCACCAGAGTCAGACGACTTCAGCTCCCAGCACGCCCCGCGGCCGCTGGCCAGGGCCGCGTGCGCGTGCGCGCGGTGTGCCCCCGAGCGCTGACTGGATTCTAGCTGCGGAGCACCGCTGCCGAGCCGACCCAGGTTGGCGTGAGGTGGCGGGGACTCGTGGTGGCGGGGCAGCTGGACATCTCCTGTGGGGCAGGTAAGTGCGAAGCGAGCGGTCAGCGGGACTAGCTGGGTCTGCTGCGCATGTGGCCCACACATGCCCCTCGCGGCTGTGGACAAACCGACTGACCGGACTGACGGACGGGCGGAGGAGGGGAGAACACCTGCCTGGCCGGACCTCGCCGGGGTGATGCGGGGTTGGGGCCCGGCCGGCGCCGGCCCAGCGCGGCTCCCGCCTGGGTACACAGCCTCGGGGCGGGGACAGTCCTCCGACCCGCGTGCCCCCGCGTCCCCTCTCAGGGAGGTGGCGGCCTCCGGGAGGCGGGACCCGCCCCCAGCCGGGTGGCTCTGCCTGGCCTGGTGGGGGAGGTGGGGGCCGCCGCCCGCGCCCCAGCTTCAGTGCCGGGGGGTGGGGTGGGGGGGCTCGAGTCCAAACACACACGTCCCTCTCCGGCATCTCGGAGCAGTTTTACAGAAACTGCACCAAATGCGGGGTGGGGGATGGGGCTTATTTTATTTTATTTTTTGGAAAGGGTGGCAGCCCGGAGCGCACTCAGAGCAGCACGCTCTTCAGGCGCACCTGGCGGCCGCATTGAAGGCGCGGTCCGGTTCGAACACAGGCTGAGACTCGGGCCGAGGCTCCGAACACCCTGTGATATGCTCGTGGAAATTGAGGCGTGTACCAGGGCCACCCAGTGTGATTCGGGTTGGAATTTGGAAAATTATTCTCATACTTAGTTTAATGATCCAGGTTGCTTTTTATATGCGGGGCGGGGGCGTTAGAAGTTTGTTTTCAGTGACAGATGACTGTCACATGTTTTCCAGTCTTCTGCTGCACGGGAGATTGGGGTGGGTTTGGTTTTTTTGGTGGGGTATTTAAAGGTGTCCTGGAATATTTTTTTACCTTTTTGTCTTATTCTTTCTAAATTCAAGTTCCTAATAAGACTGAAAAAAAACGGAGTTTTGAACTTTGACTTGTTTACTTGTAACTTTTGTGATTATATTTGTGATTATTTATAGGGAATCACAAATTATTACAGGAAACATTATGTTTCCTGCTTCTCTTTTCCCTCATTCCTTATTCCCAGGTCTCTCTGAGCTCTAAACCACAGGTATACCTTCTGTGCATTACATAGGTTTATTTCTGTGCTAGTTTGTTTATTTCACGAGTAGTTTGTAATTGATTCTAAATACCGCTCGATATCTTTCCCATCTGCTGACAGTCCTTAGCGCTGCACTAGCCTGGGCCTTAGCCCTCCCTCCGTTCCCTTTTGAAGCACGGAGGTGTGTGATCTGGGAGAGTGGGCCTGGGGGGTGATGTTTCCGTTGACAGGACTTGGGTGACAGGTGGGTGTGACCCATGACTCTCTGGTCAACCATTAAAAAAGGCTTGTGAGCAAAAGTAGTTTAAATATAAAAGAGCACGGTAACCTTGTGAATTTAGGATCTTGTCAGGTTGGCAGAAAAGTCCGCAGACTAGAGAAGTGCCTCACAGAAATGAACCTGACATTAGGGCGAAACATTGGGAGAGGAACTCAGGAGAGAATCGTCTCTCACCTCCGTGCGGCCATCCTTCTGTGCCTGGAGTGGAGGCGGGGAACACCTGTTGGCTTATCAGCCACGTTCTCTGTTTGTATTTCCCATTTCTCTTTTCTTAGCTCTCACTGAGAGTTTTAACAGGAGCCCAAAATCTTGTGCGTTTGATGATTTAACCTCAGTTTCATCTACTTAGTCTCCAGACCAGCTCTGTTCTTCAGCTGGTGACATCAGTGATTTTTCCACAGCGGCCATTCACGAGCTCATGCAGACTGTCCCAAGGAAGGGGAATAATATCACAGGGGTGGCACCCACAGAAGAAATAAGAAGCCTGCTCACGCACAGGGAGACAGGAAATGGAGACTGAAGCACAGGCTACAAGGCAGAGTTAGAACGCCGAAGTCCGGACTTCTGCATACAGTAGTAGTCATCAGTAACATTTATTGAATGTCCTCTGTTTGCTGTGTGCTTAATTGTCACTGTGAGGTGTAGGGGTTAGTCTCATTTTATGTGTAAGTCGAAGTACAGGAGTTCCGTAAATTGCCTACAGTTACGGCGACAGGGCCAGAATTCAGCTTCAGGTCTGATCTGACACGCCTGCTCTTTCTAACGTGCTGTACTACCTTACCAACAAGTATGTTCAAGTCTCTTGTTCTTGAAAAAGTGTAAAACTTTACTGTGGCCACATTTCTCCTCCAGAGAGCTACCATTTCCTGCCCTTTCTTCCATTTACTCCTTCGTTTGTTGCAGTCTGGTGCTTACCCTCAGCTCTATTGCAACTGCCCTCGTGAGCTCCACTCAGCCCTTTATTGAATGCCTACAATACGTACCACCTTCTAGACTTACAAAGAGGCCAAAACATGGGTCTTGCCCTCTTTGGGTACTAATGAGAGAGAAGAAATTCATATACATAAACATGATGTGTTAACTGCTGATGGAGCAGTCTTTGCTCTTGGGAGTTGGGGGAGGAACACTTCACTGAGAAAGTGACACTGGACTGCCAACAGAGAGAAACCCTGTGGCTCAGGGGGTTGGGCGTCACCCCTCAAACCAAAAGGTCTCAGGTTTGATTCCTGGTCAGGGCACATACCTGGGTTGCAGGTTAAGCCCCCCGTTGGGTGCTTAACAGATGCAACCGATTGGTGTTGCTTTCCCTCTCTCTCCATTCTCCTCTTTCTAAAAATAAATAAATAAAATATTAAAACAGAACAAACCTGAGAGAAACCCTAAATTGTTTTAGACAGTAGTGTTGGGACTGCATAAAAGTGGACTTTTAGGAGAAGCTGTATCTTGCCAGTGAGAGATGATACACACTTGAAATATAGTGTAGGCTTTAGAGTCTGACAGACCTGGGAACTGATCCTTAGTTTTTTCTTTATAATACCTGTCTACAGTATAAGCTCTATGAAAGTAGAGTCTTTGTCTTTTTCACCACCTCACCCCGATCTCCTGGAATAGTGGCAGGAGATCGATAAATCGTTGTTTAACGAACACTTCCCAGCATATTGTGTTCTGCACATGGTAGACACTAGTACTCTGGTCGTATTGGATCGGCCAAAAAATCTGTTTACTTTTTCCTGTAAAATAAAAGACACATTTTTCATTTTCACCAATAACTTTATTGATTAGGATATTTTGAGTATATTGGCTATCTCCTGTATGGCATCACGTTCATTGTTCTCAGTTAATGTCTTGATTTGATTGCCATCACCTTCCACTGGTCTAACCGACCTTCATCCAGTGAGAATTTCCAGCAAGAAACTTCGCAAACCACTTTTGATGGATCCAGTCAGTCACAGCACTTTCTCCATACACTGCACAGATCTTTTTTTGTTTTAGTTGAGTTTTTACCTTCTTTTAATAATAAAGCATAATACGCTGAAAATGTTGCTCATTTTCTTCCATCTTCAGTATTGAAATGGCTACACAAAAATTCAGCAATTTTGATAAGTTTTTTTAAAGATTTATTTATTTATTTTTAAAGAGAGGGGAAGAGAAGGAGAGAAACATCAGTGTGTGGTTGCCTCTTGTGTGCACCCCCTGCTGGGGACCTGCCCCGCAACACAGGCATTTGCCTTGACTGGGAATTGAACAGGCGACTCTGGTTCATAGGCTGGGGCTCAATCCCCTGAGCAACACCAGCTACGGCAAGTGTTTTTTTTTTTTTTTTTTAACAAGTTTGTTTTTTTTTAATGCACTCTGATATGCCAGCTGTCACAATACAACCTAACAAAATTGTTTCGAATGAAGTTAAAGACAACTAAGTGCTACTGGAGCCATCTTATGGAAAAAAACAAACTTTTTGGCCAACCGAACACTATGTGACTGAAAAGGCGAGGCTTACTAACTGATTTTGAAGACACCATTGTTTGAACAGTATACATATAATCACTGCCCCTTCTTTTTGACCAATTAGACTCACTACCTATGGTCACAATTCATAAGTGAGGAGAAAGACATTCACTTCATTTCAATAGGCACTGTTAACTGAGTCTTCACTTCTAATATTATCCTTCTCTTCCAGTTATAAACACATTACTGCTTTTTCTAAGTATTTGTGATGTGGGTTTTGTGTGTATGCTTTTTTCTCTGCTGCTGATAGGAATTGTTTTGGGAAGTAATAGCTTTATCAATAAGAGTAACATCAGAAATGAGATTGAACACACCAATCCAGTTATCAGAAGGCTTGTTCTTGAGAAGGGCCTGATTTCCAATTATGGCTCACAGATTTTTTTTTTAACAAAATGATAAGACCACTCCCTGACCTCTCTAGATATTTAGTTAGCCTTCTGGCTAACATACTACAGACATGAAACAACAGATCATTTCCCTCTTCTTGTGTTTGACTTTCATTTGTAAATATCCTTAATTTGTGTGACTCAAGGTTAGGGTTAAAGTCCAAATACCACTTTTTTTTTTAACTTTTGAAGTCAGTAGAGTATAGTAATTAGGAGCACCTAACAAAGTTCAAATTCTGGCTCTACCACTTCGAACTCTGATACAACTTCCCAATGCCTCATTGGAATAATTACTGCTACTACCACCTCCACTCATAATAATAGCTAATATTTATTGGGTATTTACTGTATACCAGGCACAGAATTTTACTTATATTCAATCAATCTTCACAACCACTCTTTATATTATTAGTATTATGCCCACTTAAGATGAGGAGACGGTCACAAAAATGATGAGTAACTTGCTTAACACCACACAAATAAGTGGTGGGATTAGGGTTTGAACCTGGGTAGTCAGACTCCATAGTTTGTGCTCATAACCTCCTGCTTTATAGGTCATTTTGAAGATTAAATAAAATCCATGTAATGTGTCTCGACAGGAAGTCTGTAAGTGCTGGCTGCTTCAGTTAGCTTTGAGTTTACAAAGCATTTCACATTTTCTAATTTGGTTGTCATAAGTACAGCAATACGTTGTGACCATCGCTGTCTTACAGAGAGGAACTGAGTTTGGTCATTTGCCCGAGGTCATACAGCAAGCATGAAGGCAATGCCCTGACCTTGGTCCTCTTCCACACCTGGATTTTTATTTTGAATCCGAGGCATCACATTTTGAGAGTTTAGTGAACATATGTTATTTTGGCCTGCCCAGCATCCGGCCCAGGTTTTAATGAGAATTAGCAGCTCACTTTTGCTGTGAGGAAACACCTGATCCAGGTTGGGCCAACATGTGTTGGGGAAATGGATGTGTTCCTCCTTTAATTTGAATCTTAGGTTGAATGACACAGTGACAGTCACAGCTCCTTCATCCAACCATGGATTCATTCCTAATGTATAGACGCTGGAGCTGCCCTGTTATTTGTACTCAAAGACTTGATTCTTCACCTTTTCTCAGTTCTGTGCCCTATCTCATATCCTTTAAATATATTTCTATATTACATAGTTTGTTACCCAAAGTTAGTTTTTGTGGCTTGCGTCTGATACTCCCTTAACTTACTGTTACATGACATGCAGCCACATCACCTACAAAAGAGTTAAAATAACTGGTTAACTTTCTCTGAAGAGAAATCTCAGAGAAAACGTGAAGGTTATCTTCCAATGTCTGAAGCATGTAGTGTACAAAGTGTCCCTAGAAAGAATAAAGATATTGCTCACAAACAGATTTCTGTTCAAGTTAACAGCGTGACGACTACAGCTGTACTATTCAGGGTGGTATAGAGCGACAGCTTAGGAGTCACTGAGTGTTTGATATGGGCAATGCTTAGCCTCTCTGAGCCCTGATTTCCTCAGGTTTCGTAGCTCAGTGGTGAATGCTCAGTAAATATTTTCCTTGGTTCCTCCCTTGTCATACCTCAGCCTATTCACTGCCACAAAGTAAACAGGATTGGATTACCGTAGTTGAGGGTTACTATGTAGTTATTTTCATAACTGCAATCGAAACATCCCCAGCAATTATATAGATGGCAGGGCCACATAAATGACTTATGATAAGATAGTTTGTAGACCTCTATGGTTTAATTATATGAAGACTAGGGACTTTATTAACTATATTTATGATCTCATTTTAAGTGCCATATGCTCTTATGTTAATACAAAATTTTATTTAAAAGTGGCCCTTTTTGAAAGCCCTCAAGGAGATTTATTTTCCTCAAAAACTCTTGCCTGCCATTTTTCAGAGCTACCTGAATGTTGAATTGCAGTTAGCTGATCATTATTTGTTTCATTTTTACTTCTAAGGAGGTTGCTGCCCACCACCCCGATGGTGGGAATGACAGAAGGTCCATGCAGTACCTTGCTTTTGCTTCCTTATCACCATCTAGGTACTGCTAGGCTGTAAACTTGGGGGAATGATCCTGGGAGGGGCTCAGGGAGGTAACCAGATCACCTTGGATGAGTAACCATTTTACAGGAAGACCTAGAGCGGATGAGCATGGTTCAGAAGTCTGTGCAGCAGGGCTTCATTTAACCGGTGCCACCGTGCAGGAAAGGGGGAGCTGTGCCTGGGCTTGCAGAATTCTGGGGTGAGGTTGCTGTTTCTGTGGTCTGTGTTTCCACAGCCTGCTCTGCCTTGCACAGTCACCCCTAACTCTTGCCTGCAGGGACACTATCTCTGGTCGCAAATGAAATATTGACTCTGGAAAGGGAAAGCAGTCCTAGTTGTAAGGCTGTAGGGGCAGGAGCAGGAGTGTAGCCCAAGGTAGAGTTGATTATTGGAGTCATTTTGCTCTTCTGCTGATGCCAGTTTGGGGGGAGGCAGTTAAGAAATTTGGATGAGAACTTCTGGCCAAGATGGAGGCGTAGGTAGACACACTGTGCCTCCTCGCACAACCAAAAGACAGACAACAACAAATTTAAAAACAACCAGAACTGACAGAAAATCAAACTGTATGGAAGTCCAACAACCAAGGAGTTAAAGAAGAAACATTCATCCAGACCAGTAGGAAGTACAGAGACGGGCAGCTGAGCAGAGAGGACTCATGCATGCGGCAAGGCGGCGGCTGGCGGAACCGGCGAGGCAGCAGACTGCAGACTGGACAGTCCCACATTCGCATGCAGATGAACTGGGAGGAACAACTGGGGAGCGAGACAGACCGTACAACCCAGGGTTCCAGCGCAGGGAAATAAAGCCTCAAGGCCTCTGACTGAAAACACCTGTGTGGGTTGCAGCTGCAGCAGGAGAAACTCCCAGCCTCACAGGAAAGTTCATTGGAGAGACCCACAGGGTCCTAGAACATTGTGTTGCCACCCTTCAAGGCCAGGCAGGTTCGTGGTAGTCGTGCAGATGGAAGAATGTTCACACAGCCGTTGGGATGTCTGCCATGCCTTTATTCGTGGGTGGGCAAGCCACGCACGCTGCAAGCTGCGTGTCTGTCTGTCTGCATGTCTCATGTGGTGGCACCTGTCCCCTTGCATGTCTCTCATCACCATTGCCCCCAGCAGGGAGTCCCTACCTGTTTAAGTACTAGAGGGGAACAAAGCCAGCAAGATGCCAGAACATTACATAACATAACATAATTCTGCACATGCGAGCCCACTTCATGTTATGGGAACAGTTTATCAGACCCAGTCTCAAGGCTCTGAGGACACTAGTTATCAGGCCCCTCCAAGGCTGTAGGAACACTGCTTCCCTTAGCTACCCTGACACCTGGGTGAGAAAGCCAGACTTCCTCCACTTTCCCTACAACTCACCCCTTCTGGGTTCCTCACCTTACAGTCTACACGAGGATGTCTTCTGCAAGGCCCTTTGGTGAGGAGGGCAGAGCCCTGTACCCATAACTCCCAACAACAGTATAGCCCACAGCAACAAGCAAGCAAAACACAAGTGCTGCCACAGAAGCAGTACAAGCTTCAACAGTATACATCCAAAACACAGGTAATCAGGCCACCCCTAGGTACAACGGCCAATCCAATTTCCATACAAGTAAGGCCACTCCTGTGGGCCACCCACCCAGAGGGTCCCAGTGGGAACAGCAGCCCATGCAACATTCTGCACCTCCCAGCAATGTCCAAGAATATGGGTCTGACACAGACCTGTCAGAGCCCAGCCCACCTGGGCTTGTCCTTTGGAGTACTCAATGCAAAAGGGTGCTGGTCCAGCCAGCTCCACAGTCTCAGCTGTGAGCCATCCCATATGGAGTGGTTGCTTAACGGCCTAGGCCAATCATACCACTCTGCTTTGCCCCAGCATAGATGTCAGTCCAGGTTGCATTCCACAAGGGATGTTTGCTGTTCCACTGGTTCTGAAGCCAAGTCCAATTGGAGACAAGCAGGAGAGATGTGCCATGGGAGACAGGCCAACGTGCTCAGGGGGAGTTCAGTGCAGACCCAGCATGCTGATTGGTCAGCCACAAAGGCATAGATATGAACCTAGTCCACTAACGTATTACCTTGCATTCTAAGGGTGAAAAGACAGAGCAGTTATAAGCACCAGTAAAGGCAAGTTTGGACCCTCAGGCAATATACAAGCCAGCTTCTGGTCAGCTGATAAGACAGTGGCTGGCAGAGGGGGTCTTCCTGGGCATGAATACCAGACCTTTCATGCCTGAACTGGGGGTTCAGCATCTACTTGCTATAATGGGAGAACTCATAATAGACCCTTGGGAAATCACAAAGGTGCCACAAAGAAGCATTTCATGGCCTGCTGGCCCCTGGATATGTCACCTTTAAGATTAGTGGGCCAGGTCCCAATCACCCAGGGCACTATTTGTAAGTTTCTCTTCACCCCTTGACTCCAAGGGGCAACAAGAGCCACCCAGCACATGTGGGAGGCTTTGATTTCCCAAGGCCACGTCCAAGTGGCTGTTTGCCCTCTCTCCAGGCCCTCTGGAGCAGGCAGGAGAATATTCCCCTGTTTTCCCATGTCTGGTTTCAGCAAAGCATCCTTAGTTTGTACCTGCAGCTGAATTGGAGCTGCAGTCTGGTGGAGCAGCACTTCCACCAGAGCTGGGCCCCACCTCCGACTCCTCTCATTTAGAGTCCAGAGGACAGTCCATAAGCGTTTTGTCCAACCCCTCAGCACAGGAGGGGCAGCTGCAGTTCTCAGGCCCTGCTTTAAGAACCAGTGTACCGTTCAGTCATTCCAGCAGCACGGGGATGATAGGCCACGTGGAATTTCCAGTCCATCTGCAACTCCCGAGCCCACTGTTGTACCAAGGCCCCAGTAAAACGCATCCCCTGATCACTTTCAGTGATTAAGGGTCTCCCATAAGCAGCGCATAACCGCCCCAGTGCAGCAATCACTGCTTTCTGATCTGGGTGCCATGCAGGATCAGCAGCTAAAAGTCCTGTGGCCGTGTTCACACCTGTGATAGCATACTTATATCCCTCTGAACTAGGTAGGAACCCAATTACATCTACCTGCCACTGGGTCATCGGTACCCGTCCCCGCACTACCTGTCCAGAAGTTCCCACAGGCCTTCGGGGATGCTCTCACGAGCAGACAACACAGGTCTCACAGGTTTCTTGTGTTTCTGCCAATGTAACAGGTAACCCTCAAGTTTTGATAGTGGACCACATGGTCTTGTGCCCAGCATGTAAGAGGCCACTGAGCTACTTCCTTTCCTGAGGGACTGACAGGTCCCATTTCTAGCCACTGCATCTTGGGTAGAGTATCAGCTGCATCATTCCCAGAGGAAGCAAGAGGTGCATGTCCAGTAACATGATAAATAGTAATTTGTTTCTGGTGGCCTAACTCCCATAAGTCCTGCCACAAAGCCTGTCTCCACAATGGTCTATGCATAACCATCCACTTATTTGTGTGCCATGTAGAGATCCATAATGCTAACCCTGGTACATTGCCCAACTAGCTCTGCAAATAGTCAGGGGTGGGGCTTCATTGACCGCCACTATCCAAATGGCACAGAGTTCAGCCTATTGACTGCTTTGCCCCATACCTGTGTCACACCAGATCGTCTCTGTTTCTGGTTGGACTGCCACAGCTGTCCACACAGCAGGCTGGCCCCTGCTGGACCCAGCAGTGTACCATGCATCTGAGGGAATAGGTGCCTGCTCCTCTCAGAAGGGGCTAGTTTCTACCTCCTCTATAGGGACAGGAACAGTGGATTTCTAATCTACATGAATAACTGGACCTAACACTTCTGTAGCCCAGCCCGCAAAGGGCTAGTGGACAGAGTACTGCTTTGCTGCAAATACGCCCCCCACTTAGCCAGCATGGGCATCTGAGCCGTCCCACTACGAGGCTTGGCCATCCAGTCCTGGATCCACCCTGCAATGGGATGGGTGGTCCTTACTGTCACAGGGGCAGTTCCTGGTATGGCCTCAGTGGCCAACAGAGCAGCATATATAGCAGCCAACTGCTGTTCAATCAAGGAGTACCATACCTCTGCTCCCTTCCATAGTGGGACAGAAACCCAAGGGTTGACAAAGCCATTCCAATCATTGCCACAAACCCCATCCAAACCCTTCCTGTGTCACATGCACATCTAGCTGATAGGGTCTAGCATGATATTTCCTCCCACTTCTTGGGAGGCTGGCACAGCCAAATGGGCCTTTAGACGCAAAGGATGGGCCTCTTTGGGTCACACCCCCAGGGTTTGGACAGATAAGTTAGGCCTGTACTGGACACTGGTGTTCGTGCACCAGGAGCTGCACTTGTGCAACACCACACGCTGCCTGGGTGGGTGCCGGTTGCTGGCACTACCACCGCATCCCCTCGGTTCACCAGGGCGCTGTTTCTGTGACCCTGGTGACTGCTGTCTCTGTGGCTCTAGGTGCCGCTGTTTTCTTCTGGGGCCTCTCTGACAGGCGCTGCACTTGCCTGCTGCCACAGCTCTCTGGTCTGCTCCCTATCAGTGAGCTTTCTGAGTGCCAGCACCTGCTCCCCTATCTCGTGCCAGGTCCAGCCTGCTTTCTTAAGCCTCCCAGGTCACTCCACCAGTTCTAACAGCTCCCACGGCCGCCTCTTCTGGAACACTGCTGCAAAGCTCAGCTCCAAGCACTCGGCCTTGACCCACAGACACAGCAACCCACACTACTCACCTGTGGAGGGGTGGTAGGGGGTCCCCACCTCTTCTGATCGGTGTGCTGGGAGCAGAGCTTTCCAGGTGCTGGTGCTGCTGCTGCCAGATCATTGGCCGGGGCCAGCCCTCTGGCCAGTCACTCTCAGCAACTGTGTTCCAAGTCTGTGTGGGGCAGGGTTGGGAATGGGGATTCCCAGACCCAAACTTCCCCCAGGAGCCTCAGGCTGCTGCCCTCAGGCAACTCAGTTCATTTTCCCCCCACCCTTTTCCCTTGAATCACTCATTAAGAGTGGGGAGGGGCCTTGCAGCAGCTCAGCTGCTCGAGGCTTTTTACCAGGGTGCAGACTCAAGCCTTCAAGGCTTTTTATTTTTTTCTATGCCTCTGTGTTCGGTAACTTTGCTGGTCAGGAAGTGCAGTCTCCTCTTCTTCAGCCTTATAGGGCTTCCCCTCTCAGGGCACTTGAAACTTCACTTTGTCTCAAGGCGTAGTCTCCATCTCAGCTCACAAAGCTGAAAGAAACACCCAGCCTATGGCCCCCAAGGCCGCAGAGGCACTGGGCTTTTCTAAGGTCTTCTCCACTACCCACAGGGCTCTCTCCACTGTGTCGGGTATGCCACTGACATAGGGTCAGTCATGGGGTGGGAGGCCAAGCTGCCAAGAGCCCGGCCCCCGAATACTACCTGCCAGTGATCAGCCACTCCAAGTCCCCCTCCAGCGGTGCCGGCTCCATAGTGTTCTGTGACAAATCCTGATGGCTACGCCAGTTGTGTTGCCACCCTTCAAGGCCAGGCAGGTTCATGGTAGTTGTGCAGACAGAAAAATATTCACAGAGCCGTTGGGATGTCTGCCGTGCCTTTATTCATGGGTGGGCAAGCCACGCACGCTGCAAGCTGCGTGTCTATCTGCATGTCTCATGTGGTGGCACCTGTCCCCTTGCATGTCTCTCATCATCATTGCCCCCAGCAGGGAGTCCCTACCTGTTTAAGTACTAGAGGGGAACAAAGCCAGCAAGATGCCAGAACATTATATAACATATCGTATTCTGCACATGCGAGCCCACTTCATGTTATGGGAACAGTTTATCAGACCCAGTCTCAAGGCTCTGAGGACACTAGTTATCAGGCCCCTCCAAGGCTGTGGGAACACTGCTTCCCTTAGCTACCCAGACACCTGGGTGAGGAAGCCAGACTGCCTCCACTTACCCTACAAACGTACACAAACCCACCCACCCAGGAATCAGCACCAGAAGGGCCCAATTTGATTATGGGTAGTGGCGGGGGAAGTGACTGAAAGCCGGCAAAGAGTGGAGCAAGCAGCACTGTTCCCTCTCGGACCCCTGCCCCACATACAGCATCACAACACAGTGACCTGGGTTGCCCTGTCCTGGTGAGCACCTAAGGCTCTGCCCCTTACTACGTCACAGGTGTGCCAAGACCGCTCCCCACCCCCCCCCCAAAAAAAAAGCCCTAATGAAAGAACAGATCAAAGCTCCGGAAAAAAGACAACTAAGTGAGGAAGAGATAGCCAACCTATCAGATGCACAGTTCAAAACAGTGGTAATCAGGATGCTCACAGAAATGGTTGAGCTCAGTTGCAAAATGAAAGAACAAATGAAGGCTACCCAAAGTGAAATAAAGGAAAATGTACAAGGAACCAACAGTGACGGGAAGGAAACCAGGACTCAAATCCTGGAGCAGAAGGAAGAAAGAAACATTCAAACGGAACAAAGTGAAGAAACAAGAATTCAAAAAAATGAGGAGAGGCTTAGGAACCTCCAGGACAACTTTAAACGTTCCAACATCCGAATCATAGGGGTGCCAGAAGGAGAAGAGGGAGAACAAGAAATTAAAACTTACTTGAAAAAACAATGAAGGAGAACTTCCCCATCTGGCAAAGGAAATAGACTTTCAGGAACTCCAGGAAGCTCAGAGTCCCAAAGAAGTTGGACCCAAGGAGGAACACACCAAGGCACGTCATAATTACACTACTCAAGATTAAAGATAAAGAGAGGATCTTAAAAGCAGCAAGAGAAAAGGAGACAGTTACCTACAAAGGAGTTCCCATAAGACTATCAGCTGATTTTTCAAAAGAAACTTTACAGGCAGGAAGGGGCTGGAAAGAAGTATTCCAAATCGGGACTTCCGGCCAAGATGGAGGCATAGGTAGACGCACTGTGCCTCCTCGCACAACCAAGATAGGGACAACAACAATATAGAAACAAAATAACAACCAGAACTGACAGAAAATTGAAGTGTATGGAAGTTGGACACCCAAGGACTTAAAAATAGACACGTTCATCCAGTCCTGTAGGAGGGGCAGAGTCGGGCTGGGCGAGGGACACGGAGCAGAGAGCTGAGCAACTGGCGGTGCGCAAGTCCGCAGCAGGCAGACCCTGGGCGCACAAGTGGCAGTGGCTGGTGGGCCCCGGCCAGGGGGTGGCGACTGGCAGACCCAGCCAGGCGGCCATTGTGAAGCAAGGCACTGCACACAACTCAGGGTCCCAGCACCGGGAAATAGAGCTTTGGGTCACTGACTGAAAAGGATGGTCCCACGGGG